>BROJ01000032.1:0-87799 GCA_026008555.1 Fistulifera pelliculosa
GAAAGAACCGCCGAGTGGTTGTAGTCGGGGCGACAAATCGACCCGATTTGCTTGATAGTGCGCTGACACGCCCCGGTCGAATTGATCGTATGATATACGTTGGCGTCCCAGACATGGAGAGCCGGGCGCAAATATTCAACTTGAACCTGCGTGGCAAATCGTTAAGCGAAGATGTTGACATTGAGATACTCTCGAGCGATGCCATCAGTGACGGCTTTTCTGGGGCGGAGGTTGTAGCCATTTGTAAAGACGCAGCGTTGCTTGCGCTTGAAGAGAGTGATATAAATGCTACAGATCCAACAAATATAAAATTGGGATGCGCCATCTATTACAGGCAATTCACTCAACCCCAAGACAAATAACGCCAGAGATGCTCGACTTCTACGCGATGTACCATCGCAAAGCCAAATGATTTTTCTTGTAATTATAGCAAGAGTTATTAGTTGATCGCGTGAAATCTTGTCTACATAAATTTTATGATAACGATGAAGAAAGTCAGCGAGTATTTCGCCTGATTGGAGCAAGACCTTCTTCACTCCTTCTTAGACCATCTGTACTTCTGCTTTCTTTGAAGAATCTGTTTCATCTAAACCTTGCCCCTCCTCTTCAGGGCTCAAATCGTTATCTTCATCAATCGCACAACTAGTTTCCTCTTTGTCGTTCTGTGACGAAGCCATTTCAACATTCGTGTATTCATTCAAAGGCTGATCTTCGTCGTCATCGCCCACAATGTACCCAGTCTCAATGTACTCGTCAAACTTCTTTCCCATGAATCGTGCATTCCAGATAAGAAATGACGCGACACCCATTCCGACAAAGCTTCCGTTGGCAATAAGGTTCGAGGCACTATCTGAGAAAAGTTCGTGACAAGACTACCGAGAGCTTTCGAACCCCGGGCGCCAAAATATCGATCCAGCTCTTCGCCTTGTATCGCACCCCAGAACTGGTAGGCTGATACAGGATTTCTTTTGTAGGATTGTTGAGCGCGTAAGAGTTTGCTTTGAGCAACATCATGGCACCAAAAAACAACATAGAGGGTGGGGTAAAGTCTGACAAAAATGATGACGCAAAGACACAAGGAAGGAAAGAGCAGTAGCGTCAAGCGTAATCCGAGGAAGCGAATTACTGCACTGGTACCGAATAAACTGAATAGAAACGACAAGGAGTTCGTTGCTTGTCCAAAAGACCCATAAAGGAGGCGAAGGCAGCTGTAGCTTGAGCGGATGTTCCGTGTTCTCCAGTCTCTGCGTTGTAGCAGTCCATACCAGCTTCACAAGGGTACTCTTCGGCAAAGAATTCTTTCGCAAGAAGCTTCATAGTGAAGTCAACAATCGTAACTTCTACCATGAATAAACAGCTGATCGCGAAGATTCCCTTGACATAGTTGTGCTTGGCAAAGAGATGCAAACCTTCCAAAATTCCAGTCTTGGCTTTCTTCGTGGTAGCGGTGCTGCTAGCATTCCTATCTTGAACACCGTATGTTGCAATGTAGAATCGCATCGTTCCTTGCAGCAGCAACATGCAAATAGCACCAATCATGTAGCAAGAAGCGACTCTTTAATTAATTGCAAAAAAGAGGTGAGAAACGGTTTAATCACAGTATTATCATCTTTCTCACCCAAACTCACCCTATTGTTTCTGCAAACCTGGCAACTGTGGGACCAATAATACTACCAACTTGTGCTGTCGCAACAATAATGCCGTAACTGGCTTTTGCTGTTTCGAGTGTAATGTTCGAGTTGGCAAACGACCAGAAAAGACTAACCATGACTGATCCGAAGGATTCGATTGTGCAATAACTAATCCAACCCAAGAGTCGATACGGACTGGGCTTCTCATTCTTCAAACCGATGGTAGGGTGCATCAGCAGGAGCGCAATCACAATGAATGCACCAAAATAAAATGTGCCAAAGATATAAAAGAGTCGATGTTTGGGGATATCCGAGTCCAACAGGTGGTTGTAAATCGATACGACACCAAGCACGACGAATACAGAAACGATCTTTGCCTTGGGAATGGTTTCAATTCCGCAAAGAGCCGACAGTACAGGATCTTTTAAAGAGCGCAACAGCCAGTAGCCACCAATCATAAAGAAGAGTGTAGACGCCAAGCAGAGGGTTCGTATCATTTCTTCCGGTGGAAGTTTGTCACCGTAGAGTCGCTTGTAAACCCTTTCGAGTATTCGAAGAACGCGTACCGTTCTTCGTTCCGAAGAGGATCCATGAGACTCCCACATGGGTCGATCAAAAAACTCGTCTTCGTTCTGGTCGTCTCCTTGCGCACGTCGTGACTTGTTTTCACCGCCAATCAGACCCTTGGAAGCGCTGTTTACTTCAATCACTTCACCGCGCGGTACTTTCCCGCAGATTGAGTATTCATAGAGCTCCAACTGTTTTTGCCGTCCTGTCCTACGGATGCCGCCAGACGCTGCGCCTCCGGCGAGCTCATCGGGAAAGGATCGTTTTTCCGCGACATCTTTCTTGTGAATATAATTTGCTGTCGAAACGTTCTACTTCTCTTTAATTACTTTCTTCTTGGGCCGAGAGAAAAGCAAAGGAGGAATAATAATAGACAAGGATATATGTGAGACGTGAAGCCACAACAAGTTGCCTTGCGCCTCGACGTCGTGCGCATTGCTCGTCGTCGACCCGTGTTTTGATCGACCGGCTTTGAGCTGCGAGGCGAGCGTGCATCGAACACTATAACCGGTACAGTAATATGAACCGGTACCGGTATTTACATCACACGATTGTCAACAAAATGTCAAATGTGTCGTACAATCACCAACGGCATCACCGTCGACGTCAGCACCCGACTTAACACTATCCCTATCCATCACCGTAAAGTTCAAGGTGACGCCTAGCGCTTTATTGACCCAGATGATGGAATGATCTTGAAAGATGAGATAACTATAGCGTACCGATATAATGGAAACTAATAGACAAGAAAAGAAGCAATACAGGAACTACCAGTCGTTCGTAGCGGCCACCATCTCCTGTTGCTCGTCTTCCCGCTCCTCTTCGTATTCAATCTCAACACGAGGACCTCGTCTTCTGTTCTCTTTCTTTGGCTTCTTGGGCTTTTCATCTTCATCAGAATCGGAACTATCATTTGATTGCGATTCGTCCGAATCATCGTCACTTCCTTGACCCCACTTTCCATCGCCCATGTAATCCATATCTTCCATATCATCTTCGACCTCTTCTTCTTCGAATCCAAATCTTCCACATATTCCACAAGACCTTCCTCTTCTTCTTCACTTTCCGACTCGGTTTCTTCCTCCACTTCTTCTTCTTCCTCGGCGTGATCCAGAGCCTTGTTGTACGACATTTCAGGAAAGTTGTAAATGTCACCATACGCTCCCTTCGCTAGACGTTGAACAAGCTCTTTCTCAATTGATTTTTCCAACTTGGCAGCGATCAACGCCTTTCGTTCGCGGCGTTCTTCTCGTTGTTCAATCTTTCGATGAATGCCGACAACCTTGGCTTTACGACCAGCTCGAGCCTTGAGTTCAATTTTTCTCATACGAATCAAGTACTGATGTATTTTTGTCAATCGTTGCTTATTTCGATGAATCAACACTTTCGGGAAGAACGCTAAATGTTCGTCAATTTGCGCCAGGGCTTTGCTGTAGTTCCGTGATAACGTGATGCGTTCCCAAAGATTTTTCGGTGAATGCGCTCGTTCGACCGTCTTGATATACAGACTAATCTTTCCTTCTTCTTCTCGAATAGTTGCATATTTCGAATTGGCAAGAGGACAGCTGGTGCGATTGCAAAGGCCCGTGACAGAATACGGATGACGGCAGAAATGTGTCTTGTCGGAGAGGGCTTTGCCGATCGTTGTTTTGTACGAACAAAATTGGTGATTGATCACCTGCCATATCATCTCATCATGTTGCATGATTCTTTATTGTGGTTGTGTATTGAGGGAACGAGAGAAGGAAATAAATCAATTTCAATAAGAGCCTATTATTTGTTGTTCTCGTCGGATTATGATTGTCGTGGTTTTTCTTTTTTTGTTGTTTCGATTATTTTGACTTGGTTGGTGGAGGATACGTAGCAGGACTGGAGGACAGACGGAAGACGTTCACACTTAGCTTCACACTGCACTGCACTGCGCCGCATCGGTTTTCAGTTTGTAATCATCATCTCTAACCTTATCCGCTCTATCCGCATCATCGCTCGACGAGCAATGACAAAATGCTGCCAACAACAAACGATTACATTGCGCGGTTATTGTTTGAAGTAATAACTTGTATCGCAAGGATAGGAAACTTTTAGGATGTTTTCAATGTCAATACTCTCCCAAAAGACGAGTCTCGTCGAATCAATTTGCAAGATGTCGAAACCTCGATGCGTTTGTGAGCGAAATGAACAAAGCTACGCGATTGTGGATCGATAATCTCGAAGTGTTCGTAACGAGTGAAGAAATCCGGATTCACGAGGACTTCATCTATCTTGAATCTGACATTGACAGTGTTCAAACTATTATCTTTCATGGAAAGAGTTGACGCCGCTGACATCAACGGTCGAGCGTGTCTTCTATCTTCCGGATGCCCATGAAGACCGAGTCGTTTGGTTTTCGGGACGTTATGATGATGGCATTGCGGAGGACCTGATTTGTCGTTGACGCAGCTGAAAAGCCTTCTTTCTTCTCACGAGCCCCGTGCATATAGGTTCTCTTACTTCAATTTTTCTCCTGAGCGATCTGTTGCGCTCGCTGCCAAAACCAATTTGAATGGTGTTCATTGTTGCAGTGTCAGTGACGACGGGCTAGCACTATTCGATTATCTGGAACTCCACAACGAAGCAAGAACTATGGGTGATTTCTTTCGCCAGTTTGATGATGCCTGGGAAAGCTTTGCCACATTTTCGCTCGTTCGACGTACCCTGTGTTTGATACAGTTGGCATACCGTACTGGTACCAAAGTTTCAATGACGAAACCTACAATCTCCTGTTGCAAGCAAATGTCAAGTCGATCATGATTAATATCATTCCTCCTTGTTTTAAACAAGGTTATCTTTTACATGCAAAACAATTGGTTCGCGAAATATTTCGTCTTAGGAGCGATGCCCTAATTCGATTGAGATTTTTGGCTATTTCCTCAACTTTACAGAGTCAACCTCGGGCCATTGTCTACGATTGGGGACACGGCCGTCGCAGGAAGCTTGGAATAGCTATTGTATTGTACTGCGAGTAGCCCTCCTCTAACTTCTCTGGCAATCATGGCTTCCTTCCTCGTTCAAACGATTGAATTGTGTCAAAAGGGGTCGCTCGAGTCGTCTAAAATGGATTGCGCAGCTGCTGCTTGTTCGGATCCTTTCGTAAACGACGAAGGCGTGGAACCACTCGGACCAGCAGGGCTTGTCGCACCTGACAAATTCAGCGTATCTCCGCTCAAATCGTTATCAATATCAGACTTTGAATCTATCGTGGACATATTACTCAAGTCGAGATGCCCCAGTTTGACTGCAGCTTCCTTCAACTTCTTTTCCAGGAGCGCATTCTTCTTGTGTAGCGATTTGCGCTCTCGCTCGGACCAATCCAGCCTCTTTTGGCATTCAAAAGGCCTTGGAAGTGAACAATTCCAGAGGTTCTCCATACAATCGCGGCAGCAACACTCCTTTAATGTCATCCCTTTCCTGATCCGTCTGGGGCATCTTGAAACATGCCGCGTCCCAATTCTCCGCCAACACTGCGATGCATCTGTTTTCAAGGGCGACATTTGATGACGGCATTCTACCCCACAGATCTTATCCTCCAACTCGAGAAACGTCCGTGCTGCTTTGATTTCGAGTTTGGGCAAATGCGAAGCGTCGGTGAGGGCCCAGAACATGGAAGAATCGAGTTCGGCTTTGTGAATGTTGCAATACACAGCAATCAAGAGCGACAATCGCAAACTCGTGATAGTGCCTTCTCCAATCGTGGGCATGGTAACCACCCGCAAAAGAAAAGGGATCAACCGTCGCAAGGATATCTACGACAACCGACTCGCTGACTTCAAAATGTGCAAGGCACAGTATTCTTCAGCGTGCGCAATGAGTCGTTTCTCTTTGAAAATACGGGCACGCTGATAGTAGGTGCAAAGGTTCTCCATAGTCAAATCACGCGTCCAAAAGTCTCGTACTCGCTTTCGAAGTGGTTTAATTTCCAAGAGCGCCGCGAGTGAAAAGAGTGGAACCGCATTTGCCGTAGTGATTGTCACTTGACCCTGATTCGAGTACATGTAATCGAGTAGAGTAGGAAAGACTTCGGCAGCCATGTGATGCAATTGCAATCGAATGAGAGAGCTCTGCGTGTCGACATCGTCCTTCATGAGTTCCTCGGCTCCTCCACACGACAACCATTCATTGCGTTCGTTTTCTTTTGAGGCAGATTGTACTTCAGTAGAAGGAGGCGGCGAGGAAAAGACGCGCGCAAAGTACGTCGATCGCTTCGGTCCGACGGCCAAGACAGATTTGTGTACGTGATAGATTTCTCCGTGAGTCTTTCCCTTGATCACAACTTCGATCATGAAATCACTCAAACTTTGTCGAGGGTCGAGGCGCCAGGTGAGTTCTTGCGGCTCGTCTGCTTCATCGTCACTATCTTTATCCGGATTGTAACGAGGAAATCATTCCTCAAGTTGGATGTTTGATTGATATTGTTGCTGTTGTTCGACGACTTGGCGGTTTCATTGATATTTCCTGGAAGGAGCACGGTTTGCGCTCCCTCGAGCAAAGACTCGATGGACGACATGGTGATGCTGGCTCGTTTTGGAAGAGAAAAAATAACGTGCAACGAGCAAAAGTGGTTGCCTGCTTGCTGCACGAGAGATGCCGGGCGGCATGGATCTGCGTGCGCCGGAAAATTGAAAATTTCAAAGGATGGCTGGCGCGCGGCGGAAGTTTTTTAGGAAACAAGCGCGTGCTACAAGACTCACGACACGAGTGTGTCAATACCGTACTTTCTGGATGAAGATACTGGAACACTCCGTCCGTCCGCCGTGCCACTTGAGAACGATCTCGGGTCTTGATGAACCTAGAGTTAGAAGCGACGGAACTAGGGCCCTGACCTCCAAAGAAGTAGATACAGGAAATGGTATTGTGCTTTATCTTTTGCTTGAACTGAAGTTCCGCCTACAGAGAATATCGATACCACTGTTAATGGAACGAGTCATATCATCAACCAACACATATTTCGATATAAACTCACGCTTATTTCATTCATCTCTATGCAATTGTGTGCGTGGATAGCCGCTCGTGATAGCTCAATTCAAATCAAAGGGAAGGATCCGCATCCCGCAGTGTCTGTTTAGCAGCATCAGCTTTCTGAAACGGTAGAGCATTGCCGTCAAAATTTATAAGGAGCAGGATCGCCTGTTTTTGACAGCTTACTCATTTCTAAAACCATCGTTTGCTGTACTATTATCCGCTCAGACTACGGTACCCTCTTGCAGCATGCAATCCAGTTCTCCTGATTCAGCCAAGGGCAACAAACCCGGTCCATCATTACAACCTCCGATAAACCTTCCATGCACAAATATGGCTGGAACCGAAGTACGTCCCGTCATGCGTCCCAATACAGCTCGGATTTGATTCCCATCGTCTCGTTCATCCAACTCGATGACTTTGTACGCTATTCCGCGCTCGTGAAGAAAGTCTTTGGATCGACGACAGAAGGGACACGTGGTAAACGAGAACATGGCGACTGGATTGTCTTGGATAAAGGTCTCAATCCCCGATTGAATAGCAACTGCATCATATTCTCCCGCTACCAAGTCAGCGACCCACTGTTTAAAGCCGGCTCCTGCAAACAATTCGGAAAATCGATTGGCCAGAGAATCTTTTCACTCCACTCCATCGGCTCGCCGACTCGGCCCTGTTCGTCAACTTTGGAGCTCGCTTGCACTCGCGAATTCTCGAGACGAAAAGGGTTGTTGCTAGTTGCTCCAGTAAAGGTCGCTTCATTTCGAAAAGGCTCGTATGGCTTGTTTTGTGCGTGCGCGGTATTAAATTGTCAACAACAACAACAAACGCACGAGCGGAGGTCGCCGCGAAGATGACAAAGCATGAAAGTGATTTAATTAAGTGTCGCATGCTTTTGGGAAATAACCAAACTATCGGAGAAGCCGAATGTTTGCAAGCCAAGCGACGTTTGCCTATTTCGGAGAGTCGTGGTCAAAATTCAGTGAGGCTGAAGGACGAGCAGAGTCGTTCGTTCTTCAGATTTCAGATTCAGGTGGCAAGAATCCTTTCGTTGGGCGTCGCGTAACTGAGCGAAGGGAAAAGGAAGCAATCGTTGCTTTTCTTTTGCTCTTCGCGCTTCGCGTTCTCTGTTTCATCATGTTTCATCGGTGTTGCTGTTGGCGGTTGGCGGTTCGTCTTTTGTTGACGCAAGGTGAAATCCGTCGAACGTCGCGTAAGGTTAGGTCCCAGCTCCCAGCCTAACGTCCGTTGGCTGGGGCATATGTCATCTGTGCTCACTCTATGAGTGACGCCTTTATTTAAGCCTTCTGTTTTTTTTTATACGGAGTATAAGAGTCAGTTTGAAATTTGAACGAGATTGCGACTGTAGACTGTACTAAAACTTAAAGGTCAAATTGATGCCTCCCATCTGACTCTTTTCGACACACTAAAATAAGATGCACATACTGTAACCTAATAAGAAGGAGGAAGCAGGAAGGAGAGAACGAAGACTTCGAGATGCCCCACCGCCACCCACCACCACGCTGATCTCAAAAGCCGCAAGACCTTCCTGTCTCGTCGTAATACATACAGATACAGTGCGTAGCCCAAAGATCGAACAAGCAAACCCAACAGCAAAATAAATAAAAGCAGCTTGAAAAACCATGAAACAACAGATACCAGATGACACGAGTGTTACAGACGAGGAAACGAACTTAGGAGATAATTTTGAGATAGAAGTTGCTTCGCTCGTAACAAGTCAATCGTCGCTACTTATCAAAAGGTACGCTTTGGCTTCGTGCAAACACACAAAATTGGGAGAGGAATAGACCCGCCCTCTTCAGAATCCTTTACCGACAGCTCCGACTGTGAACTGGCTTCCAATGTACTCTTTTCCGTCGATGATTACGAAATGGATCGGCAATTCGCAGCGGAAAGGGCACAAAGGATACAAGCGCGAACGGCCGCCAAGACAAAAAAGAGAACGGAGCAGCCTACCAATAAAACGCGCACCGAGAAAAATAAAGTACAAATATCCAGATATCAGAATGTAGAACGCATGGCGGATGCGCCTTCTCCCGAATGGCTGGAACAACATCGCAACAAATGCTACCCGTCATCCCCAAACGGAACACCTCGTCCAATAGCCTCAGCTCGTGTTGTGCATAGTACTAGCAGAGACTCTGGCTATCGTATTGTCAATGTCGACAATCATTCATTTGAGTACTATTCTCCTTCTCCGGGCCATTCCAAGCCGATTGTGGGGAAACGTCTGGGGATCTTTTGAAGGAAAGAAGGTTCCTCTGATCGAACACTAAACTACATCTACTTAACAATTTTGCATTTATATCTCACTCGATCTTTTCGTGTGTACCTAAACTTAGCAATGATTCGCGCTTGCTAGAGAGAGCTCACAAAATCATATATTACTCCGTCTGTCTCTATTCGACTTGTGTTACACAAACGAATAATTGTC
Organism: Fistulifera pelliculosa; assembly: GCA_026008555.1. Lineage (NCBI taxonomy): Eukaryota > Bacillariophyta > Bacillariophyceae > Naviculales > Stauroneidaceae > Fistulifera > Fistulifera pelliculosa. The sequence continues at coordinate 9,646 of BROJ01000032.1, forward strand.
GCACCAATACCAATTCAGGTAACGTGCAGCCAAATAAAACCTGAACCTTAACTATGCCAGAGCAAAATTCACCCTTCGTTTTTTTGCGGCCTCCATAATATAAGAACGTCTCTTCAGCAACGACGCTCATGTTGCATTTCTTGACTTGTTTCCTTTCTTTTGTATTGTATTTTAGTTTCTCATTGGTTTTACTCTTTCTCGACGCGAAAGCTTGACTGCTGTTTCACTGGGACTGTTCATGCCGATCGAGAACAATGCTCCTCCAATTCGCTGGGGCATTGTCGGTCTCGGAGATGTCACTCGACAAAAGAGCGGGCCGCCGTTTTGGAAATGTAAAGGCAGCGAGCTGGTGGCTGTCATGAGGCGGACTCCGGGAAAGGCGAAGGAGTTCGCCAAGCAAGTTCCCGGTGGAACATGTGTGGGTTACGATGATTTAACTGCTTTTTTGAAACATCCTGGTTTGGATGCTGTCTATGTTGCGACGCGGCCTGGTTCGCATCTCGAAATCTGCAAGGCTGCCGCTGCAGCCGGCAAAGTTGTGTATGTTGAAAAGCCTGTTGGTCGCTCGGCGGCAGAAACAGCCAGCATTCTGAATGCCGTCGGCCCCGACAAACTCTATACGGCCTACACCAGTCGGGCGTATCCACGCACCGAGGTGGTGCGAACGTTGCTGAGCAAAGGAGTAATCGGGGATTGCATCACATCGGTTTCGTGTGTACTATACGGCTCCGGAGGTGCCCGGGATATGGATGGCCCTACGCCGTGGCGGTTGGATCCTGTGCAGTCTGGGGTGGTTTGATCATGGACGTTGGATGTCATGTTTTGGATCGCATTGACTGGTTGTGCGGTCCTATTGAACATGTGAAAGGAGAAGCGAAACGAAATCAAGCTGGGAGTGGAGTTGAAGACTATGTACGGATCGAGGGCTTGCTGGGACATGCTTATTGGACAGTCTTACCTCCGGCAGAAAAGGCGACTGTTCATTGCGAATGGGATTTTGCGTCCGAGGAAGAGCTGGACGAATTGATCATTCGTGGACCTTCTGGAAGCTTAAAGATGGTCGCTATGAGTCCTACGGCACCAATCTATGTACTAGACAGTGCGGGTAAGGTCAAACAAGTGATCGACGGCTTTGCGCCGCCGGAGCATACAGCAGAGGCCATGATTCATGCACTCAACGATGACCTGCGGGGAATTCGTAAAGCTTCCTTTCTTTCCAAGGGTCCGAATGCATTGCGAACGTGCAAGGTTTTGGATGCGGCTCTGGATGGATTTACGGAAAAAGGGACGGGCGTTTCTGGGAATCGACTTGTTCATGATCTTAATTTTGCGTAATTCAAAAAGAAATCATTCGAAGATGAACGAAATGCTACGAAATTACAATCAACGAGAACAAAGTGGCAAAATTATGAAGCTATTGGGTGTGAATTGGGCTCACGCGAGACCCGTTTGGATTCGTTGATCTGATTCGAACTACAGACGACCCGAGGAAGATAGATAAGGTGCTTCCGCTTCGTTACAAAGTCCTTGCGGTATGACATTGAATCCGCCGGTTGCAAGCGTGCTGGCAGAGACAAGTTCGATCTGGACCTTAGACCGTCTTTGAGATAGATAGCGCTGGCGGACAAGCTGCTGTGATCATGCTTGATTTGGTTACATTGCGAATTGCGGCTCCGCAATGCCGGAGAGCCATCCTCCCGAGCTTGTACAACAAGAAATTGGGGCGATGGTGTTTCCTTCTCTGCTGGCGTTGATTTTGTCTTGGTTGGCAGAGGATTACCAGTAGAAGGAGTCTTCTTCGCTTTCTCATTTCTGCTCAAAACTTCGCTTTGGATTTTTTGCAGAAGGTGCAAATCCTTCTTGTGAAAGCCCCTCTTCGCCGTGCGTGATCAATGTCGTCGATCGAAGAAAAGACTTCGGATGAATATCCGCAGTCACAAGTGCCCGAGAGGAATGCTCGCCGGGAGGGTCCGTCCGTCAGTTGTTTTATATGTTCTTACATATCCAAAGTGTACTTTCTTGCAAGTTGTCGCCTTGGAGGAGGCATGGCTCGAAACGCACGACTCTTCTTCTTCTGGAATTGTTCCGTACGTGATCAGTGAACTGAAACTGCCGCAGTGCGTTTTCATTTGTATCATAGCGTCGTTCAGGGTGAGAGCGCCGAATGCTTTTAATTTTGATCGTTCATGGTTGAGTGTGCACGATGCTAAATAATGATGAGACGAAGAAAACTTTCCACAAGAACAATGATACATTCGCAAAAGGCTGGTGTTCGTATTCGTTTCGCATTTCCTCGCGAAAATGTTGCTGCTGGTTAGTGACCGGTGGTAAGAAAAACTTGAGAAGGGCACAATTATTGGACTGATTGCAAAGGAGGTTACCAACGTACTGAACACCAAACTGTTTAACAAAGGTTTAAAAAAAACGTTAACTGCAATACTGAACTGTGTCGACTGTTGACCTTAGCTACAAACTACAAACCACGACGCCAACATTACAGTAAAGTTTGCTGTTTGAAAGGATTTTGACTTTATTATGATGTGATGTTTAATGTGTAATGGCCTTCTCTTTGTGCAATCTCTCGGGAAAGAACAAACAAAACTGGCATTACTTACGTTTCTCTGTTCTTCACTTCCACTTGGCGTTCTTGGTTCTTGGAGAAAACGAGAAAACCTAAGAAAAATTGAACACTCTCGCATGAATAATTGTGGATACCAGTACTGGTTACTGGTAGTTTCCCGTTTCCCCATTAAAGATTGAACTACGAATGACGACTGATGACTGATGACTGATGACCAAAGACCAAATAATGTGGCTTCGGAAGCAAATCACGACCATTGTCGCAAAGCCCCATTCGAATCAAATAGAATGGTGATGCTTCTTTTATAATAATAAAAAAAGAAATTCAAATATATGAAACGCGCTGTTCATTTGGATTGAATAGTGGAGGATCTCTCTCTAGGAGTGTGGCAGCGTCCATAGCTATGCAGCGATCCAGCTTGGCCATAGAACTTGCTCGCTCGTCCTTCACTATTTCAATCTCTTGCACAACGTTTTCATGCTTTCGAATGAATGCCCTTTGTTTTGCAGTTTGCAGCCATTGAAGTCTCACTTCAACGGATACTCGCTGGAGCGCACCAATAGCGTGTCGAAAATCCCCTCATGTCGAAAACGATGATGGAAGCGGATAGATACCATCGAACGTACGATTCACCCGTCATGTGGGGTCTCGAATCCAACACCTGCATTCACAAAATCGATTCCGGGTAAAAGAGCCTCACGACAGAGCGAGCAGCAAAATAAGAACGGCATAAAGCACTACCATGACGATCCCCTTGCGAAAAGGAGTCATTGACGCATATCTCGGTACCACTGACTTTCGTGGATGCCAAGACGTTTCCAGCATTCATGTCCAGTACCAGGAACATCATTCGGGTAGAATGATAGCTCATGTCGAAGCCAAAATTCCCGCGTCGAGTACAAACCAGCGCAATTACGACATTTCCGTGCGCCTCCATCCTCAAGGAACGACGATTTACAGCTCGTCCTGTACCTGCCCCATTTCCCACCAATGCAAGCACATTTACAAAGTGCTTTATCGGATTCGCCAATCACGCGAGATTCCTATTCCTTCTCCAAGTCGGCAGCATTTGGAGCGGGTCGCCCGTCGCCAACGGTTGGCGGATCAAATAGAGCACGCTTCTGTTTACGTCACCTTTGCCTGCAAGTCGGAACTCGACAGCGGAAGCGATTATTATCGCTCTAGGTTCGTTAAGGACACGTACGACCAGAAAGTTCTCGGAGTTTTCTTTTCCTTGGCACAGGCCAACCGTCGTGCCAAGGAATATGTTCAGGAGGATTTGGGACACGAAGTTTATGATGACGAAGAAGACGAGGATGAGTTCGATTGGGACGATGAAGATATTGGTCCGGACGAGGAAAATGAATACAACAAAGTTTGGGTCGATCGATACGCAATTGAGGATGCCTCACGCCGTTTTCATGCTTAAGCGAATGATGAATTCTATTTGTTGAACGTATTATTACTAGTTTTCTAAACATTTGTATCGAATTGTTATTTCTTCTTTTCACGAAACTGGAAAATCATTTACTCGAGGAAGTTATGCAGGGTGGTACAGCGACTAAATGTTTGTTTGCAGCTGCGGAAAGCGGATACATTTCATTTCCCTTTCTTCCTTCTTTTCCGGTCCAATGGATCGTATCTGACTCAAGATTTAAAGCCTGCATCTTTTGTTCATTCTATCTATAATGGTTTCTATGTTGTTGTGTCAAAGGTCAAATTGCGGTGCGTTTTGCCGATTGTTCAAATGGCAGCTTCATAAGCTACCCGTTCGTACCGGTTGACGCGGAGGAGATGTAGAAACACGTTCCAACTTGGACGGTCGAGTTTGTCCCGCTGTCTCTCTCCGTTGATGTTTGATTTCTACGATTTCATTCGTCGCACGAATCAAACTTGCTCTGGAATGTCCATTGTCTCGTAGCCATCCTCTCGCGTTTTGGCAGAAACTCGTCTAGCTGTCACCGGTGATCCCCGCAATTCCTCAAATTCGTCTACCGAGCAAAATCTATCCGAGAGTACGGGTTTCCATGCCAGAGTCATGGGAGCTCCTTTGGAACACGAGGGGTTCTGTGCAAATAAAAAGGGCATCGTGAGTATCAGCAATCACATACACACAAACGAGAAGATTCACCTCAGAATCTCCTCTTCTCTTTTAACTCAAATAACGTACATCCCCAAGAACGACTTTGTGCGTTTGCACACGCACCGATCCGAACCGAACGCGACCGCCAATCCTTTCGTCTGCAAGAGTGATAGCTTCCATAATGTCAGCCGATGTCTCGGAGTTGTCAGTGAATTCAAAATCTTCCATGTCCAGGCCGCTCAATGCATCGGCTAAGGAAACAAAGCTCTCTGCCACCTCTTCTCGTCTCCCTTTTATTCTTTCGATGCGCTCCATCATTATTATTGAGTAATAAGCGCCAAGAGGTCAACGCTGTTGGATGCAGCCTTGATTTCCTTATTTCTTGTTGCTGGATAGGTGAAAATGGCGTCCGAATCAATCGTCCGATGTTGTTCTGTTTTTGGATGGTCACATATGCGTGCAACGTGCACGGTGCACACGCACACGGCCAGAGAACAAAGCACAAAGCGCATTTGGACTTCCGGTACTGGGTCATCTCTACTCTCTTGTGAGGAGACATGAAACGCAGAATACGTGCGATATTATTAGCTAAGAATGATTGCTTACGTCTTACGTTCGTGCGAAAACCAGTCATAGAAACGCCACTTCTTTGTATCTTATACTCTTGTCCAGACTGTCGGTTAATTCGCTTGTCCGGAGTTACTGTTTGTAGTTTGAGGTTTGTACTAGAGAGTAGGTTCTCGAGTAAGGTTACTATGTGCGGATGTGCGTTGCATGAAAATGAAAGGACCAATAAACGTTGCATGATGAAGCATCCAGCGTCCAGCGTCAGTCTTTACACCTCCTTTGGCGTCAGGCGACAGCGCAGTATTCATGACTGAAATTGGTGGAGAACAAGACTCAAGACACCGAGTGTCACGCATCTCGGATCTCGGCGCAAAAACGACGATTGATTTTTTTATAAAAATTCATTCATTCATCGTAGACTAGACTATGTTCTTGTAAATTATTTTTCCTGATTACTTGACTTGACAATCATCAAATAAATAATGACAGTGGAACCATTTAGTGTTACAGCTGTATCGACTGGATTCGCCGTCGCTGTTTTACTGGCCTGGAGATCACGAAGAAAACGTACACTGTCGAGAACGGGGGCGGCGGTGGGCTTTGTCGTCGGTCTTGGGATAGTCTCAACTGGAATGAGAGGAATGATTCTCTTTTACTTTTATCAACTGGGAACTTGGGCGACAAAATACAAACTGAATTACAAAGTGAAGCTCGACGGAACAGTCGAGCACGGTGCGGAACGGGGAGCGACGCAAGTTCTGTGTGTCAGTGTCATTGCGCTGTCACTCTCGTTGATGCATGCCGTTTACTGCGGACGGGAACGTGCAATCGATTTCTCCTCTCATACACTCGCAAGTCATATAACCTGTGGTATTATTGCACATCATGCGACGAGTTTGGCGGATACACTGGCCAGTGAAATGGGCATTTTGGCGAAGGAGACGCCTTTTCTAATTACACGTCCCTGGAAAAAAGTGCCTCCAGGCACCAATGGTGGGATTACGCAAACTGGAGTGCTGTGGAGTCTCATAGGAGGCTTTTTGATTGAGTCTTGTACGTTATTACCGATTGGGTGGGTGGAACTTTGCCGGTGCATGCCTTTGCAACTGTTTCGTACACCTCCATTTGTGGCTTGCTAGGATCTTTGATTGACTCTCTGCTGGGCGCAGTGGCACAAGTCACGTATTTCGATACGCAAATGAAGAAAATTGTCGCTACGAGTCGTGGGATTCCGGCGATTCAACCCGTTTGTGGTTCCAATCTCCTGACGAACGAGCAAGTAAATTTGGTGAGTACAGCTCTCACCACGCTTCTTGGGGGCTGGGTGTTGGCTCCCTATTTCTTCTCCTAGCTGGGGAGATTTGCTTGCTGTGCTGCTACGCACGGTAGATGCTACTGTAATGTTACTTGTAAAATGGTTTCAAATTTGAGCAAGGGGACTAGTTTAGGTTGACTAAAGGCTAGATTTGGATAGACAAGTATCCAAGCCGATTGTTGATTTATTCATAGAACATCGATCTAGCATGTAGCATGTAGGAACACCGGTGCTATGATGGGGACAGAAAGAGTATAAAACGCCGGTAGTTAACGAGGAGCACTAGAAGACGACAACAAGTAATGAAACAAGCAAAGTCAAACGCTTTATCGTAAAGTATGGCGTGCTATCGCAATTAGCGTCATTCTATTTAAGGAACTTAATCTTTCGCGGCATTGCCAACTGCCAGGTGCGCCATGTTGCTGTGATGAACTCTTTGTTCCAAATTCCAGGCTCCTGTTGTCAAAGGCCCAATAGGAGCTGCGGCATCCTCCGGAATACCGCCTACCTCTACGGCGAGACCGAGTATTTGCTCCGCAATGTTTGTTGCTAGTTCGGTGATGGCATCTGGTGGTAGATTCAAATCATTCCCGATGGTTGATGCAAGCACCAGAGGATCCATGCTTTTGCCGAGCGAGGATCGTAAGAGAAATCGTCGTGAATCCGGACCCCATTGATTTCCATACGGATGCGAATAGGAATGAGATTCGATTCGGCATCCTTTTCCTCTTTTCTTTTTCATCTTGCGATTCTATCACGTTGGTACTTTTGCTTTCTTTCTGGGTGGTTCCGGTGATTCATTGAAGAAAGCCACGTAAAGTTGATCGAATATGCATTGCTGAATCTTTTCTACCATATCCCATGACCATAGATCCATTCGCCCAGTAAAATGACGAACCGTTCGCCCCATCCCTATCACTTCTGCATCTCCCAAAATTGATTTTGCCATGTTAAGTGCATTCTCAGCAAGTGAGTCTTCGAGCCGATGGGGTTCAAGCGGCAGAGGCAGAACGTTGCGGTCCAGCAGCAGAGTATCGACTATGCGGAGCTTCGAATCGTCGTCCGACGTGACATCCACGCGAATGGGTATGTATGTTCCGTGTAGCATGACGAAATGTAATTATAATGAAAAGATATGATCTTTTATTTATTAAATAAAAAGGAGCGTAAAACGTCGTCTCTTCTATTATTTACCTCGTGTTTTGCTGCGCTTATTGCTCTTAATTTTGCTTATCGTCAAGCTTCATTATGTAAAATTAATGTATAAATGTCGCTCCGAATGCAATTCCTGGAGCTGAACTCTCTACACGAAATCGTGTAGAAAACTGTACCACGCGGGCTAAGGTGCGGGTCTCGACACAGACATGATTGCGTCGGCCTTTGGTATCGGAACCGCCGCATTGATGATTCATTCGGGCGTCGCAGATATCATTGCAAGCTTCTTGGTCGATCTGGGCGCCGCCATGGGTCTCGGAGACGCTAGATTGCTCGGTGCGGTGTACTTGACGGCCTTTTGATCAGTAGCGTCGTGACCGACAACGCCGCAGCTGCCTTGCTGTTCCCTGTGGCCATGAATGCCGCCGACAATGCCGGTCTCGATCGCTTTCCCATGTCCTTTGCGCTCATGTAGGGCATTGGTTAGCTTTATGACTCCCTTTGGTTACCAGACCATCTTGCTCATTTACGGTCCGGCCCCAGCGAATACAAGTACTCGGACTTTGTCAAGTTCGGAACACCGTTGCAGATTGTCTAATTGATTTTGAGCACTCTGTTCTTGACCGTCTTTGAATGGTATGTCAGCTGGATCGGTTCCGCCATTCTTTTGGTCGCAGCTATCGCCTTTCGTTTGTTCGGCGCTGCCTCTGTTAGCAAAGTTGCCAAGTGAATGATTCTTTCAAGAATCCATCTTTATCAGTAGAGGATAACGTCACCCATTGACTATATTACTCTAGAAAACGAGTCCTCACAAATCTTTTTTTGTAGCGCGTAGATTGTTGCGTTTGCAAACGGAAAAGAAAGGAATCCTTGCCCGGCTGTTGCTTCATTGCGGATTGCACTCGGCCGATGATTCAAAGATCGATTACACCCTCATAAAATTGGATGACCCGCGGGTAACTATTTATTGTGAATTACAATACCGCCATTAGTGTCTTTACTATTTGTCGCCTTCGTTATAATAAAGCACCGAAAACGAAGAAAGCAAGGTGCAGGGCAATTGGATGACCCGCATGTAACTAATTATTGTGAATTACAATACCGCCATTAATGTCTTTACTATTTGTCGCCTTCGTAATAATAAAGCACAGAAAAACGAAGAAAGCAAGGTGCAGGGCAGCATTCTGTTATTGCTGCCTTCGACAGGCCTGCGGAGAAGGAGGGCGACTTTTCGCCTGTCGCCGCCGCGCAAGCTAGAGAGTTTACTGAAAGGCTCAAAGTTGCAACTTTCTCTTCTTGCGGAGGATGACAAGATCTCTTTTATTACTACTAAAATAAAAATACGAATGGTTGCTTTTCGAATTCGATCTCGGACAACTCCGAAGATTGCTGCCTGCTGCTTTTGTGAAAAGAACGTCCAAGAAGGTTTTGGATATTTGGGAGGTCGTGTGACTGTCCATTTTAAAGTACAGATTTTGACGTCATGTTCCAAGACGGAGTTGTCAGAAGGGCGAACAGATTCCGTTTCGTGCTTCACGAAAACGAGTTGTCATTCAACCTCGTTTTCAGAATAATTGGATCACATTTCTCTTGCCTTTGTCAAAATAACAAATAAATAAATAATAACATGTGCTGCAACAATGACGCCGTCGACGAAGACAAACTAGTTCTTTGTTTTGCGATTTGCTGTGTGAATCTTTCCATCTACCCGACCTGCGATTGTGTGGGTTGTTCTGGCAAGGTGAGTTCTGCTGTTTCGGTAAAATGATGAGTCTTGAAAGATTATGTATATCTCAACCACTGTTCAGGCAGGTCTTTGTTGTTTGAATGCAGAGGTTTGTTGCAAGCCTGGCGCACCTCCGCTCTTTCCACTCTGTTGCGTCGGCCTCAAACCAGAATGTGATGGGTGCAGCATCATTAATGGTCAGTGCCATGTCTGCTGTGGTGTAATGTCTTGTGCTCTTCCTTGCAATGACGAAGTCCCAGTGGCGGTAGCGGTGGCTGGGTTATCCTTGTACCCGAAATGCGGCTTTTGTGTCACACAAAGGAGGCCATGATTCGGGGATAAATGGCAAAGTCGTAATGTTTTAATAAGCAGGTGGATTATTCGTTATTTTGCCGTTGCCCTAAATTCACTCGTGACTCATCGACGTCATGTTTCAAGACGGAGGAGTCGACATGTCGCATATAGCCAATCCCCAATCATCGCCAATTTTGTTTTTCTTTTGAAATTGAATTTCTTTCTTCCGAGCATGAGCATCAGCTTCATAGAAACAAACAAGACGCCGATCAATCCCCGTCAAATCTGCTTTTTCCTTTACAAAGATAAACAACAAATAATAACATGTGCTGTTGTGGTGACGCTGTCGACGAAGACAAGCTAGTGCTTTGCTTTGCGCTTTGCTGTGTGAATCTTTCCATCTATCCGGCTTGTGATTGCGTGGGTTGCTCAGGCAAGGTGCGTTTTCTTTTCAGTTGATAACCTTGAAAGCTCATTGATATCTCAACCAATTTCACATTTCAGGCAGGTATCTGTTGCTTGAATGCAGAGGTTTGCTGCAAGCCGGGTGCTCCTTGCCTCACTCCATTCTGTTGCCTCGGCCTCAAACCTCAATGCAATGGGTGTAGCATCCTGAATGGTCAGTGCCAAGTGTGCTGCGGTGTACTGTCTTGTGCTATTCCTTGCAACGATGAAGTCCCAGTGGCGGTAGCTGTAGCTGGATTGTCGCTTTATCCGAAATGTGGATTTTGTGTCACTCAAAAGGCGGCCATGGCTCGTGATTAACTCTCTAGTCGGGTGTGATCAGCGACGAACACCAGTTTCAAGAGACAGTAAAATGTTTTGATGTAACTCGACAGGCTTGTGCTTGATGCATATTTGGGTTTATGGAGCAAATGTAATCAGTAATTTACAGTTACATGTTTATTAAAGTTTCAATAATAATAACAACAACAACAATTTAGGCTAGTCTACTTTCTTTCTTGTATCTGTACACACGTTTTCATCATCGTGTCGTCGCACGACCGTTCTCTCGTATCCAGCTAAAACAGTAGCAAATATGGTCAGGTTGAGTCCGACAACGACCAACAACGGCAAGGATGGATGCAAATGACCCAATGCACCGCCCAACAAAGGACCAATCATTCCGGCACCTCCATCGACGGCCGTCAAGAGCCCAAAAAACTTCCAAAATCTTCCGGGGCAGCGATTTGGCTCATATCAGCGCTAATGATGGTCGACATGACACCATAAACAATCACCATGAAGGAAAATACAGAATAAATCCCCAATGTATGGGTTGTATGAAGTGCCGCGTATCGAGCAACACCAATCATGAACGACGAAATGGCCAGCAATCGTGTCCTGGATCGAGGATTCTCCCCACCAAATTGCTCCAGACACTTTTTGGCAACAAATCCTTGCGAAATGGCATAAAGAAACCGACGGTCGAAAAGAAGCGACCGTAATCCGGAGGCCAAAATGCAACTGCTCTTTCATGTACACCGACCAAATGGTTTGATAAATATGAAAACTGAGCGCCGACAGTAGTTTGATGCCAATGAGAAAGACGGCCGCTGGAGATCGCGCCGACGGAACATCCACCAAGGACAATAATAATAAGGTTCCCGGTTGCCTCTTATTATTTGTATCATTCTTATGATTCTTGTGCAGCTGCCGCACAGTTGCAGACGGAAGCATGTAAATCAGCAAAGCCGCCAATACCAAGAACAAGAGCCCCGCCACGACCGCTTGTTGATAGGTCCTCAATAGTATAGATCCTACAAAGGCCCCATCATTAACGAAACTCCCGCCGCCATGCCCAACATGCCCGCACTCCACGCGCGATCGACCGCCGTGACACCACCCGGTATCGATTCTTGATAGTCTCCCAACAATGCTTTCGAAACAGAAAGATTCTGTTGCAATGCATTGGGAATAATTCCAATCCACAAATCGGAAATGGACGACGCGCGGTGGTCACTGAGTATGGAGCATGCCGCGGCAAATAAACCGATCCATAACACAAATTTGCGCTTGTTGCCTCCCAATTTGTCTTGTAATACTTGTGAATCGGAGAATTTTCCCACGACTGTTGCTCCAATGAACGAGAATGCCGATTTGGCCGACGACAGGGATCCCAAACACAAGACATCATTACACCCGACCGCATCGCGACGACTCTGTTGATGCGGCAATAGGACCGAATATGCAATGGCGACGAGTGCGTATGAAGCGGCTCCGAGGATTGTTCCGCGTCTTAATAATAATAATTGTGCGGTTGTATTGTTGTTGTTGTTGTTGTTCGTGTGAGTAGTAGTACTCGTCGTCTTGTCGTGTTGTGTGAATGCAGAGGTTGACGATGATGATGATGATTCGCACATATTGTTATGTATAAAGAGTGTTTGAATGATTGAATGTTGCGTGATTCTCTTCTCTCTTTCACTTTGATTGCAACGTGCGACTCTCAATAATAATAATATTAACAAGCGAGTTCGTGATAGAAGAGAAAAGAAATGAATTCATTCATCATAACATATGCAACGCAGAAACCTTTTGATGGGAGCGAAACGAAACATCGACAGTCGACAGCGACGAAAATAATTCTTTGTAACTTCATCCCTATTGCAAAATTGGACTTTAGACAACGCCTTTTTTTTAATTGCAGCGCAGCGCCACGGACGTTTGCATTCGACGCTATCCTTTCTTCTTCTCTTGCCAAATTGGGAAGTTTCGTCAGCCGATCAAGGAAATAAGAAGAATGAAAGAATGAGACGACTGACTAGGCTAACACTCCTCCTCTCGGCACATTTACTGCGGACAGCCGAAGTTGTTTTGCTCTCCCTCATCTGCTTGCATCGTCTATTCTATTCTAGTCTCTTCTGAATACATAGCGTCTGCCTTTCTCTACTACCACCACAAATCATGTTCTTGTATGCTCCTCCCTGTCGGCGGATGAAATCACGACGGCTGCCCAAGTGATTCGTGATCATACTGGAATCATCGATGATGATGATTTATTGCAGACCGAACTTCTTCGATTTGTCGCCATTTCCTTGCTCGAAGAATCATCATCATCATCATCAAGTACATCAACACCGCGTCAGGCTCATGTCATCACACTCGAACCACCGACGGGAAAAGCGACGGAGTATGTCGTCCATTTGGAGGAGAAAACAATTCAGTCAATCGTCGAACTGCCCTTGGGGACACAGCCCTTGTTGACGCCAGACGATTGTACCTTGGCGGAACACATTGTGCAGTCTTCTCCAAAGGTAGCAGCCGCTTTACAAGAGCGTTATGGCATCCAGGATATCACACGCGTCGCGTGTGATCCGTGGAGCATTCATCTCGCGAGTGACGAAGAAGTCGCCCTCACCCACTGGCGTTCCAATGGCGTGCCAGGGCGCTTGGTGCAGACCTTTTGTATTATCGTCAAGATGGATCGGAGTTATTATTGCAGGACAATCATTACGCACATCCGATCGATATTGTACCCATCGTGGACTTGAATGCCCGTGTGGTCGTGTGCATTCATGGAATGGATCGGCCTGCGCCTTGCATTCCCACCGATTCGGTGAATTATCATCGCGACTTGTTGCACAAGAACACGTATCTGCCGTCGACATGGAGAACGGATGTGCTTAAGCCACTCAATGTCATTCAACCCGACGGTCCTTCCTTCACCGTGTCGAACAATGATACGCATGTCGATTGGCAGAAATGGTCCTTCGACATTGGTTTCAATTACCGCGAAGGATTGACGCTGCACAATGTGTCCTTTGACGGCCGCTCGGTACTCAAACGCGCCGCTTTGGTGGAAATGGCCGTTCCATATGCGGATCCGTATCCACCGCATACGCGCAAGTGTGCGTTTGATGTGGGAGATTACGGGTTGGGCTATTGTGCCAATTCGTTGCAATTGGGATGTGATTGCGTGGGGCACATTCGGTATTTCGATGTTGTTCTCAATGATGCCGCCGGGAATCCCGTGCTCAAGCCCAAAGCGATTTGCATGCACGAAGAAGATCAGGGATTCTGTGGAAGCATGTGGAATATCGAAATGGGTACAATGAGTCGCGGCGATCGAGAGAATTGGTCCTTTCGTTTGTGGCAACTGTCGTCAATTACGAGTACTTGTTTTATTGGAGATTGAAACAGGATGGCATGATTGATTTTGAAATCAAATTGTCGGGTGAATTGTCGACCAATCTCTTGTCGGCGCACGAAGAAGAACAAGGTGCAAGTCCCACGCATGGAGTCTTGGTGGCGCCTGGAGTCAATGCACAAATTCATCAGCACATGTTTTGTGCCCGTCTTGACATGGCTGTGGATGGCATTGAACACAATACAGTTCGCGAAGTCGATATCGTGTCGCGAGCTGTGGATCCCGGTGCGAATCCCTACGGCAATGTGTTTGAGCCCGTCGAAACGTTATTGACGACGGAACAGGCCGCCATTCGGACGCTCGATGTGACCAAAGCGCGCACTTGGAAGATATCCAGCAACAAGACGAATCCCATCAATGGCAAATTGACATCCTACAAGCTCGTTCCGTTTAGTAAAGGAGCTGCGCAACCCGTTCTCATGACGGATCCGTCTTCGGCGGTTTCGAAGAAGGGATCCTTTGCCAAGTCGCACTTGTGGGTGACACCTTACCATGCGAAGGAGCGTTTTCCGGTGGGCGAATATACTCCGCAGGGTGACGGATCCGTGGGTTTGCCGCAGTGGACAGAGCAAGACCGCAGCTTGCTGGATTGTCCCGACGGGATTGTTGTCTGGCATGGTATGTATATTATGGTTTGTGGATGGATGATCGACTAATATAGTATATGAATTGTCACTTTCCAAATAAATCTCTCACACGTTTGCTGTTGTACTCTCAGCCTTTGGTGTACTGCATGTTCCACGCATCGAGGATTTCCCAGTAATGCCTTGTGAAGTCACTGGCTTTAGTTTAAAGCCCGACAACTTTTTCGTGGGAAATCCAGGAATTGATATCCCGCCCGAAGTCAACCAAGCCAGTCAACTTGACACGAGCGCTTGTTGCTCTACGAAAAATTGATGCCGGTAGGTTGGGACATTTTGGTTCAGTAACAAATGGTCCATTCGCCCCGTAAAGACATTCACTTAGTTATGGTAGTGACTACTCTTAGTTCATTATTTCAGATAATGATTCAAGGATTTAAATCTGTGTTGCTGTATAGATACTTATACCGTCGTGGAGGCCTCCTTAGTTATTTGTAACGAAATGGTTTACGCGTCGTTGACCCTACCGTAGTGAAAGGGGCCGCGTGATTTCCCGCGTGCCGAAATTGGTTACGCGTAACCTTAATAGTGGATGATGATGAGGCTCCACGCTTCTTCTATAGCAGTCGCTTTCATTCATCGCATTCATCCTTGCTTGCTTTTGTCTCTGGAAGTTGAAAGCTCATCCAAAGCTCCAACAAACTCGTTCTCTTTTTGCCACCACACATTTCTATCTGCGCAACACACGCATGCAACCAAAATGGAAAATGGAAGAAAAACGATTATTTACAACTCATTCCAAACGATCAATGGTCGCCCGAGCAAGCCACACTACGACCCCGTGATTTCATAAACCCCAGCAGCTTGCTGGTGTTTCAACTGCTGCAGGAACCGACCCGCCTCGTTGATTTGAACTGGCATTTGTATCGCAACAAGAATATCAATATTTGGCGCGACAACGGAACG
Source organism: Fistulifera pelliculosa (assembly GCA_026008555.1). Taxonomy (NCBI): domain Eukaryota; phylum Bacillariophyta; class Bacillariophyceae; order Naviculales; family Stauroneidaceae; genus Fistulifera; species Fistulifera pelliculosa. The sequence continues at coordinate 25,061 of BROJ01000032.1, forward strand.
CTCATTAGCATCGGCCCCTCTGCTCATTGGTTGTACGAGGAACGCTGTCTCTGTTTCACCATTCACATTGTTGGTGGTACACTGAAATTGCAATGCGCCATTTATGGAAAGACAAACGCACCAATCGCCGAGACTGCGACCTTTTCTGGTCGCTGAAACATCCCAAGGAACGCGACGCCCGTTTAGCGATCGGTGGATCGGCGGCTAGCGAATTTGATTATGCTACCGCGCTTTCACCCGAGCAGCTGGTGCAGGTACTCGATGCCAATCCGACGAGACAGTTGGAGATTCAGCGTGGCGTCTGGACAGCTGAGCAAGCTGTAGTATTGGCAAGTCGACCGTATCTTCTGTATTTGATACTTACCAAGTCAGATCAAAATGAGGCAGACTTTGCCTTTGAGGATGAGGAAAAGCATTCGTGGAGACACTGGAGAAACGACAATCTTCCTTTGGGTCACTTTGCACTCGTCATGTTCGAAAATATATAGCAAATGAGATGCCATTGAACCTCGACTATATGGAACGTGTCTTGAAACTGGACATTTTGAAAAACTGGAAATCGGTGCTCTCGACGAGAAGCTTGCTCTTCTTCCGTTCACAGCCAAGGTAAATGCTCTAGAATATGAGATAGATCCAAAGCATATTCAGGCAGCCGCGTTTGCGTCCCTCGACATTGTTGCAAAAGACATTCGTCTCAAAGTATTTGTGGGTCATATGGACGGTTGGTATTGGCTTTTGTATGGGTTCCTCTATCGATTGTCCCAGTTGGGGCATTGTGAAAGACTGAGTATTGCGCTGGATAGTGTATGGCGGGATTTCATACGAGACGAGCTACCATCAGTGACAGTCGCATTGATGTTTGCCATTCAAGGCAATCCAAAACTGTCGTATTTAAGTTTACGCGACACTTGCAAAATTTGGATTGGCACCCTACATGGACAGCATTCTAAAGGCTATGGAGAAACACCAAGGGCTACGTACGGTCGTTCTGAGAGACTACTCCCCGCGTGAGAACCAGAACTATTCGAGACTGAAAAGCTGCTAACTCACAATCCGAATATCACTGTCTATGATCGGCATGGCAGAAAGTGCTTCGATCGAACGATTGACAAACTGTATCAGAATCGCTTCTTTCGTCAATCGGCGGAACTGGTCCAAGAACCCATGTCGGTGCGACCCTTGCTGGTGGGTACGACATTGGTCGAAGGCGCTTCCCAAAATTACAAGTACACGGTATCGTTGCTGTTCAACCACATGGACATGTTGTGCGAGTTTGTTCAAAATAATATTCTAGAAGACAATGAAGCAGATGCTTTGCAACCATCAATCGACGTGGAAGAGGAAAAGAAGAATTGCCCGCTCCTCGCCGCCGAAAGAGAGTACCGGTGCGTTTCCTTTTATCATACTAGAAAAATCGCTCTCCCGCCACTCGGACCAACACGCGCACGGACGGTTGACAGACGAGACTTCATCGGCGTGCAGAAAAGATACAACTGCACTTTTGTGATTTGTTCATTCGATTTCAAAAGTCTAAATCATCCCAACTAGCAATTTCTACCATGTCCTCGTCTTTCGCCTCCCGTGTCGCTCAATTGTCCGCGCGTGCCCTGGGAAGCAGCTTGGCCGTCGGTTGTTGGGTTCATCAGAAAGAACAAGGTCGCATCATACAATGTGACGATGCCTCTTCGTTGGAGCACAGTATCAAAGAGATTGCGGGGAGTTCAGCATCTTTGAATCAGAACGAACGAAAAGTCGATAATCAGTACGACGATGGCGATTCGTTTCCGAATTTCTCACGCCACGGATCCAATTCGTTATTGAAAAGTATCTCACTCCGGAAATTTACGAGCAACTCAAACACAAGCAAACATCGTCGGGTGTCAAATTGGAAGACATGATTCAAGGTGGAATTGCCTTGCCGTGGGTGCTCGTCCACCGCGAGGAATAGCGGGAGTGTATGCGGGAGATGCGGGTGCGTGCGTGCGTGCGTGAATTGAATATTGTTTGTGTGGGTGTTATGATTGTCGCTCACTCTTTTTTTTTGTACGTTCCTGTTGCTCTTCCCAGAATCCTACACGACATTTTCCGTGCTTCTCTCACCATTAATTGAAGCACATCACAAAGCATTGCATAGAGCTCGATTGCGACGACATCGAACCAATTTGGATGTACAAGGTCTTTCCCAACGACGCTTGGATGGGGTTATATTCTGTACACTCGAATGCGCTTGGCGCGGTCGTTGAAAGGTTTCAAATTTGCGCCTTGCATTGGTCGGAGTGAGCGGCGCGCCGTGGAACGACTATTGCGCGATTGCAGTCGGGATTGGTCGCAGGGTTCCTATGTTTCTCTAATGGACATGTCGAACCATCAGCACGCGGATTTGGTCAAGCGGCAGTTGATGTTTTCGGATCCAGATGAGTTTGCTATTTCGGCAGGCATGGGACGTGATTGGCCGGATGGGCGGGGCATTTACTGTGATTCTTGGGACGATGACTTGCCTCACATTATGATGTGGGTCAATGCGCAGGATCATCTGTGGATGATTAGCAACGCAAAAGGTGGGGATGTTCAGGGAGTTTTCACGCGACTGTCCATGGCCGTGCGGAGTCTGGAAAAAAGTTTGAACGATCGTGGTCACAGTTTCGTGGAAGATCCAAGTTTGGGGTTTCTCAATACTTCCCCAGTTGACATTGGAACTGCCTTACGCGCGAGTCTGTACGTCAAACTCGTTCGCTTGGGTCAAAAGCCAGGATTTGATGAATTGGTGCGTCGTTTGCGCTTGGAAGCGCGTCCTTTGAAGTATCAGAGTCAGAGTTATACGGGCATGTTTGATATTGCCAATTTGGAGGCGCTCGGAAAAACAGAAGTTGATCTGATCAATATTATGATTGAAGGCGTGGAATTTTAATTGATTTGGAAAAGAGGCTCGAAAACGGCGAGGACATTGATATTGAAGAGATTGCACTAAAGCAAGGAAAGAAAACTTGGAAGTAATAATTAAATGTTTCTGTAGAACAGATCTTCTAGTAGGTTACTTAGATTCTATAAACCAGTGTTGAGATTGGCGAGTGCCAAAACGTGGAAACACTTCCGTCACTGGACCAGAAGGGAGCTTGTTGCACTTGTCTCTAAATAGCACTGACCGAAGCATTTCGTTTTCAGGATGGATCTTGTATGTGCGAATACCGGAGCTGTGCTCGGCAAAGCTGCTGTAACGTTCCTGCTTGACTGCAAGATTCTTTTGTAGGTCAAAACGCTTCCTTGATACCATCCTGTAACGCCGGCTGCATCGACTCTTTCCCATCCAGCTCGTCTTGAAAGACGTTAGTGAATCGTTTGGTGCAGTGCGTCACCACGCGTTCAAAGAGTTCAGTGTTGTCCATAGCCCAAAACTCCTCCATGTTCCCGATCCCTTTCCTTCAGCTTCACGACGAGCGTTTCACGATATTCTTCCCACTTCTCTTCATCAAAGAACAGTTCATCATCCTTAATCTTTTCTTCCACTGTCTTTCCGTGTCCCGGAGTAGAAAAGATATAAAGTCCGTGAAGGGGTTCGAATAGCAGTCGACCGGATCAGGCACGTAGATGATTCGGCCACCCGTCAGAGCAGCCTCCACCATTCGCTGTTCTTTTGGTCCTTGCCACGCTTGCTTCGGTAGACACGACGCAACACATAGACACGGTCGCTTCCAGTTGCGGGCACCCATATCAGGGCACGTCCTCCAACTCATAGACAGTGTCAACATCGACTTTCTTGTTTGCATCCTTGACCATGACATGACTGGGAGCGGGCGCTCCTTCCGGCATGATCGTCACCTCAAAGTAGGGAATGGTCACTCTTTCCTTCGATCCATCCAAGATAAATTCTGTCTCAGTTATCCTTATCGATTCATTCCAAATATAAGGAAACGATGACGAGACTCTTCATCAAAATCAACATGGCTATTCGCGCATATCTTTCTTTCACCGGTACCGACTGCTGTTGTTCGTTGTTGGTGGAAGAACAAGATCTTTACTCTATGGACGCGATACCGCTTGGATTTGCTGTACTGTGGTGTTTTGAGTGGCAACAGGAAGATTTTCTTTTTTCTCTTTCGATCGAGCGAGACGTAATAATAGAAAGAAAAGTCGACGCATCCGCAATTTTAAGTTATTCTCATCATTCTACTGTTATATCCTTTTTCCAAACTTTCTTGAACCGGAAAATGACAGTCTCTTATTTCCAAGTCGCACAGGAGCATGTCTTGAAGGCCTGTATTTACTTGGCACTCTGCATCTACGCATTCTCCTGCGCGCAAAATGCTGGCTCGCTTACTCTCACTTGGAGAACCCTCTCATCGGGCTCGTTGTGGCGGCAAAGGCTTCTTCCAAGAAGTGGTTCGATTCGTTCAGCGGCGTCATGCTCCGCCCGGTCGATACGGCTTTCCACTTCTCGGCGAAGTTCCGTGGCTCATCTTTGCCAACAAGCTGAATTTTGGTGAGTTTGTGGCAGAACGAAAGAAAAGTGGGGATCGATCTTTCGTGTGGCAATCCCTTTCTCCGCCATTGTCGTATCCGATCAAGAAAACTTGCAGTGGCTGTTTCAAATGGAACGAAAAGGATACGTCAAGGCGACTTGGCCGGCACACATTGCTGCGATCTTGGGTCCAGGCGCCATTGCGAACGTGTTTGGTGACGATCACAAACGACTGCGAGCATTCTTTCAGCCCTGGTTTAGCCCCGCGTTTGTGGAGAATTATTTGGGTGTTGTCGACGCGACCGTGCGGTCGCAATTGAAAGAATGGTCTTTATCCTCGTCACCGCTTTCCTCGGATGCCTTTAAACTGTTTGCTCTTCGTCTGTTTTTTTACGGCTAGTTTCGGGAACGTGGAAGAACAATTGCTCCTCACATTTCATGATGCTTTCAAGATTTGGTTGCAAGGATTTCTTTCCCTCACCGGAACACTTCGGATTCCCGGTACACCGTTTGATCGCGCCATGACGGCACGCGATCACATTTTGGAGACGATGGATCAAGTCATTGTTCAATTTCAAAAAGAAAATCCACAAGGCTCCGATCGAGCCGAGAATACAGTATTGGGACGATGCGTGTACGCCTCCAGTGAAGATGGCAATTGTTTGGATCGGTCGCAAATGAAAGACATGTTGTTGAATTTGATTTTTGCGGGACATGACACGACGACGGGTGCCATGGGATCGGTGCTCTATCATTTGGCGCATCAACCAGAAGCGAGCGGCACTTGTAGAGGAAATAAGCAGCACTCTCTTTTCGAAATCCAAATCACTGAATATGGAACAATTAAAGACGGCTCCCGTGTTGAATGCCATTGTTTGGGAATCCTTACGAGTAGAGCCGCCCGTCTTGGCCGGTCCGCGCGGTACACAACAAGAATTGCTGTACAAGGATTTAAAGTTTCCCAAGGATTCGGCCATTTTGTATCACATTTATTTGACCGCATCGGATCCAACCATCTACAAGCGTCCGGATGAATTTGACTTTCGTCGATTCCTGCCTCAGGATCACAAACTGTACGATCCGGCTCTTTGGAGTGACAAAAGTATCGTGGATCCAGCGCAAGGCCGGGCCAATTACCCCATTTTGGCGGCGGCAGTCGTTCCTGTTTGGGTAAGCATTTCGCTCTATTGGAACTACGCGTCTTGTTGGTCCGACTCTTTCAAAACTACGAATTGTATTGTCGATGCAAAAGGAGAGTAAAGTTTGGATTCCTGTTTGTACGTGGAACTTTGATTTTGACTTGAAAAAAGTTGAAGGATAATACAAAGCGATAGAATAATGTTTGTTTTAACTAGTAGTGAATGATGAAGTAGAAGTACTGTCTGCCCATTTCTTGTTGTTGTTGTTGTTGTTGTTGTTATGTCTCCCAAACATTTTCAAGGCGGATTGTCTATGACGTACCGGTATCGGTTCTCCTATTGTTCAATGTCGGATTGGATCTATTGTAAGATAGAATGTACAGAGCGTGACGTGCGACGCAAGGAGGTACCTCCTTGGTGTGACGACGAGGTCTTCGAAAACGGACGAACCGAAAAAGAAGCGCAAAACGCGTGCGCGACTTTCGTCGTCCGCAACACCCACAATGAGCGCACTTATTGAGAACAACATTATATTATCGTTCGTATTATTACCGCATTACAATAATAAGATCATCCAACTGTTCGTCGTTATTTGTGGGAAATAGATTATTGCTGGGAAAGAGTGAATCAGCGTCAGCGTGTTCTTCAAAGGACTGTTGCTACTAGAGCGTGAGATTCATTATTCGACGTTTCTTCGATATTATCGATCATTCGTTATAACTCCATTTCGCGCGCACTCAAATAGAATAATATAATATGGACTACCAAAATATCCCCGTCAACGGAGGCGATTACGAGGATGACGACACTCTCTCGATTGAAGAAGAAGACGACAATCACAACAACAACAACCATCAATTGCTCGAAAATGGACTCAAAACCGGCTACAGCGACGACCGCGGTCAGCAATTGCGATTTCGGGCAACGTCACTGCGCGGCGATGGCTACGGCAGCGGCCATCCCAGCAACACCGTTGTAGAAGACAATACGATTCAATCGCACAACTACGAGCCCGACGAAAGTGAAGTGTGGCGGGCGTACACGGCGCAACTGCATTTTCGCAATCGCGGGCACTGGTGGACGACGGGCAAGAAGCGTTCGTTGATGCGCTGGGTATTGACCTTTATCATTGGTGTCGTACAAGCGTTGGTGGCTATTCTATCGAATATTGCCTGTCGGACGCTATCGCGACAGAAATTTGAGCATGTCTACCAGTATCTCACAGCGCCTGCACCGTCCAGTAGTGTCGCGGCGGAAGCTGCGCAAGACCTTTTCAATTTGACGATGATGCCACGACCGATGGAGCATCATCGCACTCGTCGGTCAATGACGGTGTGACGCCGAGTCTCTTTACGGCATTCTTTTATTTTGTGCTCTATCAACTGGTGTTTGCGGCCATTGCCAGTGTCTTTGTGTGGATCGAGCCCGTCTCGGGAGGGTCCGGTATTCCGGAAATCAAATGCTTTTGAATGGAATTGATATTCCAAGGATTGTGCGGATCAAAACACTGTTTTGTAAAGTCATTGGTGTCACCTTTAGTGTAGCAGCGGGTTTGCCCGTGGGAAAGGAAGGTCCCATGGTGCATTCTGGGTCGGTCGTGGCCGCAGGAATTTCACAAGGCAAGACGACTCTCTTTGGGCAAGATACTTCGTTTTCCAAATTCAGCGACTTTCGAAACGATCGAGAAAAGAGATTTTGTAGCGTGCGGTGCAGCTGCTGGTGTCTGCAGTGCTTTCGGAAGTCCCATTGGGGAGTGCTTTTAGTCTCGAGGAAGCTTCTTCGTACTTTAGTACCAAGTTGACTTGGTGAGTATAGATGCCAGTGCAGTGTCGATTCGCCTTTTGTGTGATTGCAATTTATCTTACATCTACTCTTTCTGCTGCCCACAGGCGAGCATTCTTCTGTGCCATGACGACTCTGGCTACGCTCTTTTGGATCCGAAACTTTGACTCGCTCTGGGGGCAGGCGAATATTGAAAAGATGTTTTCCTTTGGTGAATTCAATTCCATTAGTCGAGAAGCTTCCAATTTTTCCATTTGGGAATTGATTCTATTTACCATGGTGGGTTGTTTGGGCGGTTTGATTGGTGCCGTCTTTAATGCGACCAACGAGCATTTAACGATTTGGAGAATGAAGAACATTAACAAATCCAAGACCAGACGATTTGTGGAAGTCCTCTGTGTGAGCTTGTGTATTTCGACAGTCAGTTTTCTAATGCCCGTTTTATGGGGACGCTGCACGAAGTTGCCTACTGATATGCAGGACTGGACGAATCAAGAAAAGAATTTGGTGGAAGCTTTGGTTCCATTTCAGTGCGCACCGGGCAAGGAATACAATGAGGTTGCCAGTTTGATTTTTACAGAATCTGATATCGCCATCAAACAATTATTCCACTTTCGCGAAGCGGGGCGTCGGACATGTCGACGTTTAGTTCGGGCGCGTTATTTTTCTTCTTTGTCCCCTACATTGTCATGGCAACGATTACTTACGGAATTGCGGTCCCATCCGGCTTGTTTGTGCCATCGCTCTTGTCCGGTGCTGCCTTTGGGAGACTGGTGGGTCACTTGCTGCACAAATTGGACCACACGAATGGGACGTTTGCGGATACCGGCACATACGCACTGATTGGAGCTGCAGCTGTTTTGGGCGGAATGGCACGCATGACGATCAGTCTGACCGTCATTCTTCTCGAAGCCACGGGAGATATGCAGTATGTGCTGCCGCTCATGTTGACGCTCATGGCAGCCCGATTCACTGGAAATGTGTTTAACGAAGGTCTATACGATATTCACATTCATTTGAAAAACATTCCATTCTTGGAGCCGGATGTGCCACCCATTGCCGAACGCTCCGAGATTGTAGCCGGACAAGTCATGTCAACCGAGGTGAAATGCCTTCGTCCTGTGGAGCGTGCCGGGGTCGTCTACGACTTGTTGCAGCAATGTGGCCACGGCACTTTTCCCATTGTGGATATGGCCAGTGGCGGAACATTGTATGGTACAGCAAGTCGCTACATGCTATGCACCTTACTGCAACGACGTGCTTTTGGTGCACCGGATGTCATTTCGGGAGATTACGATGGCGACACGCTTGGTCCGCGTCGTCTGAGCCCACTCGTCCAATGGGATACCATTGAAAGGCATATCCGCGGTACCCCGGATTTCGGACGTGCACTTGCGCGAACAAGACCGCAACTGCTGGCTGGACTTGCGTCCTTACGCCAACACGGCACCCTACACAATCAACGAAACAGCTTCTATTCAAAGAACGTATCGATTGTTCCGTACACTTGGTTTGCGATTCTTGTGTGTCGTCAATCACAACAATCAAGTTGTTGGAATTATTACGCGAAAAGACTTGTTGCCCAGAGCGCTGAGTGAGTCTTTATTACGAGGACGGAATGCGCACGTTCAGGAAGATTCGTTGGGTTTTACATAGAATTGGAACTCGTCTCGTGTTTTCGTTCTCGACAATTTTAATCGACTATAAGGTAGTGTTGTATTTAGTTACTTCTTTTACATATTATTCAAGACTCATTGATTGTCAAAGTCGATGAGTTGTGAGTTTAGATTTGTTTTGGATGAACAGTTAGCTCACTGGCTAGAGGTTGAGAAGATCGACGACGCGCTAATTTATCCCTTTAGCTCGGAAACGGATGTATGTTGCGGTTGGACAGATGATTCATTCTTCATGGACTCGTGAGCCAGGCGCGCAGCCGAACTCTTGACAAGGATGTAATGTATACCGGTGTGATAGACAAATCGGACCTTCGATTGTGCTCCACGGAAAAGCGGAGAACGAAGAAAAGGAAGATGTTGAAACTACGATTTCTGTAACAATAATCGCGTCCAATCAAGACAACGATAAATACCGAACAAACAACCGAGTAAAGATAACTTTCGTTTTACTTTAGATTCGCAAACAACAATGAGACCTTCATGCCGAGGATCGTTGTTGTTGTTTCCTTTCGTGGCTCTCGGCTTGTCCTGAGTCAGTTTTCTATTTACGTCATTCGAGTAACGGATGGCTTCGGTATCGTCTGTCTTGTATGAATTCACGCACCTCGCGCTCAGCTTTCTACTGACAGTCGTCCAGCCATTGCTATCTCCAACACACTCCTGTGAACCACTCTGAGTCATTGTGTATTCGCCCAACATCCCCGGCGTTTCAACGGCGTCGCAAAACAACAAGTGTCTCGATTCTTGGGTCGGTGATGGCCCCACAGGATGATTCAGGGAGGTTCATGACACTGGCTCGCATCTTTCGAAACAGCGAGCCCTGCAATGGTTTGGTGAAGAAGTCAGCCAACATCTCTGTGGTGGGACAATATTCCACTCGCAATTCCTTTTTCTTGATTCGGTCAGTGACAAAGAAATACCGCACATCCATGTGACGAGTACGCCGGCCGCTCGAAGCTTTCCCATTCCGTTCCAACAAGATCGCGCTCTGATTGTCTTGGTACACGACGTTGTCCACGATTTTCAAACCTTGCGCTGTCATGAAGTTTCGAGTCCATGCTACAAGATACATTCCGTCGTCGACTCCGACAAGTTCCGCTTCCGTCGAGCTTTTAGTGTTGATTTTCTGTCGAAGTGAGCCCGACATCGCCGATCCTTTCCCAAGCGACATTGTCATTCCAGTGTGACTACGCATGTCATGATGGACGGCAAACGACGCATCAATCCACCACTTCAATTTGCAACAATCAGCCATTTCGAGGGTCAAAGGGAGTTTTGGTTCGCCGCGGAGATAACGGATGCAGCGAGCGAGTTTCTTCCAATCGTCGACGTCCGGTTGTTTCACTCTTGTCGTCAGGAACGCAACTGCCGTCTGGATATCGATGCGAACTCGCTTGCACAGGTAGAGGAGCTTTGCGGTGAACCGATGGAATAAGTTGGATTTTTCTGGGGACAATTTTTCCGCGTCTTTGTTAATTGTGAAGAGGTTGCTGGTGGCCGGTGTTACCGAGACGCCATCGAAGTCGCTGGGTGCCTCATGCAACAAGTTTTCCACGTAATCATCCATGCGAAATTGCACCTTTCCTTTCTCAGAGAAGTCGAGTGTCATTCCCAAATAATCGTGGACATTTCCGTACGTGGCAGTGACGGGCCTCGGGCGATCCATATTTCTTGTCAAATTTGCTCACAATTTCTTCAAGGACTGATTGTTCGACGTGGGATATTTTCAAATCGTCCACATGCCAGCACACCGTGCATTGATTTCCGTTGATCATCTTGTTTGCAACACATCTGTCGTACGGGTTAATGGTGAAGCCCAACTCGTCCACCAGAAATGAGGAGATGTTTTTGTAAAACAGGAGAGCAGCCTGCAATGTTCCGTACAGTGCCTTTGCCAGTTCGACATAGATGACTGGTTTGCCATTCTCGATTCCAATAAACTTGCGGTACTTTTCCGGACTTACTCGTGCGAGGAGCTCTGCCATTGGTCCTTCGAGCTTCATGTGAATCAACTCATCCATCTTCGAATGCATGAATGCGCCGGGAATATCGACGGTGACCGTCTTTCTTTCTTCGTGGCGTCCACAACAGCAGTCAGGAAAATAGACTCTGTTGTTACAGTGGGTGAGCTTGTTTCTTCCTTGCTTTTGTAAAGCCTCTGTGGACGGCCATCGGCGCATCCACGAGCCTTAATGCGCCCGCAACGCTTCTGTTTGAGGTACATGAGGTATCGCAAAGCGCGACGCAGTTGTTCCTTGCTCAGTGAGTTCTTGTCTCGTGGGATTATTGCGTCCATTCGATCCAATTGTCGCAATTCTGTGACGACGGAGTCAGCTCCAGCTTTTCCAAACGTTTTCAACCCGCGGTTGAGCGACATCTGTTCGGTCATGAACATTGCATCTGTCATTGTGTCAAGATTTTCTTGGAGTTCGGTTGGATTCTGGTCATCCAGATATGCGTGGAGATGATCATACGTTCGAGGTTTGCGTGGGCGAAGGTTAATGTCGTGATTGCGATGTCCATATCGCGCATCCATTTCTGCAGCAACCGGATCAGCTGGGTCCATTTCCTCTTCCGCAATCGGGTCTTCTTCCGGATCTTGCTCGTCTCCCACTCCTGTGCTTCGATGAGATTCGTCATCACCCACTCCTGCGCCTTCAACGGAATCATCGTCACCCACTCCTGTATTCTCGACAGATTCATTATCGTCCACGCCTGTGTTTGCAAGTGATTCGACTCCATCATCGGCTTCGTCATTGTTGTCATCGATTCCTTCATTATCAATGTAATCATTGTGGCGCACTCCTGCGGTGGCAACAGACGGTGCATGATGGCTGTCGTCATGATCAGAATCATAATCATCAGAGTCATAAGAGGCAGGCGGCGTGCAGACGCGGACAAAACAACGGAGGCGTCATCGTTCGGGTGTAAATCGAAATCGTGGTCGCCGTCAACTTCCTCCGGTAATCGGGATATTCCAGTCCAAGACGGTTGGCGAAAGTGAGAGATTTAGGCATGTTCTGTTTGAGTCCCAGCCGATTTACACGGTCGATGGCGTCAGCAGGCATTGGAAGAGCTGTCCAGTATTGACGATGAAGGCGTTTTCCAGTGCTCAGGGATAGAAGTAGTGACCGCCTTGTTCGTTCCCGGAGGGCCCAAGGCAGATGGCTCCAGTGGTGCGAGGTTTCATGTCGGAAGTGTGTTCCTCATGAGTCTGCACGTAGCTGCCGAATTCGCAGCGAATGTGTTTTGTGGCATCAAGGTGCTGTCCTGTGAGGAGATACCGAGGAGAGTGTTTTGGAGACTCCATCTTGGTGCGGGAAGGCGTTAAGCCAGAAAACGGCGTTGCCTACAAGACGTGTCACTATCAGTCTGGGGACTCTTTTGAAAGGCAGTATGTTGTAACAGCTGACGCCGATCTTTGATGGCGGATGAATCTCTCAGCTTCGGGAACATGTTCGTCGCGATGTGAAGTTAAAAGTCAAATCCGGCAATTCGGCTTCAAGTGGAGCAAATTCCTGTCGGCATTGATAACGGAAATTAATTCCACGGCGCCGATACAACTTGACGACACGGAGCAGAGCTTTAGCAACCGTAGGAATCTGTCGATTGTCAAGGTCCTCCGGTGCCGAAATGGAGTCCACGAGATGTTGTGATCAGGATTGGTACTTTGTTGACGTAGAGAATGTCGATGCCGAGGACCACCGCTTGTAATCTGTCCCGGATATCTTCTGGTACCGCATCAATTCCGTTTCGAACTACTGGTGAGGAGCGCCTGGTGGTTTTCCGTACAGTGACCCAAGATTGGGCCCGAATATGTCGTGTGCAGCTCGAATGTCGGGACGAGTGACGTCTAAATTTTAATTAAATTGTGATCAACAATTTCTTCCAGCTGCTTGTCGCTTGGATGCATCATGACCACGAGCTCGCAGCTGCCTTGTAAGCTGGCTATATTGGCGACATTTTCTCTTCAACCGTAGTAACCATGGTCCATTCGTAATTGTCGTCAGCCTGCTTTGTCATGGCGTACAGTCCTTTGGCCGTAGGTTGGAAACAAAGTGTCGAATTCGCAAGCTGCACGCTGAACGCATTGTCTTTAGCACTATCGTAGCTGACACGGTAATATTTCTGCACTATGAAGAGGGATAAGATGTTCGCAATGCCTTCGGTCGTACCATACAGGCTCTGGAAAAAAGAACCAAGATACCCCATCTGATTTGTGGCGCGCACTCCAGCATTGCATCGCACTCTCATGCACCGATCAACAGTGTGGATGTTGTGGAGGATCCCCATTGGAAATGAGGCATACGGTTGAGCAGCTATCGAGAAGAAGTGTCTCCCGTTCCATTCCATTGTGGTCAAGGACTTGGAGGCAAGTTTCTAGCCGATCTACATAGTCCATGGTATAGGCGGCAACTTCGTCGTTATTGTTATCGACCTGGTCTAGGAGGTATTGGCTATCATCACCGTGTTGTCTGTCGCCGCAGGAGGTGCACTTCTCGACCTGCGCCACGACCGCCACGACCTCCGCCACCGGCCACGCCTCTTCCGCCATTGTTTCGTCACGACCTGCACCACGCCGCTTCTGATCTCACGATTGTCGCCTTCCCCATCATTATAGAAAGCAAGACCACGCGTCATCCTTTCCCTTGGTAGCAACTGGCTTGTAATTCATCAGACAGTCGTAAGCGTTCGAGATTCTGCGGTACTTTTCGAGTCCCAAGGTGAAGTCGTTCCCGATGTTGTTAACTGATCGCTGATCGCTGTTCACAAGGAAACGAACCGCCAAGAAGCGTTCTCTGACTGTGTTGGTCACATTAGCTCGTTGGTTACCTCCATCCATCCTGCGCATCCTCATCGAAAAAATCCTGGATACGACGCCGAGTACCCAACAGCAGTTCCAAGTCGCTCTGCATACACACTCCTTGAATCTCTCAAAGTATTCATGGTTAGACATAGTCTCTTTTCTGCTTGCACCCTACCAGCTCGGTCTCTGCATTCACCCAAGTGTGGAAATCATACTGACGAGTCTGACCCAAAGTCATGCATGTCTGGATGAGCTCCAGCAATCCGATGACATCACCTTCTTCATGAATCCGCTCCCAATCTGCATGCGCCTCCATTCGGTTTAGCGCGGTGAGCATTGATCTTCCACTGTGGAAAAAACTTGTCCGAAAACAGACTCGCTTGGTCTTTTATTTCGGTACTCCTCTCTTTTCTCTTTCCATACCGCGATCTCGTTCGTCCCATCTTCCGAAGCTCAGGCTCAACAATTTCATCAAGGTGCATTTTAACCATCCCAACTCGGTACTCGCCGGCATTGGGGTATTTCTTGCTCACGAATGTAGCAATCTTTGCAGTTACCAGGGTGAACGTTTCTTTTCCAGCAATTATATCATATTTTGCGTCGCCGAAGGAATGCCCCAAGTATCAGGAGCTGTACCACGGTTTCCCGGTTCGGTTGCGTCGTCCCTGTCCATGGGGTTGTTGGACCCTCCATTGCTTTCAACACGGTCTGGGGCGTTGGCCCCACCGTTGTTGCTTGACATGTTGTTGTTTTTGTTGTCGTACAAACAAACCTTTATTGTTGTTTGCGAATGTTGAAACTACGATTTCTGTAACAATAATCGCGTCCAATCAAGACAACGATAAATACCGAACAAACAACCGAGTAAAGATAACTTTCGTTTTACTTTAGATTCGCAAACAACAATGAGACCTTCATGCCGAGGATCGTTGTTGTTGTTTCCTTTCGTGGCTCTCGGCTTGTCCTGAGTCAGTTTTCTATTTACGTCATTCGAGTAACGGATGGCTTCGGTATCGTCTGTCTTGTATGAATTCACGCACCTCGCGCTCAGCTTTCTACTGACAGTCGTCCAGCCATTGCTATCTCCAACAGAAGAGAAGCGAAAGCGAACCGCAAAGAAAAGATCTTGTTGTCGTTCAATTTCGAAAGACCGATAGAGCCGTTCATCTCTTGGGAGAAAGCGTTCTCAATCATGAGAACAGTTCTATTGATATTTCTTGTTCTCGAGTATTTCCTTGTCCTCCGTTGCATTACATCCTTTTCAGTGATTACGACTCGTTTTCGACGACAGTCATCAAAAAAGCATGCTTTCAGGAGAAACAAATCGTACAGTCTCAAGGCTTCTTCATTACAGGAAGATACAGTCAATCGCGAAGAAGAATTGGCCGAAATTGAACAGCAACTGACACACGCGGGCTTTGAAGTGCGTTCCGAAGAGCATCTCGTCGTCAAGAAAGTATACAAGGCCAAATTGGAGTCCTTGCGTGATCGATTTCCTTCGACGAATACGCTCAACAGTCGAGTCGAGCTCTTCAAACCCATTCCGTTGCAACCACCGAAAGCCTTTCAAAATCAAACCGAAACGGAAGTTGCTACGGCTAGTGCCCATTCTACATTTTCTTCCACATCCTCCTCCAAACCCAATTCTCAATTCATTGCCTTTGATTACAATGAATACTTCAACGACGACGACGTCGTTTATCTCGATGCGGTACGAACTTCTCGCATGGTGTCACTGTCCCGTGCCTTTGTCCGCGCCGGTCCTCGAGAGCACTTGCACTTCAATCCCTCCCAAGTCAATGCGGCCATTGTCACGTGGTGGACTCTGTCCCGGTCTCAACAATGTGATAAGAGAATTGACGCACAGTCTGTACAGTGCGTATGGTGTGAATCAAGTGTGGGGATTCGGGGTGGATTCCGGGGATTTCTCGGTTTAGCTGACTTTGAACCCATTATTCTGACCAATGAACTCGTTGAAGACATTCATCATGAAGGCGGTACTGTACTTCGGAGTGGGCGAGGAGGCTTTGATGCTGATCAGATTCTTCAATTTCTCCAAGAACGGGATATTTCACAACTCTATGTCATTGGAGGAGACGGAACGCACCGTGCGGCCTTCAAGATTCATCAGGAATGCATTGAACGAAATCGGAATGTTGCCGTCGTCGGAATTTGTAAGACAATCGACAATGATTTGGATTACATTGATCGGTCGTTTGGTTTTTTTGAGTAGTGTCGAAGCGGCCCAAGCGAGTATTCGGACAGCCAAAACAGAAAGCATGTGTGTCAGTCCGAGAGGAATAACTGTAGTGAAACTCATGGGCCGGTCGGCGGGATATTTGACGGCATATGCTGCCTTGGGAAGTGGGGATGATTGCGTGTTGATACCAGAAGTCCCCATTGTACTGGAAGGTCCTGAAGGTATTCTTCACTTTTTGGAAAAACGCGTGGCGGAAAAGAAGTACGCTGTTGTTGTCGTTGCAGAAGGTGCGGGAGAAGAAATTCTAGGACTTCGTTGGAGACGGACAAGGGCGGCAACAAAGTGCTGCAACCGATTGGGGAATACATTAAAAGCAAATTCAAGATCACTTTGAAAACAAGGGACTCGAGTGCACCGTCCGCTACATTGATCCATCGTATATGGTTCGATCGGTACCCGCCAATGCAGCCGATTCGGTGTACTGTACCGAACTGGCGCAGAATGCGGTCCACGGTGCCATGTGCGGTTACACGGGATTTTCTGTCGGTCAAGTCAACAGTCACGGTGTTTACATTCCCATTCCTTTGCTCGTTGCCACGAGTCCGCGGACAATGGATCCGAATGGACTCTTGTGGGAACGGATCTTGTCGTTGACCGGGCAACCAAATCCGGATCTCGGTGAATTGTGCAATGTTGACAACGAAATGGAGTGCTTTCCGCATTTTGAGAGATTCATTCATTAAATATAATAGTAAAGTTATGTGATGAATTGATATCGAGTTAGAGAACTATGTAAGGGTAGCGCAACAAAACAGTGGATAGGGTATATCTTTGTCGACTCATTAAAAAAAAAACCATTATCATCTCAAAAGAATGGCAAAGAAGTTAATGCAGAACTTCTCCGTAAACGAGCCAAATTCCGTAAAGCAGCCAGTGGAGGCGTATCCGGTGCTGCGGATATAACATCCGTATCACAACCTTTCAAATCAAAATCATGGGCAATCGCCAGCGCGGCCTGTCGTCCAGTTACAACAGCCTTCTCTGTACTCCATGATGCATGTCCTGTTCGATCAATCCAATCGCCACAAAAGTAGAGTCCCTTGCTGGCTCGGACTCCGGGAGACGCTTTGGCCGAGTCGAGACAGAAATGCGAGACAGCTTTTCTTGCGCGAATGACATGTACTTCGAGCCATGTATCGGGGCCCTGTGCAATGGAAGGTATTTGCAAAGCAGCCGCGACGGCATTCAATGCCAAGACAGCTACATCATCGTCATTCTCCATGTTCGCAATATCATCGGCCCGGAAGAAATCGACTTCCAGTGCCGTTACATTTCCAAAGACATTCGGCTGCAGTCGATTCAAGTCATAGATGCAAAATCCCGTTTCGACCAGTTCCGGAAGTATATTCGGTCCACAAACAACAACCGGGGAATCTTTCATGGGCTGCAACCACGGTTTCGGGCCAACTGAATCAAAAAAACAATCGAACTGCCACACAAGTGACACCACGCAACGAATCATTCCAATACCGCGACTCGGGCACTTGCAGCAAAGGACAGTTCAAAGCCAGCCGTTTCATTGCCGTCCCTCCCACTGCCATGACAACCGCATCACACTCATACAGGTCACTGTCACCCTGAACTGCCACTTGAAACGATCCCGACGGACTTTGCTTTATTATGTCCGTAACTCTTTTGCCCGACTGAATTTCCACATTCCCCGTGCCGACATTTGCTCGATCCACGGCCGAAATATTGTTTGTCCTATACTCCCTGTACACCACCGTACATCAAACGCACCCTTGGATTGCAAGGCAAATGCGTGAAAACACGACAAGGCCGCCGCCGCCGAACAATCATATCCCGTCGTCATGGGCAAGACGTGCAACAACGGTGCTACCAATTCATCATAGAGAGCAGGCGTGACTCCTGCCGATCGAAACAAAGCTTCGGCCGACACATCATCGTACCGCATCCAAGCTTCCCGACTCTCGGGCTCAAATCCGCCCACGCCTCCAACAAACCGAGTGCTGAAAGTCGATCGACCGGAGAGAGTCGCTTCGAAGAGAATTCCGATGACAGCAAAGCAACATCCAATGGGGTGGCAGCAATCGAGCAAGCGTTTCTTCGAATGATGATGAGCTTGGGAGTGATGTCAAGGATGGAAATAATAAGACAACGGTGCATTATTGTTGTTGGTGGCTGTTTCATTATTGGCCAATACAGGCGCAAGGGCGACACGACCATTTTGCGAAACCAAAATAGAAGGTGTATATTCCGTCAAGGCCTCCTCTGGTAAGACACCAATCCGTTCCAGAGTCGCGATGGTATTGCGATATTCCTCCAAAAAACCGTGCAAGCCAGGCTCGACGGGCAATTGCAAGCGCGGTGAAAGCGCTCCGCCGCCGGCCAATCCTCCTACGGCGGGTCCTGCATCCAGCAGTGTAATTTGGACATTATTTTCTTGACTGCGTGACAACGAATCGGCAACACTGAGACCGGCCCAGCCGCCTCCGACAATCACAATGTTGGTTTTCGTTTCAACTACTACTTGAGCGAACAGTGACAGATCGCGTGATTTATTATTATTAGAGAGCTGGTTCGCCTCAACGGGTGCTGCGACGTCCACAGCTCTGCCAGAGGCAATAAGCATCCTATGTAAAGAAGCAGACAACATGTGAATGCAGCATGATTTGTCATTCTTCTTCATTCTTTCGTCCCGCTGCCGAACAAAAGGAATCACATCTTTATTGTTTTGCGCATCACAATCACATAGCGTCTCTCCGACGGATCGCCATCAGACGCATTCACGTGACTATGTATACTTGAAGGTACGGTACTCGATTGCAGTATACCGAAACTATGTTTTGTCCAAAAGTGATGCTACGATCCCACCTGTCGTATAATTTGCCTCAAGCGAGATCGAGTGACACCTGAAACGAGAGGAACAAGAGCATGCGTTTCATGCCGCTTCAACTCAACTTGGTCACCACTGACGACGCGCCTCCATTTTGGAAACGAGTTCAGCCATTTTGTGCAGCTCGAGCGGGAGTGAATCTTTTGCTCCGCTCGATAAAACCTTTAGTTGATTATACAACATGTCCTGCGTCGAAAATTCCATTGTATGATTTGAATCTTTGATCTCTATAGGGAAATGGATGCCTTTTGAAAGGAATAGAGTATTTCGGTGGGATCGAGGAGAATGGACACATGGGACAGCGAGTATCGACTACGGTAGACTATAAGGCGCGCTTTTCGTTTTCAGTTGTTCAACCTACTATTCTAGTTCAAAAGATGTTGTAGATCGAATTGCATGCATGAAGGTCACCAATGTACATAAGCAACGCTTCTTCAGGCACTCGACCTACTGAAAACGAATGGAACCTCGCTATTACTTTTGCTGAAAAGCCCGGCGTCTAAAGCCTAGCTAGCGCAAACCGAGACCTGCCGAACAGTATTTCGATAAGGCTTTTGATAATAATAAAACGATCGTTTGATAGACAATCGAGCGAACGGTAGACTCTACGCCGTTCGATCGATCCGCAATAGACTCATACTCGGCAATTTGACAAAGGAACGCGATCTTCGAAACCTTGCACGGTGATCATATGCATCGATTCTTGAAAGTGCCTATCAACGCATGCCGACT
This sequence comes from Fistulifera pelliculosa, assembly GCA_026008555.1. Taxonomy (NCBI): domain Eukaryota; phylum Bacillariophyta; class Bacillariophyceae; order Naviculales; family Stauroneidaceae; genus Fistulifera; species Fistulifera pelliculosa. Next base: position 44,770 of record BROJ01000032.1, read on the forward strand.
TTTGAGAGCACACAAAGCATGCAGCATGTTGTGTTGAAATTGAAATTGCTACATCTCTCTGCTCAATTTACCGATCGAATCAGCAGAAGCGATTCGTATAGTATAGTAAAGCATGACCCCTCTCGATTCAAAAGTAGGATCGGAAGAGATCTATCAATCAATCAAGCAAAAAAAAGACAACTCTGACGGAACTCGTCACAGCACACCCGAATTTTTGGAAAACAGCAACGAGATCAATAGCACTTGACGGATGCCCCTTTGAGCAAAAGATGGGGCCGATGTCAAGTAAGTAAATCAAACGATCTCGCGGCCGACCCAACAATTTGAAACGAAGGATGGCAGTTGCTCATGCCGCAAAAGGCTCCTTCCAGCAAACTGTGCACACAAGCAACTCGCACGCTTTGATTGATCTTATCATCCGCAGAATGCTTTTGCTTATAGTGGTATAGCGTTTCTCGAATGATGAATAAACGGAGTAATTAGGAAAGAAAGAAAGAAAGAAAGAAGAGATAGATGAATGTCGGTCGCAGGAAAGAAAACAAAGAATGCCGAAACGATGTGGCGAAACATCATCACAAACATCCGCAAAGAAGACGACACCGGACAAGCGGCAAGACCACCACCAACTCTCCTCCGCACAAAAAACAAGTTCCGTGCGATCTTCCGGAAGTTGGAAAAGACACCGAGTGCCAACTTGTCAGAACCGTCGTTTGCTCCTCCGAAACGCAGTCAACCGGTACTCGGTCTTACACTCATATATTATACTCCAAAACAGCATTGTACACTTCTCTGTCTCCTTCGCATTCCGCGCTCGTGCCAAAGGATCCACCGATCCACCGACGAAAAAATTCCGCAAAAGCGAAGAAAGAGCAACCTAATCGCAAAAGAGAACGAGTGAGTAATGAAGTGAGAGGTCCTTGAGCTTTTAGATTCAACCTTCCACACACTCATCGTCCATTTTGCAACACTCTTCTCTTGCTAGAGCAATTGCTGTCTGCAACAAACTCTCTCACAGATATATACACACACAAACGAATCACAATGTTCTTGCGCAACGCTGCTCGTCAACTCTCTCGCAACAGCAGCAGCAGCCTTTACGCTCGCCGAACGTTTGCCGCTCTGCCTCAGTTTGAAGATTACGGCAAAACGTCTTTACCGGTAAAGTGGCCGACGAGTACTTGAAGAAGCACGGTGCTTCGGGTGCCATTTTGAAGGATCCGACGTGGGTGGCGACGCATTCGGATGTGGTTGCGAATGCTGTCTTTGATTGGTACGTACGTTTGTGTGGAGTTTGATTGAATACTGGTATCGACGGTCGTTGTCGTGTTGAAAAAGGATTCGTGCGTTGAATCTTGCTCATTATCCGACTACCGTATTCGACTCGTATCTCACTTGAGTCTTTTCTCTTCTTCCATCTATCATTCATTCATCACTCGATTCAATTCATTCATTCATTCATTCCATGTAGGGCACTCGACAACGGAGCCAACGTCTACTGCCACTGGTTTCAGCCCATGGGTTCCTCCGGTGTTCGACACGGTCAGACCGGTCAAGTGCACAACATGATGCTTCAGTTCAACAAGGACAACGAAGTTGTCAAGGATTTCAAGGAAAGACTCTCATCAAGGGTGAAACCGACGGTTCTTCCTACCCCAACGGTGGTCTTCGAGGAACCCACCAGGCCGGAGGATACATTGCCGTTGACACGTCGTCGCCGATCTTTCTACGAGGCGACACAATCTTTATTCCCTCCGTCTTTGTTTCTTACTACGGAGCCGCCTTGGATGAAAAGACGCCTCTGCTTCGTGCCAACGCCGCGCTCGACAAACAGGGCAGTCGTCTGCTCAAACTGCTCGGTTTGGACACGTCGTCGGGTGTCTGCACCAACATTGGTCTCGAACAAGAAATATTCCTCATTCCCCGTGAACAGTATTACCGACGCCCCGATCTGCAAATGACGGGTCGTACTGTCATTGGAAAGGATGCTCCTCGTGGTCAGGAATTGTGCGATCACTACATGGCCCCGCTTTCCACTTCGACGGCCGCCTTGGCTTGCATGCAAGAGATTCAAGATGAATGCTGGCGCATCGGTATTCCCCTCAAGACGCGTCACCGTGAAGTCGCTCCCAACCAGTTCGAATTTGCTCCTCTCTACGGATCCAACACGACCCAAATTGATCAGAACTTGATGGTGATGCAAATCATTGAAGAAGTTGCCGTCAAACACGGTTTGGCCGCTCTCATGCAAGAAAAGCCATTCAATGGTATTAACGGATCCGGAAAGCACAACAACTGGTCCATTGCGACTCGTGATGGTGTCAATCTCTTGGACCCGGATAGTCTCACCAAGGCGTCTGGAAACAGCGCCGCCTTTCCCATTGTCATGGCGGCCATTATTGCCGCCGTCGACCAACACGGTGATTTGATGCGTGCGGCCATTTCGTCGCCCGGTAATGATTTCCGTCTCGGGGCCTGTGAAGCGCCTCCCGCCATTGTGTCGTCGTATTTGGGAGATGACATGACCAAGTTCTTGGAGGCCTTCATGAGTGGAAGTGACGCCCAGTACGAACCCGCCAAGAAGGTGCTGGACCTGGGTACCCGCGAAGTCGTTCCGTTTGAAGTCCCCGCCGAAGATCGCAACCGTACGTCTCCCTTCCCTTATGGTGGTGCCCGATTCGAGTTCCGTGCCGTGGGTTCGTCGCAGAACGTGTCGTTGGTCAACACGGTCCTCAACACGATCACGGCCGAAAAGTTTGCCGAATTCGCTGACAAGATCGAGGCCGGTGCGGATCCCAAGCAAATTGCCATTGATGCATTGAAGAAGCACTGGAAGGTGATCTTCAATGGCAACAACTATGACTTGAACAACCAGCAAATGTTGACGGATCGTGGTGTCTGGCGCATTGACTCTGGGGTTGAAGCCATCAAGCATTTGACCTCGAAAAGAACATTGCTCTCTTTGAAAAGATGAGTGTTCTTACCAAGGCCGAATTGGAGAGTCGCAAGGATATCTTGCACAACCACTACACTGGAACTGTGGAAATGGAAGCTTTGACGTTGATTGATATGCTGAATCACCACATTATCCCCGCTATCAAAAAGGCTGGAGTCGGACCATTGAAGGAATTGCAAGACGCTGTCCCCAAGCTCAAGGCGGCAATTGCCAAAATCCATACCGCGGAAGGTGGTTACGAAAAGGCCCAGTTGGCCCGTGTCTTGCGTCTGGAGACCATGCTGGAGATTCGTGATATTTGCGACGATGCCGAAGAAGTCTGCCCTGCCGAGTACTGGTCTTGGCCACGTACAAGGAGCTTCTCTTTTGGATTCCCACACTCACCCTTCGGGTCCGGATTATGATGATTTTGAGTAAAGTAGGAATGGGTATTCGTTTGGCGTCGAGTACACAATATTATTCTAACAGATAGTAAACTCTTTTGTTGTTGTTTCTTATCAACCTAGAAAGTGAATCGAGAAAGCAAGAGGCCATCTGAATCTACTATTATCCTCCATGTTGGTTAGCTCAGACCAGGATTGCACGAGGACGATCTTCGCGATCGTCTGTTTGTGCATACGATTAATTCCGAGAGAAAATGGTCGCGATCACGGAAAGTGAATCACGAACGGCGCAGGTCCATCCAAAATCCGAGCCAAAAGCAAAACATCACCATGATGAACTAAGAACAAGCGTCCCTGATTGCTGATTCTCGTTCATTATTATTTGTTGTTTCTCTAACAAAATACGTGCGCAACAGTGAACCCGACCGGTAGTTTCACCGTTCGTTGAATCTTTAAATCACGAAAGAGTCGGAAAGAGAATGAAACACAATTGCATACTTTTGGCTTTTTTGACAATCATGTTTACATCCAAAATCTGGGTATCGTCACTTGTTCTTCCCAAAATCCTGCAACGCGAGTATCGCAGTACGGCAGCTATACTCAGCAAAGTACAGGTCCACATAGACAACAAGGGAAGAACGATTCGACAACGACGCGACGAGAATGAATACAACGACGATGATGGCGAACGTGATGGAAGACAGGGAGGATGGGATGCTGCCGATAACTCAGAGAGAGCAGCCCCGTCGTCGACAGGATGGGATGACTGGGATCCCTTTCAATCCTCATCGTCTTCACAATCATCACCATCGCGATCGTCACCCTACCCGAGCTCTTCCCAACGACAACAAAGGCCACCCTCTGAGCGACGGGGTGGCCCCAAACACTACAATTCCGGGCGCTCGGATAATCAGGCGTACGGAAAGAATCGACGTAGCAATAATAGTAGTCAAGACTCTTCCTCCAAATCAGCCAGTGATGCTCGTAGAATCAATATGAGAGCACTGGAGGGTGCCGGATTCGTTCATTTGTACGGATTGGCACCCGTCTTGAATGCTTTGAAAGCAGGAAAGAGGGATTTTACACGCCCGGAAGATATAATTGATATCAGCTTACTGGACGGAGCACAAGCCGAACACGAACTTTTGCAGCGCGAACGCAAACCAGAAGCACAATTCAGTCCATATCTTTTGTGCAAGAACAAAGAGGGTCGACGAGCCGTTCGGGCGACAAGCAGTCGCAAGCAGAGGAAGTATTGGAACTGGCCAAGTCACGGGGTCTTCCCGTCGAGTACGTGGACAAGGGTGTACTCAACACGCTTTCGAGTGATCGTCCTCATCAAGGATACGTGTTGCGATGCGGAAAATTGTACTTTGAATCTATTTCACGGATTCCTTATCCAAACGAAGCATCGAGCGATGGTGAAGATATTCCTAATTTCTGGCTGGTCTTGGACGAAGTTGTGGATCCACAAAATCTTGGAGCACTGATCCGTTCCGCATACTTTTGGGAGGATCCAAGATTGGTCTGGTGGTGTGTGCGAAAACTCGGCACCGCCATCACCAGTCGTGAGTGCCGCGAGTGCGGGCGCGTTAGAGCTTTTAGATGTCGTGTATAGCACCAGCAATCTGCCGAGAACATTGGCGAATGCCCGAGAAGATGGTTTTCGCATTATTGGTGCTTCGGCGGTTCCGACCAACGACGCTGTCATGTACAACCTTGATCAGTTACCGCTGTCAAAAGAACCAACCATACTGGTCCTGGGATCCGAGGGCCACGGTTTACGAACTCTTGTATCCAAAGCGTGCACAGAATTTGTAAGAATTGATGGAAGCTCTGCGACTGCCGATGGAGTCGATTCGCTAAATGTGAGTGTCACGGGTGGCATTCTGATGTGGCAACTGTTAAGGTCCATGAACTCGCAGTCTTGATCCAGTTGAGAAAGCTTTTAGTGATAATCGAGTAGTGTATCATTTACAAAACGAGATCGTAAAGTAGTTTTTACTCAACATGAACCATTTTGTCCATCTGTCTATTATCTCGTTTAGGCAGCCGGCGCATGGCGGCATTCTTTGTGCGCAAAACTGTCAAATTGGAATGGAACTCCATTGGAATATCCACACATGGATCATCTTCCCACTGAGATGACCATGCAACACAGTATTTCAAGGATTCCACACAATCGGCAGCACTTTCATCGTCACACAAGTACGAATGGATATGAATCATGTTATTGATGATCGCCGACGCAAAAACGTTTTCCGAGATGCTGAATTCCAGACCATGCGCTGCAAATAAAGCTGCTTGGTATAGTTTGAGAGCGCAATTGAGTTTCACGCGTCGTTCTGTGGGTACTTGGAACGCCAGCAAGTGCTGCGATAAAGCAAAGTTGTATAACAATGATACTGCCATTTCATCGACCATTCCATGGAATTCACTATCGTTTCCTCCCGAAAATGAACGATAGCTAGCTTTCGATAGACACCCCACTCACTGTCGTCGTCATCGCGCGTAAAATCTTTCGTTTCGCAGGACATCATCTCTAGATCAACTTGAAAGGGCGCTTTGGATGTGGTGCGTTGATCATCTATAAGAACATAGGTTTGAATGACTCTACGGAGTATACTTCCCGCTTGACGATAGGACCCATTCACAAAAAAGCTCCACGGCTTTCTCGTACATCTGTTCAAACTGATGATTTGTCATGTTCCAGTGTTGTGTGCGTTTGTCATACGAGCTCCAGAGCCTTTTGTGGTTTCAGTTTTTGGTAAATAAGCGAATGGAATATGGCCCGCAATACTGGTGACACCACAGACTCTCGCGCTGTAGCGTCTTCAAAAAAATGCAGAAGGTTCGGTTCGAGGAGTTGTTTTTCAACAAGAGGAAGCGGAGAATGAATGAGGGAAGTTCAAAGTGTAATAATTTCGAACATCTTCAACTTGTGCACGATGCATCATAGGCCCGAAAATATGTTCCAGACGCTTCATTTTTTCATTTGCCAGTTACGGACATTTCTTCAAAACGCTCGATGCGATGGTACGTTGTACGTTTGACGATCAAGAAACGAGGAATGAATGATACAAATACAGACACTCGTCCGTTTAAGTTTGGAACAAAACCAACAGCTGGTTAACGGCTAACTTGAAACCACCGTACTGTCTCTTGTAGACCTCCGACCAGGGTCGATAGGGATAGGGAAATGAGCAGGATTCTAATCCCTACCCTACCCTGCTCGAATTTTTATTTCCTACTGGACCATAGTCAGGTAGGACATTCATTCATCGCATCGGTACTCAAGGTTCGCATGTTCTCTTGACTATGACGGTCGACGGCGTTGACGGACATACGGGATTGCCCGTAATCGGTACTGGATATCCTTCACCCTAATGGCTATGAATGGTTCGGGACTGCCGAGTAGGGTAGGGAAAATTCTAACCCTACCCTACTCGATTGATTCCTACCCTACTCAGAAAGTAGGACCCTGGTCGGAGGTCTAGTCTCTTGCCAAAGGCACAAGGCACATCATGACAACGTGGCATTCGTCATTCGTCGTGCGTCATGCGTCATGTGTCAGCCGTCATGACTGTTCATTATTGTTCATCGACTCACTCAGATGTCTTCTGGCGTCACACCGAGGAACGAGGAATAGTCGCATGTCGCATGTCGCGTGTGCGCGTGCTTGTTTGCTTGCTTGGAGAAAGTCGCATCAGTTTTGGGTTTTGCTCTGTCGCACCGCAACGTAGACGTTTTCATGTCACGCGTCTGCCGATGATGATACCCAGCAATGCAATGCGATCGTTATATACAAAATGATGTTACTTTCGACACTTATCCTATCTTTTGCTTTGATCATGCAACGTGCTGCTGCTTTCAAGGAGCTATTTGTTGTCAGACACGGCCAAGCGACTCACAATCCTCGCGCAGAAGCCGCCAAACAGGCCGGTTGCTCCTTTGACGAATTTCTCGAATGGATGCGTCTGGATGATTCACTTGACAGTCCCTTGACGCCATTGGGCCGAGAACAAGGAGCGAGCGTCGGAACCAAATACGCGCATGTATTATCCAACGTCGAAATGGTGATTAGTTCTCCACTGAGTCGATGTCTCGATACTGCCAATTTGGTGGCACCACCCACGACGACAACAAACCGACGCGTCGTGCACGAAAACTTTCGAGAAATCAATGGAAAGTTGTTGAATGCCAAGCGACGCGAGAAAATCGAATTGGAACGCTTGTATCCCGAGTGGTGCTTTCACGATTTGAAATCCAATCACGACGATAGTTGGGTGCCGACCGAATTGGAATCGGTCGATAGTTGTCAGCGCCGCGGACTGGCTGGCTTGGAGTGGGTGACGACTCTTCCTGCTCAAGCTCTGTTACTGGTGTGTCACGGAGGTATACTGCATTACACTTTGCAGCATGAGAATATTGTATTGTGCGATCAACGGCGCGTTACGTCCGATCGGCACGTTGAGGCGCGCTTTGAAAATTGTGAATTGAGAAAGTATCAATTGTCGGTTCTGGAGGACAGTAACAAGTTGATGCTTTCCGAAGTCGATCTTGTCTTGGAAGGAGTTTCTTCTGTATAGCAATAAGATAATAATGAATTAAATAGGAACGGTTGAGTCAGTCCCAACCTGTCGCAATTGCACTATCAATCAAGAGTCTCTGTCTGGAATCCTTTTGACTAGACACTATTATTACTTTTCATACATATTAATTAAGTGTGTGTTTTCTTGTTCTTAGCCAAAACAAAGAATGCAGATCATCGTCCTTTCAATTCGCCTAGGTCGTCATTGTCCAATAACCTTACTGGAGCAGATATGCGCGGCAGAGAAATGTTTGCCTTTTGCACATTGCAGCGATGATCCATCCTTTCGCTTCCATTCTTATTATTGTATTTTCTATAGTATGAACGTGCTTTGATGATTCATCATGTTCTCTTTTCTTAGCTGCCATGATGCATCGGATAGGAAAACGAGCGATGCGAATGAATAATCATCTGTTTCGTTGCAGTCGATTTGCATCGTCAACGATCGAACAGCAATACAGTCGCAATGGAACACTATTGAAAAACATATTGCGCTCCCTCGATGCAGAAACGAATAATTCAATTGACAAGGCAGCTTTAGTAGCAAACACAGATGCATTCAATTCGCGAGGGTGCAAGGGCGACTGGATTTAGTTGCACTTTTGCAAACAGAAATGAACATTAAGAAGCATCATCGAATTATTGATATTGGATGCGGAATTGGTGGGACGGCTCGATTTTTGAACAAAACATTCGGTTGTTCTGTAACGGGTTTTGATATTACACAAGAATATATAAATGTGGAAATTATCTCACGGAAATGCTCTCTTCGAGTCATCGTGACAACCCAATTGAATTACTCCATGCGAGTGCATTGGAACTGCCTTGTCCGACGAGTTCCAGAGACATTGCCTGGACCGAACATGTTCAGATGAATATTGAAAACAAGCAGCAGTTCTACTCGGAAATTTGTCGAGTTCTGGTCCCTGGAGGCAGACTCGCCTTTCATGATGTCTTGCTTACAGATCAAGGTCATCCACAACAGGAACCTCCTCTGTATCCATGTCCGTGGGCTGATTCTGCGGAATCCAGTTTTCTTGTTACAGAAACAACTCTGCAGTCTCGAATCATCAAACAAGCCGGTCTACGGATAACGCAATGGATCGATACGACAGCCAAGACGATCGACTTCTTGCAGCGAGCCCAAAAGTGATTGCAAAAAACTGCAGTTCGTCTAGTCCGTCTATAGGAGTGCATCTCCTCATGGGTCCGAATGCGCACATGAAAGTTCAAAATCATTTGAAGAATTTGATCGCGGGCAAGACAAAGGTTGTCCTGGGAGTTGCTGCAAAAGATTAACGATCATTATACTCTATTTTATACTTCATGACTCTTTATGCACCTGTTCCCAGACAATGTGAGATACCGAACAGGCATCCTCGCGTTTAATAATGTTCATGTTGTTGACCGATGCTTCGACCAGCAGGCCCACAATCTCATTCTTGACGTTTTTTCGTCGGGAAAAACAAACAATTCGTGATCTGCATCAACCGCTCTCTGCTCGCGGATTGTTTTGCGATTGGTCAATTGCGCAGTTTCAGGTACCGGTAAATATTTGCATAATTTTTCGCCCAAATACAGCGTCCCGGCGTCTTGCAGCATCTCTCCATTTGATACATTGACTCCACCGAGTCGAAAGTCAATGTCCCTTTCCGTGTTGCAAACAGAAAAGGATTCGCGCTTGTCATTCACTTCGCACCAAACAACAGCGCGAAACCATTCTGCGGACTTGTCCCCTACTTTTGGCATATCCAGAGAGCCTTGCTGGGGTTCATATGGTATCAGGAAACGAATGGTATTGGAGGTTGGCAAACCATAGTATGCCTTTTCGAGTCCAAAAATCCAAGACCACCAAATCGATCCAAATTCCGCTTGGCCTTCTTTTCTCCTGAACTTAGATCAAGGACCCATGCTCTGTTGTAAAACATTTTGGATTTTGGGAGCATCACATCCAAATCCTCGGCAGTGGTTCCAGACTCGACAATGTCGTGCAGTTGTCCCGTCAAGATCGGCTCGAACGTTGTACGACAGTGTATTGGATTCATGCGCCACATGTCACCGGCAGCTGATGATAGGGGCGATCCAAAGAGAATCGAACTCGTGTTCACGTCGGTGAAATTGACTGAGAAAGGAGGAGGCAACAAAATGTGATTCGTGTCTTGTGTCTCCGCCGGGCAAGACAGTGAATAGTCCCCTTGGTTGGCCGCAGCTAGTAATTCCAGGGCTTCCAGAAAATGCATGGCTAGTATCCATGCAATAAAAGCATGTTCCTGAACCGCTGGATGGTGCAAAGCTTGTCCTGGTGCTCCAGGTGGTGACCCGAACTTTCTCCACTCTTGAAATCCTACCGGTCGGTATTCTTCTTTTCGATTCAAAACGGGCGTGCGGCTGGATCTGTATGCACAACCACCGAATCTACCATCCATTTCGAATACTCCTGCAACAGTTTCCGCCGCTCCGTGGCCATATAAGTGTCCTTGACAATTAGTTTGGGTCGACGAGGCATTTGCAAGACATGGCGAATATAAGCTTCCAAGCCCGAAGGATCCCCTCCTGCTTCGTTCATACTAAAATCCCAACTCACAACATCGGCATCGCTGCCCAAGAAATTTTCCAAGCACCATCCATAGGGAAAGGAAGGACAGCCACCAATCGCAGCATTCCGTACATTCAATTCCACTCCGAGTAAATGAAACACTGTATGCAGTATATGTTCCATTTCGAACGGATAGGATTGCGCAAATAAGTTCCCTCGACCTGCAGTGACGGAATATCCTCCAAATGCTATTCGAATGGGCCTCTTTTCTTCCTTTGCGCGTCGAATGCGACAAGCCGTGTGGTCCGCGCCGCCAGAATCAAATGTCGATGTGCCCAGTTCCAGAATTCCACGCGCCGCATTCTCACCGCCGTAGCGATTCATGAATTCATTTCTCAGTCCTGCCGCTGCCGTCCAGAATGGATCGTTTTCACGCGAGTACAACTGCGCAATGGTAAACGGATCTCTTGCAGATGTCAAGTTAAAGGTAGGCAGGGGCGGCGCAATCTCTTTAATCGACGGAACATTTTCCTCAAACGGCAATACATCATCTTCTTGAATAGCGTTGCTCGAGTCGACGGGATTTTCAACAGAAGGAACCAAGAAGTTGTAGGTTGTATAAAGTAAAAACACAAAGATAGCCAAAATGTGCCGACTTGTAAAAGGAGAATAGCAAACGGAGGTTCTGTGTTTCGTTTGCGGCGTCGTTTCGTCTGTGTGAGCTGCAATTCGCTGTCTTCTGTCTCTATTATTAGTGTCGTTTTCGTTCGTCGCCTTGTTGTGGACATTCTGGATGAAAATGTTTCTATATTACCAGGTATTGTTGACAAAGCCGACGACGACAAAAGCTTCGTGATTCATGATGAACAATCGCATTTTTTTTCGCACTCGATCCAGATCTCATTCCTTTAGGAATAAGGTTCCCCTTGCCTTTCCCATGAACGGAATCTTTGCGGAAGCGTAGTAAGATTACGGGTTACGGTGCAACAACAACACAAACGTGACACTGGGAACTTTTTGTCACTACAAAGCTACAAAACAATATTACTGCTGAGTGCTGAGACGTTTTTCGTGCTTCGTCTGGTCTGAACAATAACGTGCAAAGTAGAGGGTTCTTCTTAAAATGCATAGTACAATCAAAATAAACTGGGACTTGGCCAGTATCGTACTACGTACTACGACTTCTGCTCAGTAGATTTTGTCATCACGAATAGCCATTAACAACTATGCATGTCATTCGCTCCCAAAAGAAGGTGGAATGTTTAGAAGCATCCGAAACACTTAGAGCAATGGTAGGAGCATCGAAAGCCTCTCTCGTCGCGTATCGATCTGACTGTAATAAAGCTGAAGACGTCGGTCACGACGTTTAGTATTGTTTCCATTTGAAATGACTTTTGGTCACTTGGCAATACGGGCAACTGGCACTCATCGGGCCAAAGGCCAAACGCCAAACTGCAAAGGCAACAGTGCAAGGTGCAAGCAACAAACAATTTCCACCGTGAATGTCCATATCATCAAAACCGAAACACCACCGCAACGAAACGCTTCAGGAAATAAAACAATCGCGGAAGGCCATTCAATTGAAGAAATAACTATTTCATATTCAGCAACAGCAAAGGCACAAACGTGTCTCGAAAATCAATGCTCTGTATCAAGAGACAATTGGATAAGATTTAAACTCGAGAACATTAGTTAGTACAACAATGGCAGAAGACTTGATACGCCTGGATGATTCGTCTGCAACTTCCTTTCGAAGCTGCGAGTCGGGCGGTGGCTTGACCGAATACCTTCCGACCCAAAGTCTCAAGCTTCTCGAAGATATCCAGTGCCAGGACTCGGGTGCACCGGCCGTTATTCTCTCTGACACGCTTTGTGCAGATCAATCATCTGAAGAGCTTGAGATTGCTGAAGATCAAAGATCCGAAAAGGATGACCATAGACGCTCGCTCGGAGAAATGTCTACATTACAAGACCAACCGGAGCAAGACCGCGCGGAAAGTCTTGACTTTGATGATCTGATCGAAGTTACACATGAAGATTTCCCGAAGAGTCTGGTGACTCGGAAAGTGACAATAACGATTCAGGTGCGCTTTCGAATAGTAGTGCAAAGGAAGGAAGTTTCAAAGGGCAGAAAAGCGTTTCCTTTGGTTTGGTGCGAACACACAAAATATGTCAAGGGTGGATCCGCCCTCCAATCATGCTATTACAGAATCAACCGATTGCGATCTTACCGAAACTGAGCTATGTTCGATTGAAGTTTACGAGCTCAATTACAGAAGTCCAACCAAATTACGCTCTCGGAACCGTAACCGTGTCGACAAATTCCTTCAAATACAATCTTTTCCGGGGTCATTGACTTGCGCAGAGAATACAGAAACTGTTGAAAGCGAAAACGTTATCTCGGCAGAGCCTTTGCTAGATCATCCACCTTCCAGTAGCTATCATGTGATTCAGGCAGTTGATAATGGATGTCCAAGACAAATTCTGCTGGCGGAAAACTTTGATTTTCCTCGTTTCAAACGAAAGAATAAAATGCGATTTGAAATATGATCTGAAAAATCGACTTGGAGGAACTTGTAGTGACGAGTTGGCTTCAAAGCTAAGTTGTGCTTACTAATAAACCTCCTCTGTGACTAGAGAGAGATTGCTATAATTGATAAAAGCTGATTATCTACATTGTGCAAGGAAAGAAGCGACTTCTCCTCATTTTGAGAGTCGTAGGTCGTAACCTTAGCTGAACGGAAGACTACACCTAATACCTAATACTCCGAAATACAACTTTTGAGTCCTCTCAAGTCGGGACTGGAGGTCGACGATGCGACCTCGATCCAAATCAGCGTAAACAATTGAAAGGACGCCCGTGAACGATGGGCAACAATAATAATAGTTGAAAAGGACTTCAGCATGCTGCATAATAAGCGCTGATCGCCTCTACAATCATGTGTTTGTCATGCAATAGCATGATTGCGTGAATGTATTAGGAATGCCGCTTGCAAAAAACAATTTGGCTGACATTGCTTTTCGCAGCTTCGGCTGCAAAATATCCTGTTTGTACATTCCTGTCGGACGGCAGCGCGATTCAATTCACCGAAGACGTTCGAGGACCCGCTTCGATTCATCTGAATGAAGTTTCAGTCGAAGGCGCGGTAGAAGTCGCCATTTTTCAAAATAACAATCGAGTAAATGGAGTAAAGATTACCGACGAAATTGATGCACAAGGATATTGCTCACAGAATATCCGAAGGATCATTCAAGAAGAAGGACACGGTGCAACCTTCTCCTTTCGCAATTCTCCTCCGCAATTGTATCATGACGGACTCGATTCGGCACTTTATGTTGTACTGTTTGCAAACTGCGGTTCCCGAACTCCCACTCGAGTGTGCGGTCGAGTCGTATTTCAATCCAAGCACGGTTATCTTCCTTCCTGGACGTTTGAATGGCTGTGGTGTACGTACTTGACGACAGCTTTGTATTTGGGAGTCGTTGCGCTAACTGCATATCGATATTCCCTGCCGCATAGTGGAAAGAGACTGCTCATTGACAAAGTAATCTTTGCTGTGTTGTTGTTGGGATTGTCAGAGATGGTGTTAGTTTCGATGCATTTTTCATTTACAATCGGAGCGGAATTGAACATGTACGGGTCAAAATCCTTGCTGATTTGCTTGGTTGCATCAAGACTGGAACAGGTCGGGCATTACTGTTGCTGGCTGCCTTCGGAGGAGGACTCGTCCGTGATTTCATTGTTCCGACCCGCTTCATTGCGTGCTCGTCCATCGTTTACACACTCACCATGGTGATGCGCATCGCAGTGCACCATTGGGTACCTCACGACAAACTGCTCCTGTTTCTTGACATTTTGTGTGGGACTTTGGACGCTTACTTCATATTGTGGTCGACATTGGCAGTGTCACAAGTCATTCGGAGTTTGGAAACGGCCGACGCGGCAAGAGCAAAGCGGTTTGGTCAACTACGGAAACTGATTATTTTTCTCCCGCTCGCTGCAGTGGTCCCTTTCAAGAGACTGTTTCTGATCGACGATCATGACATTTCCAAGGCGGAATACATCATTTCAGTTGTACAGCGCGCCTTTTTTCTATTCATGGTCGTGTTTCTTCAATGGTTTCTCGCATCGCTCCCAGCACCACGCCGTTCTCGTGTGCGTGTCGAGCTCCCCAATATCATACCAGCATTCAGTGGTAAGGCTGCCGGCAAAAGTCGTTTGATCAAGGTCAGAAGAAGCGACGACGAGGAAGAGGAAGCCCTATTCCCACTGTTGTGACATATGACGACAACGGCGATGATCATGATAATGACGTCGAAGATTTCTTGCTGAATACTCGTCTGGTGTGATCTGCCAAATGCCTCGTTTAGCTCAAGTGAGAAACGGAGTAGAGCGAACTTGAAATGAGACAAAATGCGACGGATTAAGTGTATTTGTAAGCGCGCTGTGCGCTGTTGCCCTTTGATGAGTCGCATACATATTGCAGCCCTATGCCTTTCTTTCTGTATTCATGTGTTCTCGTCATCTTTTCATGTAAAAGATGTTAGTTCGGAGGCAACAACGAGACACTAAAAACGTTGCACCTCTAGTTCTACACCTTAATTTAGTTGTGTTTAAGACACCAGTAACACTGACAACCAAATCAATAAAAAAATGGTGCATATCTTAGTCGGTTTTCCGCATTTCTTTTCTATAAGGAGTCAGCTTTGTTATTTCTGTGAACCGTCGTTGTCCGCTGTGATGTCAGGTACCCAGTTTTAACGGTCGGATGTGATTGACATATCTACCTCTACTTTCCCGCCACGTGACCGGCACTGATCACTTAGACGATGCATGCTAATTACTCTTACAATTAAACATATAACTTGCCGTTGCGATAGATTAGGACAAAGATTCAAATTCCAACGGTCCGGTGGCCGTTTCAGCAGTTGACTTTTCTCAACTGATGTTGTCTCACCTAAGTAATTGTTCGGTCGAATTTGGAGAAATTGCTGTTCGTGAAGGGTTTAAAGACCAGCTTGTCAACAAACTCGGCTCGACAAGTTAGCATTTAAAACAGTTGAAGACAGGAGCCGAGGTCGTATCCTCATCATGCGATTCTCTTTCCTTTTGCTATTTCTATGTGCAGCATCGGCGACAAAGCACAAGGTCGACGTTGTTCTCGAGCCATACGAGGACTATTACATCGAAGCAGAGACGGTTCATAGTCCAGGGCGGATCGACTTTCGACATCTCACTTTCTCCGTCGGTAATACGAATAGCGACGGCGTCCTTGTCTATGATACAGGTTACAACACTGACGATGGCAGCAATGCAACCGACGATGGAGGAAATGCTTACGATGAAGCTGAAAACGTTTTGGTCGAAACGGTTGTAATCTCATGCGGAGACCTTGAAAAGTCCGCATGTTTGCAGCAGTACAATGGGATCGGCGAACAGATAAACGGAAACCTCTACGTATGTTGCACCGAAGAAGCTCTAGCAGCGGGGGCTTGTGACGAACAAGGTCGTTTGATTTTGAACGAATACTTTGATGGTCAACTGGTCTACCTCGAACTAGCTCCTGGAATGTCGGGCTCCTGGAAACGAAGTTTGTTTATCCAACAGGAACTGGATCAAGTGCTGTGCTCTTTGCCAACTGCAACGAGCAATACGCGTTAAGCGTGAACGGTTATTTGGGCTTCAAATCCAGCTATGGATATTTGACCGTCGTATCGTGGCGATTTTCTTGGGTTGCGCATGCGATGACGCTCATCACTGCAAGTGCTCTTGCCTGGTTCGTCTATCAACGTCGAAGTAAGCTTTCCGATCATGTTATTGCGGTCACGTTGCTGTTGGCGTTTATGGAGAGCCTTGTGCACAGCTTTTATTTTATCACCATCAATGTTTCCGGTGTCGAACCGACCGCCATCAATACGGTCCGGGAGTTCCTCCGCGGTTGCAAGTATGGACTTGGTAATACACTTATGCTGTTGATTGCATTCGGCTGGGACCAAAACGAGGATAATGGCATTCCGATTCCGTCGTATACAATCATTTCTTTGGGAGTTATCTACACGATCATTCAACTTATTCCGAGCCTTCGGCACCCGGCGGTAGTCGGTGAAGTTTTAGGGTTCATGTTTTGGTTTGGGCTGTTAAAGCGTCCACCAGGATGATTGACCGCTTCAAACTACTCGACAAGGACAAAATGAGTCGGTTTACGCTGCTGCGCGGAGTATATGCCATTTCTCTCTTGCTCTACATTGCAGCATTCACTACCTACTGCGTCAAGTGGAGCAAAGCAGTAATGACGACGATTTGGAAACTCTTCATCGAGGAGTTACCGTCGTTCGTCAGTCTATTTTCCTTTGTGTGATCCTATCCATTGCAATCATATTACGGCCGCAAAGTGAGCCCTTATTGAAGGACTTTGAAGACCCAAGGGTTACTCTGTCAGACCAAGAAGATGATTCTGCAATCAGTGTGGAGTCAGCATGAACATATCAAACATTACATTGTGTAGTCTATTAAAATTTAAGTTATAAAGCCAGCGGACTTTGAAACGTTACGTGGTGGTATGGCTAGTACCCGGTATGCTAGAAGTAAAAATATGAGTGTCGTCAACGCGGTTTTTTCGTTTGTTGCCGATGTCGTTTTGAATTCCGATCGGGCAATAAATGGATATACGAGAAAATAACACGGGGCGTAGGTTGTGTAGAAGTGCTACCAGAACGAAAACTTCAGGTTGCAGAAGGTTTCCCGGGCCCTCCGGTACAGGGTGCACCTCCTCTATATTATACCTCCTTGGGTATAATACCTCCTTGAGTTCAACGGCTCTGTCCAACGAACCGTTCCATAAAGGGAGTACCGGTTCTCAGCCGTTCGGTGTTTTACTTAGCCGAATTAAGCCGTTCGAAAATCAAGGAGGCGAGGACCACATACAGAAAGTGTGTACGCACCAAGTTAGCACAAGATATCAAACGAGCTTGACGCGTGACACAGCGTTGCCACAGTCCAAAAACAAACAATAGGTTGAATTCAATTTGAATAAAGCTACTCGACTGCAATTTTACCCATAGCACACCACGAAATGGGACCCTGTCGGTTCGCATCGTCTCTCATAGAGAGACTCTGGTCATTCACACAGTCCCATCGTTTTTTTGTTGCATAGACATTAACAGCAGCACAATAGCAATACCATACTACTCATTTAACGACGCCTTTCTCAAGATATCCGCAATGAAATGAATCGGATAAGCCCCGAAAAGGTAGTCGGTTCATCCTCCTCTTCTTCACCAACATTATAGACCATGAAGAAAGGCACACCCGTGACACCGAAATTCTGCTTGACCAAACGATCCTTTTGCAAAATATGTGTATTGGGAATCTCCACCATGGCGCGCTGCACATCGTCCTCCGAAATGGAAACATCGTTCGCAACTTGCACCAACGTCTCCAATTTGGAAATATCGCACGCTTGCACAAAGTAACGTTCGTACAACTGCTCCATGAGTGCATTCGCCTTTTCATTTCCATACTTGTGTTTAACGTATTCAACGAGTTGATGCGCTTGAATCGTATTGACCATGCGTCGATGGTTGTTGAAATGAATTCCAACCGCTTCGCCCATTTGTTTCAAACGACTGTTGGGATCGTGCAACATTTGTCGCGCACTGGGACCGTACTTTCCGACCAAATGCTCTTCCATGTCTTGTCCCTCGAGTGACATGCGCGGATTCAACAAGAAGGGTTCCCACGAGAGTGCAATGGGAATTTGGGTCTGTTGACTCGCGGCTTGCAAATGCCGCAAGCCGACGAAACAGAACGGTCAGACAATGTCACTAATGATTTTGACAGTGACGGCGGTGATTGCTTTGTTGGGATTCATGTTTGTTGGTGATGATGTATTCTCCTAAGTAAAGGTTAGCCCCTAATAAGAAAACGAATATAAAGAGAATGAGAAATTGTTTGTGATGCGCCTTTTCCTTTTTTCACGTTCGATTTTGAGTGCGCTCGAATATAATTCTGTTCGATGGTGTTCCTAGTTCCTGTTGCCTCATTGTGCGCGGTGCGGTGCGCGGGCGCCTCAAAACGAGATTGTGTCGTACCATGTATCATATAGCTATTGAGCTTACCGAAAACGATTTTCAAGCGATCTTTCGCTGCAAAACGAAAAACGCGAGAAGCGACCACGACGCGATGTCATTCGTTCCGTTCTCCTCTCTCTGGCAGTTCATTGAGCGCACCTAACAAACGTTTCGTCTGTCTTACCAAGATCCTTTTTCATTCCTTCATGACAACGAATCATACCAATAACCAGCGAAGGTCAGGCAAGGTTGAGTCTTTTCCGGAAACACTGCATCGTTTATTGCGGGAAGTAGAAGCGGCCGGTCAATCTCATATCATTTCCTTCATTGCTGATGGTCGCGCGTTTCGAATTCTTAATTCAAAAGCATTGCTCAAAGATATCAATCCACGATACTTCCGAGACAAACTGTATTCAAGAGCTTCACAAGTCAGCTCAAGATGTATGGATTCAAATACAACAAATCTGGACCTACACGAGGGGATACTGCCATGAACTCTTTCAGAAAGATCAACCCGAACTTTGTAAGACCATCACGCTAGTAGGAGACAGGAGAACGCACACGACGAGGCAAGACACAAATGTCAACAAGACTGCAAAATACTCGTCTGGGGATGATAGCTCAGAGGACTCCTCTTCTGTGTTAACAACGAGAGATAACCAACAAGCGGATTGTTCGCCAGACTGTTCGGAAGAGCAGTCTATGCAAGCAAAGGAGCTGTTTCCAGTGACACTTCACCGATTGCTACGCGACGTAGAAAAGACGATTCAAGCGGATGTTATTTCCTTTATAGCCAATGGTCGCGTTTCGAATTCACAGGCCAAAAGAATGTTTCAAGAAAATCATTCCACGATACTTTCCAAATCAAAATAAACTGCGGTGCTTCAAGAATCAGCTCATGAGATACGGTTTTCAATTCAGCCGATCCGGGCCTACACAAGGAGGATTTTATCACGATCGCTTTAGAAGAGACGAACCGGAACTGTGCAGAACGATGACGCGATCAGGAGTGACGGCGAACGAGTCGGCAGCGACTGAACGCAGAATGTCACTTATTTCCAAGCCTGTATCCTTCCGTCCTGGCCTACCTTCTCAGGTAGCAGGCAGCAGTGAACGTCAAGTGAACTCTACGGCGATCCTGCACGATAAGACGGGCCACACACTTCCATCTTCAAGGAGCGTGGAACAGGCCGCTTCAAATTTCGACGAGGTTCACACGGCGAATAATGAACCGAAAGGTTCGCGAAAGAGAAAGCATTTCGAAGATGATCACTCATCATCATTGAACAGCTCGTCGGTAAGCTCGGAAGATGATTCATCCGTTGTGCTTCGACAGCAGTCGTTGAGCTCTCCAGCCAGTGCGAAGGATCAGTCGGAAGACTCATCCGTTGTGTTCATGGAGGAGTCGTGTCCTCGTCCCAGTGCCAAGAAGAGGCCCCGTCGCAACATGCAACGAGACAACAATTTTCTTCTCGATACGTGTCGGACGGATTTAAAGTCCAACGCTGCGAATCTGCCCGCAGGACACGGTTGTGCGCGTTGGAAATCCGCGACACGGCGGAAAAAGCAGCCCGGTTCGCAACGCCCCGCTGACAGGTCGGATGGTCTCTATTTGCCTCAGAATTGTTCAGCTCCTTCTGTTCTAAAAAATCGAGAAGCAGTGTCATTGCGTTGAGGGCGTCCCATCCGGAAACAGTGTCGCGGTCAGCGCCTCGCTTTGATGGTGAGCATGCTAGTCAACAACGCACGGGGCCCAAGCGAACACGACGTTTGAGTACCAGCCAAGTTCTTGCGCGACGCCCGACATTTGTAGAGGGAGGCAATCTCCCCAAACACAGTCCGCAAAGGTATATAAGTATGTTTTTCGGAAAGTCGGCACACTCGTGACAAATTCTAGGAGACGCTTCCTAAAACGTTCAAGTTCGCACTTCGCACCAATCGGAACAAGAAATCGGGTCCATTTATCCCTTAAATTGATACTCCGTATTATTTATTACGCCCAAAACGGATTCATCGTTGATAGAATAACAGCAATCAGATGGTCGATGGCATTTGCAAACAAATTCCAATTGACTGTTTAATAAACTTTCTTTGATACCAGGTACCTTACTATTATGATCTATGATCTATGGTCGACTTTGAATCATGAGAGAATAGGGTCTAATCAATCCGCATTCTCCCTAGCTCTGCAATTTCGTGATAGAACAACGTCGTGTCGTAGCAAAACCAACAATCTTATTCTTTGCCGTTTCAATTCGATCTTCTACTTTAGACCATTCATTTCATTACTCTGAAACATGGCAAATACTTTTATGATACAAATAATCAAAGTAAGATAACGATGGACACCGATTTCAAACGCCGCATCGAAGGAGCCTTGAAGACAGTGCGAGCATGGGAAGATCCTCAATTGTTGGCCGATTGTCGTGCGACGATTCCGTTTGATTTGTTGACAAATGATCAAGGACCGTATTCGGAGAGTAATGATTCCAGCAAACACGCATCCTACTCGCTCGTGTTCTTTCAACGCTTTTGTCGTTATTTTCAAAAAAGCATGGCATGGGTCAATCAACCGAAATGTCCTCATTGCCCGAATGCGACAGAGAATAATAATCCTTCGACACAATTCGTTCGAACGCGGGGCCCCGAAACGCCACAAGAAATGCAAGGACAAGCGTCGCGTGTCGAAGTCTATCAATGCACTCTTTGTAACAACAATAGTATCACATTTCCACGGTACAACAATCCCGGACATTGTTGCAGACACGACAAGGTCGATGTGGTGAATATGCCAATTTGTTTGGATTGTATTGCCGAGCTGTGGGGTATGCGACACGCTACATTTTGGATGTAACGGATCATGTGTGGATTGAAGTGTGTATTCCTCGTAATAATCACAGTGATACGTCTACTTTTGGTGATTCCTATTCTTATTACTATTGCATGGGAGATGGTTGTGAAGGAGTCATCAATGAACCGAGCATGTATGAAAAAGGATGGGGAAAGCAGTTGAGTTATGTGATCGCTGTTACTCCGAATCATGTTATGGATGTCACCTCTCGCTATACGCGGCAATTTTCGAATGAGGAGTTTCAGGCACGGCGTCGTACCATCACGTCGTCGGAACAAGCTGGACGCGATATAATCCAACAAATCAATGCGACTCTTTTCAAGCAAGGTGAATTCAGTGAAACAGAAACAATCCATTCAAAAGCAAATTGAGCGAAGAAGAGCAGCTGTTAACGTTTTACAAATCACTTACGGAATGGAAACACGATCATTTGTATCAAAATGGTCGCATCAGTGGAGCGATTTCAATGGAAAGTGGCTCGTGGAGAAGTTGGACTGTCGTCACAGCTACAACAGAAGCAGGATATCAGTGACACGTCGCAGCCACAGCAAGCGCAGTCGACGGAATACAAGATTCAAACCTTTTGCCGACGACGAATCTTTCGCAAGCCTGCATTGCCATCCGTCCGCGGCCACCGCTTGGGCAACCAGCACATGCCATTGTCGTGTCGGGAGCCGCCTGTGCCATGGGAATACCGAATCAACTATCCATAGTAGTGGTAGATCCAAAACAGGGCACAATCCTGCAATCCAAATCGTTTGTTTCCTTGCTTGACTTGACAGAGTTTGTCGAGACGAGTGTTTTGGATACTCAAATACTGGTGGTGCACGGTTGTTTGCCGAAAGAGAACAACGAGGCCATGCAAGACAAAAGTAGCAACTGTTTTCAAAAGCGTTTACCGTCGTGGAATTCAGAGTATATTTGGGATGGAGGCATTGTGTATGTAGGTGCGGTGGCTTCAACATCGGGTGCGGCAGCACATTGGACCGTGTGTGCCAACATTCGTGAAACAGCTGAGTCTATTGTATTGCGATGGAATGGAACAATAGCATTGCTGCGCAAGAACTGAAACTGCGCATTTATCGATCGACGCGACCAAATTCTGTGCTAGGTCGATTGCCCGACTCAAGTCTATCCTTGTCGGCACAAATATCATCTACCTTTGCGCAAAAAGCAGGCAGCATTTGAATCGTTTCTGAAAACAGAGTCATCATCGCAGCACTGTTTTCAATATAGTTGGATTTTGTTCCAAGCAGGGTGCACCCATCTATTTACTCGGTGCTCGAGGCGTATCCTTTACAACCCACTTTCGAGAATAGTGACTGATTGGCGACGTTTGCTGTTGCCCGCTTGGTTGGTGCACGAAGGATGATTTGGGAGCTGCGGCGTTGGATCCTGTCCCGGTGTCAATCTCGTATGAAGTTCCGCTGGAAGTGAATGGCTTTGCGGAACGATTGGGACCGAAAGTACTGGTGAACGAAATCAGATCTTGGATATGGCAATCGCGTTACAACGGAAGAATCCTCGACTGATTGCATTTTACTTTTCTGCCCATTGGTGTGGTCGTAAGTCAAACATTGAACTCGCACAACTACAGTGTACTGCAAAGAAACGTTGCTCATCTTTATCGATCACAGCCTGCCGATCGTTTACTCCCATGCTGACTGAATTTTATCAAACACTCAACGACGAGTTCCCATCGCACGGATTGGAGATTGTGTTTGTCAGCTCTGATCGGGATGCTATGAGTTTCCAGAATTATTACCGTACAATGCCGTGGATGGCTATTCCTTTTACACCTGATCTGGAACGATACAAGTCGATGCTCTCGTTCCAATTTGGTGTCACAGGGAATTCTTCTTGGTTATTTTGGATGCGGTGTCAGCTGCTGTTGTTGTAGATGTACGGTCGAGTCGAGGCGAGATTCAACAGTGTTGTCGACGAGGGATGATGCTATTGTCGAGCAGTTTCAAATATGGTTAGAACGTATGCCTACAGATAGTAAAGAAATTTTGAGCATGTTGGAGGTGTCATGCCACGAGACGCGGGTAACATCTACGACGGAGAGAAATGACTACGACGACACCCTGCTGCGGAATTACTCATTTCGTACGGATGATGCAACAAAATTTTGGGATACTTGTTCTAGTCGTGGCGAGCTTTTTAGCGCGGATGATTGGGAACAGGAATGGTGTTCATCACAAAAGAACAACTGGAAGACTGTTGTCAAGACAGCGCTCCAGTACATGACCAATGCCCGTCGAGAACCATGGAATCCCAAATACCGCTCCTTTCATTGGAGCAATACAGTTGCAGACCGTATCAATGGTGTTTTGTACGGATTGGAATGGTGGCGACGACAAGGACTTGAAGTCAATGCCAGTGGAGATGACTATGTCGCTTGGATTCCTGTGCATGTCGATCTGGATGTATTGCACGCTCGTTGGTCCGCTTTGCTGAATGATGGATCGAAGCACGAAGAAATAATAGAAAGTAAGTGAATACCACTAGTTTATGGACGTTTGTTGTTTTCAAAACGCTGGTTTTGGTTGCACTATTGCCTATTATTTAAAATGGCTTCTTTTCTTTCTTTTGGGTGTTTCATCCATAGTACTCTAGCTGTGACATTGTACGTTTGATCTTCTTCTATTAGGATCCCCGATCCAGTAAAATCATTCAACCGTCGCTCTTGCCATGCAAATGAAGTATCACTTGCTGTTCTTACTATATGGAGGAATCATTTCGACAAAGTCGTGCACCAGCCGCTGCGAATCCGTGATGAGCACGTCAATGCCTTGATCATGGGCTTCTCGACACCGCCGAGCGACATGTCGAGCCAAGTCTGGATTGTATAGAACATCGGCAACAATCATTACATCCACAGTCTCCAGAAAGGCAATGACATGTGCGGATGGCACAAATCAAAGACAATCGGTGTCACAACATGTGACAAATGAGATGGAATACCATATTGTAACAGTTGCAGTGTCGTTGGATGTAGATCAAGTGCATACACGTGCTGCTCCCAATTGCGCCGCGCCTTGCACTTCCAAGCCGACGCCCGATCCCAAGACGAGGACAGTCGCATTTTGGAGTAACTGCTGCTGTTGCAATAATTCATGGACAGCGACCAAAGAACCGGGCCATGTAATGAGACCGAACGGGTCTAATAATTCTTTTCTTCTGTCGATTCTTTGGTAGACTGTTGCTTTCGACGTCGACCTTGTTGTTGAAGATCTTCGTGCGCGGACCAGTACTCTTCGACCAGAGGCGCCGGCGTCTGCCATTCCCAAACAGTGACATTCCAGTCGTTTGTGATAGGAATGTTTCGCGAGACAATCGCTACTTTCGTTCCAGGTTCCGATAAGGAAGGAATGAGTCGTCGCTGCTGCTGTAGTTGTCGCTGATCTTTCTGCGTGGGAAACCGACCTCGCGGAATGTAGAAGCTTAGCCAAGCTCGCGACGGAGCCAATCGAAAGCTAGATGCAATTAAAGCGAATAATGTCACGACATTACGCATCGAGATGATGATGATGATAGTGAAGCACAAACAAAGACAATAAATAACAACACTACCTTCACCTTTCGATGAATGAATGAATGCAAAGGAATGCAAGGATGAATGCTTTTGTTGCGGTTGTCTCGGCGCGTTCCTTCGCACCGTTACCCAAGGGTACTCACACTTACGGTCCGCAAACGTGCAGGTTTCGGATCGTCTGCTTTGGTTTGAGATTTGAGAAGAGTCTGGTACAGTCTGGTCCCATTGTAAATGATTTATTGCGATCCGTGAACAAAAGCGAAAAGTGAATGCAAACGCAGCAGCAACGCAATAATAATATGGTGCATTCATTATTATTCTAAAAATATATAATAACAATATGGTTGCCGTCTCAATCAAAGAGCGCAGAAAGCCCTACGCGAGCAGTGTCTGTGCATGTTTCCTTGCCCTTGCTCTTGGATTCTCCACATTCAATCTGCCGAGACAGGAGTAAACGTTCAAGAAGGATAGCATCCTCGGCATTGTCCGCGCCGAACAACTATCCCAGCCAGATGACGAGACATCCAGTAAGCGTCCCTGTAGGATTGTCATTTCAAATTCAAGTCCTGTTCATTATGAGATCTTGGAATCGATGGCGTTGCAGCTTCCCTTGGAATACTTGCATTTTAGAAAGGACTGCGATAGACAAATCTTGTTGTTTGACTACTTCGTCGTCGAATCGGATGTGTCGAGCCGCTCTACTGCACCAAACAGCCGTTTCATCTCCTGGAAGTCATATTTCGAATCCTTCATGCAAGGAAAAGCGATTGCTGTCGAGCCGGACGCATCTGTCCGAAGAGAGATGATTATTGCTCTAAAAGTAGCACGATTTTGCGAAAAATCGGCAATTTACAGGTGTTTCATCACAAGAATGAGTTTAACACAACTCTCTTGGAAAATTTTACGATGCGCATGTCGAAGCCTCGGGCTATTGTCGTTCCCGTGGCAAAGAATTGGACGGAGAAAAGACTTGTATTTTTCATGAGGCGTGCCCTGTGCACTCACAGAACCCACGAGCCGTGTGGGTCAGTCCACATCACGCGCACCATTTCATTCCAACGGCATTGCCACCTGCTCCACAGATCACCCAAGCAACAAACAGAACATCCTCCATAGTTCTTTGTAGTATTGGAGACACGAGACGAAAGACCTGGGGGCTTCTTTACGAGTTTTTATTGTCAACAAATTCATCTCCGGCAGCAAGGGAGCGGCTGTTTCGAATGCGTGTTGACATTTTTGGGAATGGCGAGTTGCCCTCCATTCTGGAACCTTACAAAGATCAGATCCAGATTTCAACTCCACCCGAGTATTTGGAATTTTATCAGCAGATCGCGACCAAATGTGACGTCGTAATGTTGTTATTGACAAAAACAGGTCAAGCCAATTATTTCCAAAGTTTGCAGAAACTGACAGGCACGATCCCCATCGTTTTGGTCTACCGCAAGCCAGTCGTATTGCATGAAGAGCTCTATGAACTCTACAAGGAACACTTTTACCTCCCTCCGACTGGTTGGTCGCCACGCACACCGACGATCCAGCTAGTTTCGTAGTGGCCATGAGCACTATTATGGATCAACTCGAAAAACAGTAAAGTCAACGCTACAAAAGCAAGTTATGAAGTATGAACTACTATTAGGATTTAGACCACGTCCCGTATTATTTTTACATCATTTGCAATTAGCTACAGCCGTCTGCTGCCGTGCTTTCCTCCACACTTTTTTCTTCACCGGCTAAACTTCAGGCTGTACATTATACTATGCAGATTTCGTTCATGTTACAAAGTGTCTTGGCATGAACTCTTCCATCAAACGTATTGAACATTTTATAAGAATTCTGGCGCCCTAGTTGAAATTTGAAATCTCTGTCAGCGCAGCGGCATCAAAGCAACAAAAACAAATCGGCCTTTTCTGCGCGTCCGCCATTCACCCGACCGCGACATTTTGTCGGTGTCACTGCATTTCTGAGAGTAAATGGTAGGATATCTGGTAACGGTTACGATAACCGTAGTATTGGTCGACGAAAACGTTCCAAATTCCAAAACACTAAAATACATATGAATTATGACTTATGACTGTTTTTGAAGAAGATGGAGTTGCCCGATTTCGTGGCTAGACGTCTTCTAGGGTTCAGGCTTATGTACCAGCACTCGGACCTCGGACCTATAGATTGCGTTGGTTTTCCTCGTGTTGCCGTCTTTGCCGTCGTCCGTCGTCACTCGTCACTCGTCACTCGTCACCAGGCCTCTACATTCTAGGGTTTTCCCTAAAATAAGACTCAAATACCCTAATCTTGCCTCCGAAAATACCCTAAATTAAGCTATTTTCCTATTTTAGGGTATTTTAGGGTCTGGGATCCGAACTTGTTTTCTGATTGGTGAAAAATTATTTTGTAGCCATAGAATCGTTTTGATTGGTTGTTTATGCGCGGGAAGCGGAGGCGGGAAAATTCAAAGATCATCGATCATCGGCATTTCGTCGGCTCGCTTGCTTTGCATTGGCGACTTCTCCCATCTCTATTGTTATCATTATTTTTTGCTTATCATTCATTATTGAAAAGAACGCAATGAGAATCAATCTTCCGGCTCTGACTTCAAAGAAAGCTGACCCCAATGGCTTTCGAAGGATTGGCTGGATAAGTACGGACTTCAAGTGACTTCCATGAATGGAAAGGATGTCGTTTGGGTTCAATGCCGATTCTGTGTTCACTTTGAACGCGAGGATCCAGAGAAGGAAAGAAAAAAGACAGAAGATTGACACAATTAAGATGTTTACCTATGAGAAATTTGAGAAGTGCTGGACAAATATCGGCCTAGGCTTCGACCTATTAAAAGATTTTGTGGTGGCATGGCAAGCGTATTGGCGGGAACTGCTTCTGTTGAGTCCGATTTCTCCCAAATTGGCTGGGTTAAGGACAGCAACTCAAGCTGCATGTCAGATTTCACTTTGGAGTCCATCTTGCATTGTATGCAGTACGAAAAGCTGCTTAAAATGTTTCAAGACAAGCAATCTTAGCTCGACTCTCCAAGTATTTAGTTTTACCCCTAATTTCTAACGTGGTACATATTCTACGTATTTCTACGTAAAACCCTAAACTAATCCTAGCGTAAGCCTAAAAAAAACCCTAAATTAACTTATTTTAGGTTATTAGGGAAAACCCTAGACTGTAGAGGCCTGGTGGGGATTTGGGCTCGGGCTCGTAGAAATTTCACTCTCTAAGGAAATTTGTCACCAACGGAAATTATCTTGTTTTATGTTTATAATGAGTACCCATCGCGCCCAAAACATGCGGCGGGACGATTATGACTATTTTATCATAGAAGATAATGGTCCCTGGCAAAATCACACCAGAACCACCGATCGGAATCGGAATGCCAAAGGCAAAGGCAGCAACAGAAACGAGACGACGAAACGAAACAAAACTTTTCGTTTCATAATTCTTATTGTCTTCAATTTGATTGATAATAGGATTACCACGGTGACGATGTCCACTTCCCAACGGTAACGGAAGACTCCATAGAAATTGTGGTCGTTGACGATGATGCGAATTCAGAGTCCGCAAGTTCCGATGGTTTAGAGCAGCGAGAGATGCTTGACCCGAATGCTGTCGTTGGAAATTGGGTCGAAGTCTTACAAAACGAAGCGGAGCCGGAGGAAGATTCGCTGGGAGACAACAACGACGAAGAGCATAGCTTGGCCACATCTAACTTAGTGGAACCTGCTGGACCTGTTGACGAGGAAGACGTAGCTGCCGCTTCGTCAGAAGCGGAACGCCTCGAGAGCACAAGCACGACAGTGACAGCCGAAGATCCGTTAGTTCAACCGGAAATCTTGCCGTCTTTGGAAGGTGATAATCGTCCAAACTTTCCACAAGAGAATGCGGAATACTTCCGTCGCAAGAATTACTGCCGTAAGGACAAGTATTCTCTACAAAGAATCATCAAGAACTTGAACGTGCCACTGCCAACGATGGTTGAATCTTTTACGTTTTAAAAATCGGAAGCACTCGCCTTCCATGCATTAGACAATGCTGTAGGTGGAAGGTGATAGGCAATGGCTTCTATGCAACAGGCACTGGTGTCGTTGCTGTAGATAGAAGTTAATATATAATCTAATAAACCAACATATTGTTATCGTTAATGTAGACATAAAACAACGATTCGATCATTCAGAGAGCAACACCGCAAGGGTAATTGAGACTACTCATTCGCAATGCAAGCTGATGCGATAGAGGAACTTAGTCGCGAACTAAACGAAGCTTTCAATGCTGCAAAAGCGGCCGATGAACAAGCAAAAAACTCAACGCAGAATAAACAAAATAAGCACCAACACCTCCTCCATAGCCCCCGAAACCCAAATAGGACAACCCACCAACTATATATTAGTACCTGGGACAAAGATTGAGCGAAAGAAAAGGTTAGAATCGCGTGCGCGCCGCATAGATTGTGATTTCGGACGACCGCGATACTTACCTGTGTTGGCATCTGCCGACATTCGAAACGCAATATCTTATCTTCCCAAGGTCGCAGAGTCGGTTTCAAACGCAATACGATCACCGCTTAGTTCGTATTAGCCGAGGATCGGTTCTTTTCGGACGAGATAGGCGCCAAAACAAAATACCGAACTCGACAGGCGGCGCGAGAACGGAAAAACACCCGAAAGCATAACAAAAGAAGCCGCCATTCCACCAAATGAAACAACAAACACAAAAGGACAAACCAGCAACTATATATTAGTACCTGGGACAGAGATTGAGCGAAAGCAAAGGTTAGAATCGCGTGCGCGCCGCATAGATTGTGATTTCGGACGACCGCGATACTTACCTGTGTTGGCATCTGCCGACATTCGAAACGCAATATCTTATCTTCCCAAGGTCGCAGAGTCGGTTTCAAACGCAATACGATCACCACTTAGTTCGTATTAGCCGAGGATCGGTTCTTTTCGGACGAGATAGGCGCCAAAACAAAATACCGAACTCGACAGGCGGCGCGAGAACGGAAAAACACCCGAAAGCATAACAAAAGAAGCCGCCATTCCACCAAATGAAACAACAAACACAAAAGGACAAACCAGCAACTATATATTAGTACCTGGGACAGAGATTGAGCAAAAGAAAAGGTATAGAATCGCGTGCGCGCCGCATAGATTGTGATTTCGGACGACCGCGATACTTACCTGTGTTGGCATCTGCCGACATTCGAAACGCAATATCTTATCTTCCCAAGGTCGCAGAGTCGGTTTCAAACGCAATACGATCACCACTTAGTTCGTATTAGCCGAGGATCGGTTCTTTTCGGACGAGATAGGCGCCAAAACAAAATACCGAACTCGACAGGCGGCGCGAGAACGGAAAAACACCCGAAAGCATAACAAAAGAAGCCGCCATTCCACCAAATGAAACAACAAACACAAAAGGACAAACCAGCAACTATATATTAGTACCTGGGACAGAGATTGAGCGAAAGAAAAGGTTAGAATCGCGTGCGCGCCGCATAGATTGTGTTTTCGGACGACCGCGATACTTACCTGTGTTGGCATCTGCCGACATTCGAAACGCAATATCTTATCTTCCCAAGGTCGCAGAGTCGGTTTCAAACGCAATACGATCACCGCTTAGTTCGTATTAGCCGAGGATCGGTTCTTTTCGGACGAGATAGGCGCCAAAACAAAAAATACCGAACTCGACAGGCGGCGCGAGAACGGAAAAACACCCGAAAGCATAACAAAAGAAGCCGCCATTCCACCAAATGAAACAACAAACACAAAGGACAAACCAGCAACTATATATTAGTACCTGGGACAGAGATTGAGCGAAAGCAAAGGGTTAGAATCGCGTGCGCGCCGCATAGATTGTGATTTCGGACGACCGCGATACTTACCTGTGTTGGCATCTGCCGACATTCGAAACGCAATATCTTATCTTCCCAAGGTCGCAGAGTCGGTTTCAAACGCAATACGATCACCACTTAGTTCGTATTAGCCGAGGATCGGTTCTTTTCGGACGAGATAGGCGCCAAAACAAAATACCGAACTCGACAGGCGGCGCGAGAACGGAAAAACACCCGAAAGCATAACAAAAGAAGCCGCCATTCCACCAAATGAAACAACAAACACAAAAGGACAAACCAGCAACTATATATTAGTACCTGGGACAGAGATTGAGCGAAAGAAAAGGATAGAATCGCGTGCGCGCCGCATAGATTGTGATTTCGGACGACCGCGATACTTACCACGGCTAGACCCACCTCCAACACCATCGGTTGTTGACGCGGAAGACGAACGCAAAGTAGAGCCATCTACTGAGCCAACCGAAGAATCTTGGTTTGTGAGCCATCCTGATAAGAAGAAGCAAGAGAAGGCCCGACGCGCTCATTTTCAAGCAATTTTTCCGACTCATGGAACTCCAAACACAACAACGCAACCGGAACTCAAACAAACGCTCTCCAACTCCAACCTCGATATATCCAGACAGTGATAAAAAACTCAATGAATATATCTTCATTTTTTATTTAATGTGATTAATTGTTTAGTTGTCACTTGTCACCTGAAAGACCATGTGTTCGCACAAAAAAATCTGACTGCAATATTATTCGCAAAAGCTCTCTCGTTGTGCCATCTGCGAGTTGGACATCGTACAATCTTGTATCCATCATTGGAATCTTATTACGTTTTCCGATCGGCTTTCCATCTGCGTCTCGCTTTCGACCTATTACTGGGTTCCGTTGAAAGATTTGAAAGAGTCCTATCCGATACAAGTTGCCGAGTATGCAAAGGCGAATAAAATTGCAGACGAACCGGCATTCGCTTGGTGGGTAAACGATGTTATCAAGAAACGAAACGCGATACTCAGCAAAGTGAAATCAAGATATTGGAAGACAACTCACAAATTTGGGATTCGTATTCGAAGACTGTGAAAGAGGCTCTGGAAATTGATGAAGCAACCGGAACAGATTATTGGCGTCGAGCAATCGAAAAAAGAAATGGGAAAGATCAGCGCAATGGGCACGTTCGAAAGGTGGGACGGCGGATCTGCAGAAGATATTCGAAGCGGAAAAGTCAAACTACCAGGATTTCGAGAGATTACATGTCACATGGTATTTGATATCAAGATGGACGGTAAATTCACCAGAAAGGCAAGATATGTCGCTGACGGGAACAAGACAGGTGAAGTGCCGGCGCATTTGACATACTCTTCGGTCGTGACACGAGAATCAGTCAGGATTGCATTTTTGTACGCGTCACTCAATGGATTGAATATCTTGGGATGTGATGTGACGAATGCATATTTGAACGCTCCATGTAAAGAGAAAATATGGGTAGCGGCTGGACTCGAGTTTGGAGACGATTTGAGAGGAGCATGCATGATCATTCGTAAAGCGTTATACGGTCTCAAGAGTTCGGGTTACAGTTGGCGGAAGACTTTATCCGAAACCTTATCCGACATGGGATATCAGTCGACGATGGCTGACCCTGATGTGTACCGAAGGCGCAGTTGTCGATCGAGTGGCGAACATTACTACGAGTTTGTTCTCACTTACGTGGATGACATTCTATGTGTGAGTGAAAAGCCCAAAGATACGATGGACAGAATCAGTAAGATTTATGCATTGAGAGAGGAGGCAGTAGAGCCAGAACGTTATCTCGGTGCGAACATATCGAAAGTGCAGTTGGAAGACGGAAGCACAGCATGGTCGATGTCCAGTAATGATTATGTCAAAGGTGCGATTGATATTGTCAAGGGCATGCTAGCCAAGGAAGGTCGATACCTCAAAACGAAAGGCAACGATCGGCCGATGCCAGAACACTATCGTCCAGAGGAGGATACAACCCCAGAACTCGGGCCAGAATTAGCTTCCAGATATCAGCAATTGATCGGAATGTTACGATGGGCCTGCGAATTGGGAAGGGTTGACATTTTGTTGGAAACATCATTATTGTCGAGTTATTTGTGTCTACCGAGACAGGGACATCTCGAGGCAGTTTACAAAATATTTGCGTATTTGGACAATCGCAACAAGTCCAACATGATTTTCGATCCGAAAGTAATTGAACTTGATGAGCGAGCTTTTAAGAAAACCGATTGGAGCGATTCTGTTTACGGAGATGTAACGGAAGAGAAACCCCGAATGCACCTGAGCCACTTGGGAAGCCAGTACACATGACGTGTTTCGTTGATGCAAATCATGCAGGAAATACACAAACACGGCGATCGCAAACGGGATTTATCATTTATTTGAATAATGCACCGATCGATTGGTATTCGAAGAAGCAGAATACAATTGAGTCATCGACATTTGGATCGGAATTTGTGGCAATGCGAGTAGCAGTGGAGAAGATTCGAGCAATGAGATACAAGTTGCAGATGTTCGGGATCCCCATTGCAGGACCAACGTCAGTGTTGGGTGATAATGAAAGTGTTGTGAATTGCGCTTCTAAAATGGAGGCACGACTTACGAAGAAACACAATGCCATTTGCTTTCATGCAGTACGAAAGCGTGTGCAGCCGGTTGGATTCGAGTTGGCTGGGAGCCTACAGAGACGAATATAGCGGATCTATTGACGAAAATGCTACCAACGAATAAACGGCAGCAACACATGCGGAAAATCTTTATCAAGAAAGTGAGATTCGTATTCGGCAAGAAGGACAACGATGACAGAAGCTAGTCATTGAGGAGCGCAGGTACTGTCTTCAGTTCCTCCTGTACTTCCAAAATGGTTGGGCGCTTTACAAGAAACAGGTTTGGATTGAATGTGAAATATCAGGATTCATTTATACGTATCGACGAAAATGTGAGCCACTTTGTCGACACGAGAGGAGTGAATGAAATGAGAAGTGCTACTAGGGATGAGGTTAATCAGCTACGGTTCACCAGGATCTTGTGGTTCGCTTCTAGGAAACAATGGAACTTCTAATCGAACGATTGGGACTGAAAGCAGCTCTTGCAGCCGCATGAGAAACGCACGTTTCATGGCTTTGTTCGGTTTGGCTTCACTCTTTTATACTTCTTTTGATCATGCAATTCAGCTAACTACGTAATAGATATTCATATCAGTCCGTAGAGAATTGCCTTATCATCTATTACATCTACAATTATTCAGTTTGTCATGCGGAATGTCAATCAGCGAATGTCGTTGGCGCGGAGCGGTCATTCCGTGCATGGAGAATTTTCACTTTTAGTTTTGAGACGACGTCTTGTTTCGTATATTAATCATACACTTTTGTATCAGTCGAAGGTTGATATGAGCCGTTTCGGACCGGTACTCAGCTTGTTCTAGGCTGGGTAGGCTCACGAAGCCGGCTTTAGGCTCGCCGTGCGTGCCTGATTCTATGGAATGGGAAAAGCCGGCAACCTTGCCTACCGGTACCAGTACCGAGTACCAGTAGTTCCCAAACGCCGATCACGAATCACGCAGCCGCCAGCCACAGCCACCCATCGCCAGGATACTACGTGCTCGTGCCTGGTTACCGGCAACCTTAGTAGGATACTGCCGCCTCAACAATTATCGGCAGAGACTATAAAAGTTTATAAAAGAAAGCTCCCAACGAATAATATGATATCGATCGTCAGCGCACTTTGGAACAAGATCCGTTTTCTAAAGAGCAAAAGAAGGACTTTTCCTTCGTCTTGCGAGCTTCACAGCATTACTTACTACTCTTCGTACTTCTTTTACCATGGCAGTCAAGATACGCTTGATTTGGAGCAGTGTGGCCATTGGAACACTCTTGATCGGTCGTTTCAGCTTCTCCTGCTCGCATAACTGTCGAGCTCGTCCGATTTGCAGAAAGTCCACAAACTCGATCAAGTATCCTTACCTCCTGCAAAAGCTAGCACCGTCCATCGGTGATCGGTGAAAACCCGCCTGTGGGAGAAAATGAAACGACGAGTCACAACATCACGTTACTACCAGAAACAACCAAAGGGTTTGTTGCTGGAATCAGTCGAGTCAACCGAACTGAGTTTGCGAAAAAGTTTGATGTCGGAAATGGCTTGGATTTGCAAACGCAAGGAAATGAGGAGGTCTTAGTGATTCATTCAACTTCCAAGTCTCTTCCAAAGGATACGATGAGTCGTCATCGGATGTCTTTGCGCATTACTTTCGGTGGACGAGGCGACTGCACAATGTGATGTCGTCAAAGTCATTCACACAGACCCTCACCCAAAGTCTCGTCAGTGCTTGGCAATTGTCGGACAGTGGGAATCGTATCATGTTCACAAGTTTGTAAAGGCCGGAGGACGCCGGAAGCCTGTGAACTTACGAATACACTGCAGGAATGCGCACCGAGATCCTCCCAAGAGCATGTTTGGCCGGTAATGAACTCCTTCTCTTACCTTTCTGTCTATAGAGATGCACAGGAGAAACTCAAGCCACTTGCCGAACTGGCCGCTCATGGACAGTCCACGAATCGGACCCTAAAAAAGAAAGAGGACCTATTGTCGTCATGGTGACCAACCGGGGCAGTTCCGCTTTTTCTCAATTTCCTGTGCGCGGCCCGCACTCGAAAGCTCGATATCTCGGATACTCTTCTTTTGCGACCGATATCGAGACTTATGAACTTGCTGAAGCAACTCGGAATCAACACGTTTTATGACGACGGCATTTTTGGAACCATGCCCAAAGAGGCGGCAGAAAATTATGTGGATGTGAATTACGGTCGAATCATGATGTCCAAAGTGTATTGTGTGCACTTGATCAATTCGCTTGGTTACGATTTGCTCTTTCAAGATGTAGATTTGGTTTGGTACAAAGACCCGTTGGTTTACTTGAAAAATCTCAATGACGGATTTGACATGTACTTTCAGCATGACGGCACACACCATCCGGTGCGATTTGCTCCTGGCTCCACTGGCAGCCAACACAGGGTTTACTTTATGCGTGCGGTACAACGAAAAGACAGAGTATTTCTTTTCGCTATTCATCCGAATGGGTGATCTGGTTCTGCACGACAAATCACACCAGGCCGCATTTACATCATTGGCGAATGAGCAGAGCAGCTTGCGTGGTCTGAAAGTGCGAGTATTGGCAGAAGATCATAAGCTGTTCATGTCAGGTTTTCATTTCCACTCAGACCCACGACTTGTGAAAGCAGCAACATTCGGATCTCATTCTCCTTACTTGTTCCACGCAAACTGGTTGCCTGGAAAAGGAAACAACCTACCTTGCAATTGACGAGCAATTGGTTCGTTCGCCCAGCTTTTACAGAAGATGATGCTTTTGAGAGAGAGACTGTTTGTCTTTTGATGCCTCTTGTCTAGCCGATCCAGCACCGAAAGTGGCGCTCTAGATAATTGTTTGATAGTTTGTGGATGTACTTTATTCAAGTCTTGTTCTTGACAGTAATGCTGTAAAGGCACCGGTACGGCCAAAAAAAAGAATAAAAAAAGGTTCTTTGCAGAAAACGTAGGTCAATCGCGCAGTAGGCTGAACAATTTTGGTGCACGCAGTGATTCACCACATATATGGTCCCTCTATCTCGCCTAACGAACCCAAGCCTACTTGATTGAGAGCTCAAGTCAGCATGCTAAATTATTTTGTGTCACGCCAGTTTATTTCAAGCTATTGATGAACTATGATGAACGAAATCGGAGCTCTATCGATAACTCTCGAACTATTTTCTTGCCTTTGAAGATCTGTCGTAGCGCCACTGTTGAAATATGACAACAATGAGTAGCAGATGGAATCCGTGAGGACGCGGCGCATATCACAGCATCAAGAAAATCTTGACGAATAAGGACACACAGATGACCTATTACCTGTTGCTGCCGGGCATTTTGCGCGCAACGATGACACTGTTTTTTAGTCTTCATCTATCACACAAGATAAGATGATGTTCGGGTCTTTACCAGAGGTTATCGTATAGAAGCGAGAAGAGCAGCAACAGCGCTCTCGTTCACACATCATTCCTGTCCAGTTGACGGCGCAGACCGTCCTTCATCAAACCCGCCGTTGACCTTAGCTACCGTGTCCCTGTCGTCAAATTGCCGTGTTCCTGACGTCAAGTTGACTTGGTGAGACAGTCAATGTGTGAAAAACTATCACGTCTACCCCAAACGATATCGAGAATATTGTTAACTAACCTTTTGTAGAGGCGCATTGCTCCTCTCCTTCGTTTAATCCCTATACTTGAATTATTATCAGTATTGACCAATACTAATATTGTTACTTTAATTATCTCTAAGACTCACCCTCTATTGTCTCATATCTTGTCCACCATCTCTCGGCCGATACTCTTCCGCATCTGCCGCCTGCACTTCACTCAATTCCAATGACCGCAATCCCAACAAATCTTTCCCACCATTGACTTTACGGTCGACTTGAAAGCGCAATTTACCAGGTGTCCAATCCAACGAAGTCACCCAATTGATATTCGACGATGACTGAGAAGGATCGAGCACAACGGGTATCAAAGTCGTCACATGTCCGGGCAAATCCAACAAAATGTAATTGTTCTCGGTACCATCCGCAATCGGTGGTGGATCGTACAAACCTCCTTCGGCACCCGGTTCTCCAAACAGCGCTTCTGAATTTCATAATTCGGATGATCGCGCGGCCAATGCAATTCTCGTTCGACGACGACTTCTCGACAAACGGTGAGATATCGCAATTGCAATGAGCTTTCTGTAGATGTACCAGGAGAAGCAGCATAATCCAGTTTCAAACGATACCGCATCAAAGATCCGTACGAAAGCCCCACTTCAGCACGATATTCGGCAAATGGTCCTTCGACGACCGACTCTTGTGCTGTATTCACAGCTTGACAAACCGTCCAGGCATCACCACACACCATATTGCCCTGCTGTCCTCGGAAATCAAACGGAATCATGGCCGCCGGCCAGTAAGGTTTGTAGTAACTGTTCCAGTCGAGCGCAGTGTTGCTATTTGCGTTGGTGGTCAGGTTGGAATGATATGTTTCGACATGAATCCAACGCCCTTGTTCATCCGCTTCCAATCGACTCGTGACGGGAAATGTTTGTTTGTATTGCGACAGTGGAGGAACTATAACATCATTCTCATTCATTTCAGGCCAATTGACTTTATAGACGGTCCATTCCCCGGCAAACGTGGCTCCGCTTTGATACGTTTTCGCGTAATATGTATTGAATTGAAATTCATCATTCTTGACGCGCCGTTCTTCGCGCATGGCTTCAATCTCGGCTTCGGTCTTTCTTTACCGTACAAATCACCGTCATCGTAATTTCCGCGATCGGCGGAATACTCGGGATCCGAATCGACAAACTCCAAATCGGGGTAATTCGGATCGGCGTACGGATTGTTCGTGTTGGGAGTGCTGTCGTCGTCGTGATTGTTCTGGCTGAGAGACAACAAGCTGCACTGTCGCGACGAAACGTGATTTTGACGGTGCTCAAGTTTCGAGTGTTGTTGTTGTTGGGAAATTCCTACGATTGATGAATGAGAAACGGAAGGAGGCGACGAGGTCAGAGTTCTCATTCTATTATTATTCGTTGCGATTGTATAGGCTTGATCCTTCTGGAAAGCCGTGAAAAGCAGCAGTAAAAGGAACATGCTTGTTGTTGTGATTGTCGTCTGCAAATATCTATTTATCTAATACCACAACGATTCCAATTGCAACCTTTAATGCAATGATACGAAATGAGAATGAGGAGAGTGATGAACGATGATGCGACGGCGTTCTCTTCGCATGTGCGTCCGTCGACCGTGAATGTGTTTTCATTGTCGCAACGCTGGAGAGCTCGACAACCTCTACATGTTCTTTGGTCAGAATACTTTCCAATTTTCAAAAATAAGCATACATTAAATACGGGGACTCCGTGTTGAATGAGATAGTGTAGCAAAGGGCGATGCTGTTCTCCATCACACGTCCTGACGTAACACCATCATAAACTCGCAAAGCACGTCCGTATGATTTGCCAGCAGTAGCGCAATGCTCTGGAAGTTGGCCGACACTTTCCAATAACGCCGTTGCTACCAGCAATGGCCGCCGTGAAGTCAACCTTTTGAGCAGAGCTGCTGACTCATTGTAGAAAGTATTTAACGCATATAACTTGTCAACGGTAGATCCATTTGAACACTTGTTCCCGTTGCAATCAAATACCGTAATGTTTGGGTTGCGTAAAGCAGCCGCTCCAACCAGGAATAGGTGGGGTCATTCCGCAAATAGTTCCTCAAAATGAACGTAGTTAGCCTTTGTGATCCTCCATCGCCTCAAATATATCACCAAGATTAGATTCCCAATCCAAAGTCGCATCACCATCGCTGATATCCAAATACGACAACTTTGGATTACCTTTTATGGCATGGATCAGAGCTTTTGCAATTGAAGCTTGATCATCAAAGCCACGCATCTGTGGGATGTCCATCTCGTCAAAGAAAGCTGAATATGTTAATCGTTCCAAGTGGCCCAATTCGGCCACTCGATTCAAGAACACAATCAAAATTCCATCCCAGTTATTATCGTTGGATAGGTATATTTGCAAGCTAAGATCTTTCCCGCAATGTCGAAGCGTGTCAAAATCATCTAGCTGAACGTTCACTGCACTCATTTTGTACTCGAGCATATTCACCTTGCTGGCAAGCGGAAGCAGCAGAAGTTCCCCATTTAAAGAGCTGAACTTGAGAGTTTCAAAATTCTTAAGCTTGAACAAGCTGCAGAATTTTGGGGATAAAACAACAGGTATTTGATGCAGCGACCCTCCGGATCATCCGGCAATGCATTTGGGTGAGAAAGTTGCAGAGACGAGCTTCCTGGACCCATTTCAGGCACAGAAGTGGCAAACGCAAGAGGTGTGAGCGATAAATGAATAGTGGTCCCCAAGTTGGGCGTTTTCAACATTATGGGACCGAATCAACTCCATGGATTGTCCAACATTCGGCCATCCAGCAGGTACAGTTTGTGGTTAGAAATTATCAAAAGCTGTGGTTCTGGGGCAACTTAAGCATTCCTGAGGAAAAGACGCCTCACTGTGCGTGTCCCAATGGTGGGATATTGGGGCTCGGTTTTCAAGGAATGCACCCCAATGGGATTCAGCCATCCTCCGGATCATCCGGCAATGCATTTGGGTGAGAAAGTTGCAGAGACGAGCTTCCTGGACCCGATTCAGGCACAGAAGTGGCAACGCGCAGGTGTAGCGATAAATGAATAGTGGTCCTCAAGTTGGGCGTTTTCAACGTTATGGGACCGAAATCAACTCCATGGGATTTTCCAACATCTGGCCATCCAGCAGGTACAGTTTGCGGTGAGAAATTATCAAAAGCTGAGGTTCTATGGCAACTCTAGGTGTTGGGAGAAAAGACGCCTCACTGTGCGGGTGTCCCAATGGTGGGATATTGGGGCTCGGTTTTCAAGGAATGCACCCCAATGGGATTCAGCCATCCCTCCGGATCATCCGGCAATGCATTTGGGTGAGAAAGTTGCAGAGACGAGCTTCCTGGACCCGTTTCAGGCACAGAAGTGGCAAATGCGCAGGTGTGAGCGATAAATGAATAGTGGTCCCCAAGTTGGGCGTTTTCAACGTTATGGGACCGAAAATCAACTCCATGGGATTGTCCAACATCCGGCCATCCAGCAGGTACAGTTTGCGGTGAGAAATTATCAAAAGCTGAGGTTCTGGGGCAAGTCTAGGTGTGGGAGGAAGAGACGCCTCACTGTGCGGGTGTCCCAATGGTGGGATATTGGGGCTCGGTTTTCAAGGAATGCACCCCAATGGGATTCAGCCACCTTCAGATCATCCGGCAATGCATTTGGGTGAGAAAGTTGCAGAGACGAGCTTCCTGGACCCGTTTCAGGCACACAATTAGCCAGCACCCAGGTGTGAGCGATAAATGAATAGTGGTCCCTGGTTGGGCGTTTTCAACGTTATGGGATCAAATCAGCTCCATGGGATTGTCCAACATCTGGCCATCCAGCAGCTACAGTTTGCGGTGAGAAATTATCAAAAGCTGAGGTTCTATGGCAACTCTAGGGGTTGGGAGGAAAAGACGCCTCACTGTGCGGTGTCCCAATGGTGGGATATTGGGGCTCGGTTTTCAAGGAATGCACCCCAATGGGATTCAGCCATCCTCCGGATCATCCGGCAATGCATTTGGGTGAGAAAGTTGCAGAGACGAGCTTCCTGGACCCGTTCAGGCACAAATTAGCCAGCACCAGGTGTGCGATAAATGAATAGTGGTCCCCAAGTTGGGGCGTTTTCAATGTTATGGGACCGAATCATCCATGGGATTCTCCAACATCCCACCATGTGGCAGGTACAGATTGCGTGAATATTTCCCAAAAGTAGTGGTTCTGGGGCAACTTATGCGTTCCTGAGGAAGAGCCTCACTGTGCAGGTGTCCCAATGGTGGGATATCATGGGCTCGGTTTTCAAGGAATGCACCCCAATGGGATTCAGCCATCCTCCGGATCATCCGCAATGCATTTGGGTGAGAAAGTTGCAGAGACGAGCTTCCTGGACCCGTTTCAGGCACAGAAGTGGCAACGCAGGAGGTGTGGCGATAAATGAATAGTGGTCCCTAAGTTGGGCGTTTTCAACGTTATGGGACCGAAATCAGCTCCATGGGATTGTCCAACATCTGGCCATCCAGCAGCTACAGTTTGCGGTGAGAAATTATCAAAAGCTGAGGTTCTGGGGCAACTCTAGGGGTTGGGAGGAAAAGACGCCTCACTGTGCGGTGTCCCAATGGTGGGATATTGGGGCTCGGTTTTCAAGGAATGCACCCCAATGGGATTCAGCCATCCTCCGGATCATCCGGCAATGCATTTGGGTGAGAAAGTTGCAGAGACGAGCTTCCTGGACCCGTTCCAGGCACACAATTAGCCAGCACCCAGGTGTGAGCGAATAGTGGTCCCCAAGTTGGGCGTTTTCAATGTTATGGGACCAAATCAACTCCATGGGATTCTCCAACATCCCACCATGTGGCAGGTACAGATTGCGGTGAGAAATTTCCCAAAAGTGTGGTTCTGGGGCAACTTATGGGTGAGGAAAAGACGCCTCACTGTGCAGGTGTCCCAATGGTGGGATATCAGGGCTCGGTTTTCAAGGAATGCACCCCAATGGGATTCAGCCATCCTCCGGATCATCCGCAATGCATTTGGGTAGAAAGTTGCAGAGACGAGCTTCCTGGACCCGTTTCAGGCACACAATTGGCCAGCACCCAGGTGTGAGCGATAAATGAATAGTGGTCCCTAAGTTGGGCGTTTTCAACGTTATGGGACCAATCAGCTCCATGGGATTGTCCAACATCTGGCCATCCAGCAGGTACAGTTTGCGGTGAGAAATTATCAAAAGCTGAGGTTCTGGGGCAACTCTAGGGTTGGGAGGAAAAGCCTCACTGTGCGGTGTCCCAATGGTGGGATATTGGGGCTCGGTTTTCAAGGAATGCACCCCACAAGGATTCAGCCATCCCTCCGGATCATCCGGCAATGCATTTGGGTGAGAAAGTTGCAGAGACGAGCTTCCTGGACCCGTTTCAGGCACAGAAGTGGCAAATGCGCAGGTGGAAGCGATAAATGAATAGTGGTCCCCAAAATGGGCGTTTTCAACGTTATGGGACCGAAAATCAACTCCATGGGATTCTCCAACATCCCACCATGTGGCAGGTACAGATTGCGGTGAGAAATTATCAAAAGCTGTGGTTCTATGGCAACTTTAGGCGTTGGCAGAAAAGACGCCTCACTGTGCGGGTGTCCCAATGGTGGGATATCGGGGCTCGGTTTTCAAGGAATGCACCCACAATGGGATTCAGCCATCCTCCGGATCATCCGGCAATGCATTTGGGTGAGAAAGTTGCAGAGACGAGCTTCCTGGACCCATTTCAGGCACAGAAGTGGCAAACGCGCAGGTGTGAGCGATAAATGAATAGTGGTCCCCAAGTTGGGCCGGGTTAACGTTATGGGACCGCAAAATCAACTCCATGGGATTGTCCAACATCCGGCCATCCAGCAGGTACAGTTTGCGGTGAGAAATTATCAAAAGCTGAGGTTCTGGGGCAAGTCTAGGTGTTGGGGAGGAAGAGAGACGCCTCACTGTGCGGGTGTCCCAATGGTGATTTGGGGCTGGGATTTTCAAGGAATGCACCCCAATGGGATTCAGCCATCCCTCGGATCATCCGGCAATGCATTTGGGTGAGAAAGTTG
>BROJ01000033.1:0-324239 GCA_026008555.1 Fistulifera pelliculosa
GTGATCGTTTTTTCCAAAGTCCTTTGTCATTATCATTACTTCTTGAACAAGCACACCGCCAAAGCAATTATGGCAAATGCAGGATTACGAGGGTGGTTATTCGTTTGAATTCACTGAATCATAGATCCATTTGAGACTATTTCTCGCCGTTGTGGCTTTCGAATAAAGGGCTGTAACAAAATATGGAGCGCAGTCTCACATGTGGAGGCGAGGAAGTCGAGGACGAGGCAGCTCTAATAGACGCTTTCTTTCTTCCCGGAGGTATTCTTGATCCCGAAGATGCTGCTGATATGGGATATAATGATGGAATTTCTTACAAAGATGGTACTCCTTTCCTAATGCCTTCTCTTCCTCCCCGTGTCTCTGAATCCTTGGGAGACGTCACGAACTGATCCGCCCGATCACGCCGTTGATTGGATGAACAACAACAGATCATCTTCACAGAATTACGTACGCGAAACTCTTCTTCCTCTTTATCGCCACCCCGACAAGTCGGTCATGTGGGTTCTAGTGTAATCGTTTGTCCCCTGGCTTCAGGCGTTCTTCTTCGGAGAATGCAGCATCAATCAACACGAAACCGTGTTCAAATGAACATAAAACCAGTACAAACGACACTTTCAATCTGACCAAAACTGGCCGATCCACTTCGTTCGCGGATGTCATAGGCGCCTCTCCGTCGGCTACTTTCGCTACACCCGACCGCAAAACAAATACAACGCCTCCCCGCCATTACGCAAAGAGCAATAATGATGAAAAGCCTCATACAATAAAAATGTCAAAGCCGCGGAGAAGATCATCAAGCCCTCAAGCTTCCTCTCGCTCAGCTCCGAATGACCATGGGGCACGGAAAAAGCAATCGGTAAAGCACGGACGAAAAGCTGCGCTACCATCGACCGATTGGAATAGTGTTGATCGCACCTCGGTTACGCAATCTACTGACCAGAATAATATTGATCGCAACTCTGTCGGTCGCGCCGCATCCCAAAATGCTGGGCGACCCTGCTATACGGAAGCGTCCCAGTTTCGAGTATCCTGTTCCACTTGACGATTCCGACGACGAGGATCACAACAAATCAGATTCACCAAGCGAGCCTCTAATCAACCCGCAACAGGAATCCAGCATCAACATATCTCAAACTGTACACACAGTAGCAGGAAATACTGCTGAAGATATCGGTAAACCCTCTTCAGTGTCTGATACAGACGACGTAAATTTGTTTGACATGACCCGTCGCAAGCCCGACAGCAATGAAAACCTACAGGATGGTACAGCTGCGTCTTCCTTGGCACCCGCAAATGTAACAAAAGACCATTCCTTTCAAGGGAAGCGAAA
Organism: Fistulifera pelliculosa; assembly: GCA_026008555.1. Classification (NCBI taxonomy): domain Eukaryota; phylum Bacillariophyta; class Bacillariophyceae; order Naviculales; family Stauroneidaceae; genus Fistulifera; species Fistulifera pelliculosa. Next base: position 1,334 of record BROJ01000033.1, read on the forward strand.
CGTTTAGCAGTGAAATCTTCGCTGTACTAAGTCCGTTACTTGGGCAGCTGCTGGTGTTGACAAGCTACACTGCTCATTTCCTGTGGAATCTAACCAAATTGGTCACAGCGGGCGTTTGGAACATTCTTATTTACGCCGCTTGGGAGGTATTTCTCAGCGATGGAACTCTTTCTTGCTACTTGGTCCTTTACACGCTGCCAACGATCTGTGACTGGGCGATGACAAGCATCAGCCTCCCTCATTTTATGCCTCATGTTGTTTCCACACTATCTCTTTACTTTGTCAGTCGCTTTCCTGACCAGTCGCCCGGGGCAACGTCCAGCCGTGTTTCAGATGAAGTTTGTCGCCTTATTTTGAACACATTTCGTTTCTATCTTCCCTGACGTTCATCTTAGAGGATTTCAAGGAGCGAACTCCATGATCATGCTACTGGATAAGTCCACACGCCTTGTTCTTGCATATGTTTTGTCCATGCTTCGAGCGGGTCTTCTATTTTCGCCAGTCGGATGGTTCGGGTGGTCCATTCAAGTTATACTTTCCTTATGGCTCCCAGATGGATTTCTGTCGAGCTGTATCCTATCGCTATTGGGGCTTGCGCTACTTCGGCTCATGTCCATCCTTCCTGCCCGCAAAACAGTGTCTACCTAGGCACGCAAATTACAGATGGATTCTGTCGATCTGTATTGTATTCTATTACTATTTGGGGCTTGCGCTACTTCGGCTCGTGCCCATCCTTCCTGCCCGCAAACCAGTGTCAATTTAAAAGGCATGTGGATTAACGCTGATTTGAATAAAGTGTCGTCCATTTAACAAACGATGAACAATTCTATTTTGTTTCTAATGCAATTGCATCTAAAATCATTTCCGATTCCCGCATATGTTGTCGTATTGTTTCGGAGTCCTTCAATCGTTTGGGAAGCACTTGGCCGCGAAGGAAACGGACGCGTTGCTCGCAGAATTGAACAGCTTCTCCAGCTTCAAATTCAACATGAAATCCCATGCCTACGTTGACGAAGACATTCTGATTTGCCTCGGGCGCAGCGTTGCACAGAATTTTCCCGTGTCCTAGGTCCACAGAAAGCTGAGATGGTATCCCAGCTCGCAGAGTGCTGACGAGTTCGTCGTAGTCTTGAATTTCCTGCTGAACTTCCCGTTCCTTTTGTACAGCGGCATCTAAAGTGGGCTGCAAAACATTTCTCAAGAATCTAGCGTACTCTTCGCTTTTCTCTTCAATATCCAGCGAACTCATTATTATTGTTTCATGATTGCAAGGAGAAGTGTCGAATGCAAAATGAATGGGGCTCGATTATTTCAAAAGCTTGGTCGTTCGTTCGTTGTTCATCATTATTTCTCCTAGCTTAGAATTAAGGATTAAGAATCCACCACGCAAGACGGGGAGGACCCAATGCGCGTTGTCACTTGTCACAATGTCTGAACGGTAGGTCCTTTCTACAATAAAATGTAAAGTGATGGGAACTTTTCGTGACAGTCTCTGGAGCATAGTAAATTGTAATTGCAATTTTACTCCAACCTCCTACCACCATCTAATAAATACCATCACGTTATGCATCATTCAATCTTGCCCAGCAAAGATCTACGACCTGCCTACGTAGAACACAGAACACAGTACCAACTACGACCTACGACCTACGACATACACAAACGTACTTGTCCACGTTTCACGTCTACACCCGACATGACACTTGCAATTATTTATTTGGAGGATTCCTTATTCCTTTCTCCTTTTACTGTTGATGTGTAACGTGTAACGTATCTTGGGTCATTTTGACACTTGACCTTTGAATGAAGTATCTGATACAGAGTACAAACGTTTTGAACGAGGCCTTGAACCAGGCCCTATAGTCCTGAGTTTTGCTCACTATTTTTACCATAGCGCCGAAGGCTTTATTCTCTCCTCCAAACCAGTGGCTTTATTCTTTCGTGAAAGAAGAGGAAGATTTCGTCCCAATTAAATTGAGTATCGTCTATCGTGTTGCACGAGTAATTGCATCAAGATCGGCATCCTTTTCCATTCACGTTACGAGCAACTTCCGAAAGATCGGAGGAAGTTGGGTCTCTTGGTTGGAGAGTCAGTCGGCATTCCAAACTCGGACATCGGCGGCGGAAGCGTGAAGAGCATGCTTTGGTTGGAAGAAACCCCGCAACCGTCCACTTTTCTAATAAGGCGCACTTTTTCATACGCCGTGTCGTTGTTATTATTGTCCCCTGCCACCCAAGTATTCATTTCCAATCATGCATTTCATTGACATTCCCAATGGAAGAAGAAGCAGCGACGCCAAGTCAACTAAACCTATCCTAAAACGAAGCTCTATCTCGACGACTGCTACACAGGAGAGCGAATTCACCGATGAGCCGAGCAAGAGCCCTTCAGAGTATGATTGTCTCATCGACAAAATTGCCAAAGAGGTCGCGTCCGAGCTGGTGAAATCATATAAACGTGACGATGGATCTTGTTCGGGCTCTGCATCCGGCAAGTCGGTAGATTCGCACCTCGACATTCAGCAGATTGCCGAATCTTTGGTGAACAATCACCGACGATGTGATATGAGCGAGACTAGTTCTCGTTGTTCAGGTTCATCATCCAGGGCGTCTGAAGCCGTCTTTCATCCCGACTTTTGGTGTGCCGAAATCTTGGACCTCGAAGACGAAGGAGTGTTCTGGGTGCGCTATCTACTCACTCAAGAGAATCTGGAATTACCATTTCCGCCAAGGATGACGAGTACGACGACGATGACATCTCTGTGGTCTCCGATATCACCTCATACTTTCCTGAAGCGGGTGTGGAAAGAGAAAAGCCCCAGAGACACAGACAGTCGAGGCAAAGGAGCCAGAGACTAAGGCAGAGTCGAAGACAGAAGTAAAAGAAGCTGAAAAGGATGGAGGAGGCATGTTGGGTTTCACGGTTCAGTTCAGCACCATCACGGTTAGAGAATATCCAGTCATGATGGGAGAAAATCCTGCCGTGTCAGATGGACCACCGCTTACGATCGATTGGGAGTACAATGAACTTCCACACCTCGAAGTTGATGCTTTTGAGAGTGTTCGTCGAGCTCGTCGCACAGGCAAGAGTTTGGTTCTCAGCCGTAAGCGACGCGAGAACATGTTGAGGAACGCTGGATACAGCGATCCTGAGATTGTTGCTGGAATTCGTCATGTCAAAAGTTGCAATCGCTCCGGATGCAAACGATTGCCAATCTGGGGGCGAAAAGGTGGAAGAGGCGCTTCAGAACGTCAGCCGTCGTATGAAAGGAATGTTGAAGATTGGATCGAGAAGAAAACAAGCTTCTTCCTAGTATCCCGTAAAGTCATAAAGTATAATTGTTGTCATTACCATTAAGAGCTAGGTTTATCTTGTTGCAATCGCTATCATCATGAACGGCTTAAAGCTGTCAACAACCAGAATAATAGAAACATGACGCGAGGTTGATAATATAGTTATGATGATGATGATAAGTAGATTACAATCGTATTTCCTGTAGTTAGCATAATAAAGCCAAAAACCTTTTCACGGAAAAATGTCATCCAGCTTGCCTATCGACAAAAGTACAATCCACAAGATCCCCACAACAATACTAAAAGAAGCTGAAACCATCTCCACCAGATATTCGCTCTTCAAGCTTTTCCCTAACTTCACTGTAGAAGTTCCATACAACATGGCAAAAATCCCCATGGTCAAGGTAGACGAAACACAAAAGCTGCCCAAGTAAACCGCGGCCAATTTCGCATCATGCATTTGAACGGCTGGAATCACGCCCAATACACCTCCTGGACCCGCCAACCCATGAATAACACCGGCCACGAGTGACATGGTGCCCGTGCTTAGCTTCGATGTGCATGCGTGGCAGCAACTCGTCTCCACAGGAAGAACCTGAGCCTCGTCGACACTAAAGGCTGTCGAATGACGGGCATGCGTGTGATAGGAATGATTGTATTCTTCTGTCGCTGGGAACGTCTCGTAGTTTTCCTTTTCTTCATCGCTCTCTTCATCAGCCTCTGCGGTTCTTTCGTTCTCCAAGTCTGCATCGTACTGCCTTGACACTCGCGTCAACCCATCTCGATCCGACAATTCGCTACTCTTACGGTGACGCGCTCGTCGGATCCCATACAGTCCCAGCAATATCATGAATACCCCAACAATTGACTCGAAAAAGTGAGACACACCTTCTGGAACATTTATAGTTGTCTCGCTCGAGGAAAGCGAAATCAGAATCAACACAACGCCGACCGCCAAAAGGCCTGTAGAGTGACCGACGCCCCAGCGTACACCGAGAAAGAATGCCGTACTCTAACTACATTCGCGCTGAGTGTCGCCAGTGCCGAGAGATGATCGGGGCCTGTCAAGACATGCACGACCCCAGCGCCTTTTTTGAATGAATGAATGAATGAATGAATGAATGAGTGAGTGAGTGAGTGAGGGGAGAAATGAGGGAAACGAATCAGTCAAAAGTTTTCCAGTACGCACCACTCCTGTACCGATTAACGATAATATCATTCTTTTACTGACGAAATAGTTTTCTCGAGATTGAGTAATCTTTAAAAGAGACGGCTTGATGTAGTTTCATGGTTCATAGTCCATCCAAAGATTTTTGGATTTGGATTTGCAGTTCTTTCGCTCTGTTGTTTTTGGCCTATTGTCTGTCCGTCTCACGAGGCGACACTGAGGTAGTCCGATTATCCATGATGAAGCCCCAAATTTGGTCGTACCGGTAAACATCAGGTACTTCTTTTGACAGAACATTCAAAAACGACCCTCTTTTGTGGAGGAGCTCGTCTTTCACGATGGCCATAGCCAACGCAACCGACTAAAGCCGACGAACGAAATCCGAAGCATTCCATCGCCGCCATTCATAACCACCCGGACCTCTCTTGTTTTGCGATCATCGCGAGGCTTGCGATACTCGGGATATTCCTTTATAATAACCGCAGAAGCACAGTGCTTTCTTAATCGGTCATCGGTTGTTGGCACCAGCCGATTGAAATAATCAATTCAATACAGTAGAAAGAGAGTCATGACCAATACAGAGAACTGGAGAAAGGTCATGCAAGAGGCAAAACGCCTCCATCGACCGAAACTAAGGGACTGGGAAGAAGATGGAATGGTCGAAAAGTTTCCTCGCTATCTCGAGTCGTTGTTTGACGAGAGCCGACAATACGAACACTTTATTCCTCCGATGAAAATGCCCTGTCGATATTCCTACTGTTTTAGAAGCGCGAACACTGACAAAGGAAGATTTCTTTGAACATTACGAAGCGGAGGAAATCCCTTGTGTCATCAAGGGTATTCCAGAGGATATGATTCAGCCGAAAGGACTGAACCATGGCCCGCTGTCGCCAATTGGAATTTGGACGCACTCACCAAAGATGAAGAGCTGCGGAACCGTAAACTCAAATGTGGCGAGGACGATGATGGTGACAAAATCAAAGTCAAGCTAAAGTATTTCTTAGAGTATCTTCGAAACAACAAGGACGATTCTCCTTATATATCTTTGATTCCAATTTTGACGAGGACAAGTACGCCAAGCGTATTTTAACCGATTATCAGGTTGCTTCGTACTTTCGCGATGACTTATTCCGCTTTGTGTCCGAGTCACGTCGCCCACCCTATCGCTGGTTTCTGGTCGGTCCAAAGCGTTCAGGAACAACCGTCCACATTGATCCTCTGGGAACCAGCGCATGGAATACCTTGATTCACGGGAAAAGAGATGGGTCCTTTTCCTCCCCATGTTCCAAAGCGTGTCGTCAAAGGAAAAGGTTTAGTTCGATCCGATGAAGATGATGAAGCTGTTCACTATTTCACTTTTATCCTCAATCGGATCAAGCAAAAGCTGCGGCGTGCCAGCACCTTGACGAATACCGAGGCTTTGCCTGTTACGAATTTACTCAAAATCCCGGAGAAACTGTCTTTATTCCCAGCGGATGGTGGCAGTAAGTGTATTTGAATAGAAGCGGAAGTGCAAATTGACTCTCAGGACGTTTCTCATGCTTTCTTTATCTCTTTCTTTTCTTCATCAGTGCCGTTCTAAACTTGACGGACACGGTGGGTGTGACTCAAAACTTTGCTCGCCTCGGAACTTTGATCGCGTTTGGCTCGAGACTCGGTCGGGACGAAAACGAATGGCGTGGAAGCTATTGAAGAAGCTAGACGAGTTCTATCCTCAGTTAGCCGAGCGTGCCCGGGAAATGAACAGTCGAGACCGATTTGTTATGAAGTACGAAGTCGCCGAAAAGCAACAAAAGAGGAAGAGCATAACTGGAAACGAAAAGTTCAACGAACGGTGTAGCTTCTGTAAACGCTGGCAAGCTTCCGCTTTAGTTTCGCTTTGTTCGTGATAATGACAGGTTTAGAATTTATTTTTATAAGAAAGCTCCGCTCTCGGAATTATTCTCTAGTAAAATACCTATGTTCAATATCTTCTGCTCTAGAAAGGTAAATCAGCGTCAATCGTCAGGAAAAGTCGGTAGCTGTGCTTGTCCGACTTTCTCCGTCATTCATGTCGCACTTTTACCCATCCGTCTATCCTGTCGTAGTCGTGTGACCGCGGACAGCGTCCAGTGCCGCAACAAGCTCCGTCACACGAATATCCACACCCGTTTGTTCCTGATACATGCATTTAGGTTTCCCATCGTGATCAAACACAATGTAACCGCCCTGGACGGTTCCTTCGCCGTAGAAATTTCCATCAACCGACTTTTCTGTCACCCGTTTGATCGAGTCGCAAATGATACCAATCAGAGACAGTGGATTGAGAATTTCTTTGAGCCCGATTCTGCGATTACCGAGGGCTTGATAAAACGAAAAGTTTTGTCGCAGTAAAGAGGGAAATCGAAGTACTTGTCCGCAAATTCGACCAGACCTTCATCGTCCACACCTGTTTCCTTGACAACTCCAAAGATCTGAAAACCTTCAAAACCTCTGGGTAGAGAGCCGCGAGGACAGACAAAGTAAGTGCCTGCTCGCGGCAGTAAAATCACCCTGTGTTGTGGAAAGACACCCTTTCTGTGAGGTTGTTGCTCTAGTGCTACAGAACAATCTCGAATGAGTCTCACCTGGCCGCCGAACTACAAAACAAAAGGACCCATTCTTCCCTGTATGGCGAGTGATGACTTCTTGTCCCCGGAGAACGTCAACTTCATCCACATGCTTCGATGAGCTTTCTGTTTTAACTTCGACAAGCTGTACATGCAAGAAAATTGAGTAAAATACAGAGAGCAAAAAATAATGGCCCCAATACTACGACACGATTTGTATACTCACCACAACATCTTTTAAGTTCGACTTTTCCATACAGTCCTTCAGTTCTAAAGACTTTGGAATCGTTGCTGGCCCCACCTGCCGCTTTTTCATTTGGCGCTGAACAGCTGTGATGACCGCTGGAGGGTAAACGGATCTCGAGCACGCTGCCATGATGTCTTCGCTGCGAGTCGAACTTGGGTCTTTTCCGCAATGAACTGCTTTCTTCGCCACAACAAATGCAATTCGACGAAACGAACGAGAGGTGATTGATTGATTATGAATAGATGAAGCGCTTTGGTGTGTTCTCATACCACAAACATCGTTGCGTTTCGTTTTCTTCCAACGAGAAAGCGGTATTGATTACCAGTATCGGTACGACACCCGAAACACATTTTTTGGGAAAATTCTCCTCCAGGAAATTCCCCAAAAATACGAAACACAGTTTTTTGGGAAAAATGACAGCATGAATTTCGGTCATACGTACCGTAGTAGCCGATAGCAGATAGGCGCGATTGGGTCATCGTCATCGGTCATCGCTACAGTATTACTGAATTTTTATTTTTTACCGACGAACCAATTTCTCATGTTGGGGGCGAAGAAATAATTTGTAACTCAGTCCATCGGGAGATTGTTCGTCTTCTGATCTTTGTTCATTCATGGCTCGCAATTCATAGCATCAAGTCATGACGAAAGACGAAAAGGAATCATCCGAGGAGGACGATTCCGTATCGTTTGAACCTCCGAGGATCTCGTCGTCTCTTGTCAAGCTTGTCTCGACGACTCTGAGATCACCTTCGATCGCTCAGACCGCTTCGAGGAGGATGACAGTAGCGGCAGCGAAGGAAGTAACAATAAGGATGTATTTGCAGATTACAGGAAACAAACAGAGAATCCGCACGAGGGAACAGTACCAATCTCCGCTAAGAAATCGAGTTGCTCAAAAGGCACCAGCGAAAATGCCATTGCCACTATTTTCCAGCCCAATGGCGGCCGTTCATCAAAAAATGAGCCAAACTATGAGCCATTTCCGCAAGGAAAAGATCACGCATACAGTGACTACAATCTCGCTGAACAGGACCATCGGCATCGTCAGAACCATTCGTCGGAATCAAATCAAACCACATCGAAGACACCTCACGGAAACATAGAGTTGAACGATTTTCAATTGTTGGCATCGGGTGGTATAGAAGAGAATGATAGAAATGTCCGACGCAGTATTCGAAGAAGCCAAAGTGCCGACAGGGAAACGCTTGAGCACGTACTAGATCCAGCTCGAGATACGAGACGCAGTGTTCGAAGGACGAAAAGCACAGATGGGGCCCCGCTTGGATACACACCAGATGCTGTTCGCGAGCCTCGGCGTGGTATAAGAGAGAGTCACAGGGCGAGTGGGAGTATGGACGAACCACGATGGGAAGAACGCCGAGGACGTCGGAGCTCGGACCAAGACGAAAAGCTGGATTTTCAGGCATTGGCAGCAGGGAGCGGTCGTGTTCGCAGAGATCTGCGGCGACACAAAAGCAGCGATCAATTGTAAATTCTAGCTCACTCGTCGCCGCTGGATGACAGAAACTAGGGTGGCATTTGTTATTTCTATCGAAACACGTGAGCCACATAACCTTTGCAAGAGCAGTTGAGCAGGCAATCATTATTATTTCTTACATAAATTAAACGGTTAATAAATCAGCAATGATTTTAAAGGCGGTGCTAGGTATGGGCTAGCTAGTCCTTCAGCTACTATACGCGCTGATTTTCCGCGGTGAAGTTTTCTCGTTGTAAATTCGCGCATAGATTTTCGATGCGAGCGTTTTGTCGCGATGAAAGTTGAAATTCGTGTAACTAGTTTCACACGCATATATTTTCGATGCGTCCGTTTCTGCCCCGGTGAAAGTTGAAATTCCTTATACGGAGTAATAGTCTGATCAAAACAATCTCAGGCGCATTGATTTTCGATTCGTCCTTGCTAGACTCCAGTAGGTGGTCCTTGTCTGTGCCGCGGTGAATTTTAAAATCCCGGTGCTATTTCAAGAGCAAACATTTTCGATGCGTGTGTTTTGTCTCGATGAAAGTTGAAACTCCTCGTGCTAGTACTTCACCCGCATAGGGTTTCGATTCGTGCACTTTCGGAGTTTTGAAAGCTGAATGCAGCACGCATACGCAACCTCTCTAGATTCTAGAGAGAGTGAGAGGGGCTCTCGCTAGATAGAGACATAGCTAGGGACTTAGTTGCAAATTGAGGCAACTCCAAAATCACGAGACCTGACACGATCAATTTCCATTCCTCCGTCGGAGGTCTTTGTGACTATCCATAAAGAATTCATTATGATCTCATCATCGAATCATTTCAAATGTAAACTAATAGGTATAAAATCAACAGGAATACAACGACTTTTTTACTTAGTTTGGTTCTTGACACCCTCAATTCGTGCACGAATGGCGTCTTGGTCGCCTAGATAACGTCCTTGCAAAGGCGAAATAGCTCCAGCTTGAGGAATGGGCTTCAAGTTATCGTCCAACTCGTAGATCAAGGGAGTACCAGTCGGGATGTTGAGCTCGGCAATGGTCGATTCATCAATACCATCCAAGTGCTTGACCAAGGCGCGAAGAGAGTTTCCGTGAGCAGCAATCATGACAGTCTTGCCACTCTTGATCTCTGGCACAATCGTCTTGTTCCAGAAAGGAACAACACGGTCGAGGTTGTCGCCAACGATTCGGTAAATTCCTCGGGAAAGTCAAAGCCAGCATAACGCGGATCATTCGCGGGATGGTGAGGACTAGTCTTATTGACAGTCGGGGCGGAATGTCGTAACTACGTCTCCACACGAGCACTTGGTCTTTGCCGTACTTGTTGACCGTCTCTTGCTTGTCCAATCCCTGCAAAGCACCGTAATGACGTTCATTCAACTCCCACGCTTTGTGAACTGGGATCCACATGAGACCAGTTTGTTCCAACACATGCCAGAGGGTTCGAATAGCACGCTGCAGAAGCGATGTGAAAGCAATATCCGCGGTCAATCCTTCCGCCTTGATCAGACGACCGGCTTCCTTCACTTCGTCGTGTCCTTTGTCACTCAATGGGCAATCGTACCAACCCGTGAATTTGTTTTCCAAGTTCCATGTGGATTCTCCGTGGCGAACCAAGATCAAGGTGTGCTTGTCTGCGGATTGAACTACTGCGAAACTGTGTTTAAAAGCAGACGACAAGATGAGCGGACGAGAAAAGATACGATGCGATTTTCGAATAAAATTGTCTTACCTTCGGAGCGCCGAGCGAGAAACGCTGCGGACGGATGCACGGGAAAGAGCAAACATGATAATATGATAGTTGTCGTGAGTGATAACAAACCGAAGCGAAGTTGGACCACATTGAAAGCTCGAGCGACAAATAATTGGTTAGCAGAAAAAGCGAAACCCCGTGCGTACTAAAATCTACGTAAGTTTACTACGTCCTGCAGTTTCAGTGGCATCGGAAGCGATGATGGGCGCGGATTTTTTTTGTCGCACGATGATGGTTTCCGTTTTCGTGCGTCAACAGTCAACAATCGGCACATTTTGTTTCCACTTCTTTGTGAATACTGATTGTACCATATGGTACTACTATAGCATTTAAAGAACACGGATACTCGGTAAGACATTCCGGTTGCCTTCGTCATGGCTCGCTCGTCCCTCATCCGTCCGTTCTTTTCTCACTCGTTTATCAATCAAAATCAAACGAACTCAACAATGACACGACGACGTGAAACAATTCTTTGGGTTAAAAGAAGGAAATTATAATAAATTATCCTTCTTTCAAAGAAGAACCATCAATACACAACGCTATCACATTTGGTTCTCTTTCTCTTATCAAAATTGTCAGAATTGCACGCGACAAAAGAAATCTTGTCAATATGCTTTCTCGCTTCGCTCTTTATCAAACGCATCTTCAAAGACAAGCTGTCTGGATGACTGGTGCTACGATTATTGGATACTACAGCAAGCAATCAAATACTCTTTGTGAAGAGAATAAAGGGATGTTTGGGGATGGTTCTCCAGAGATAAAACCGTGCCAAAAGAAGAAAAGAAGGAGGAGCCATTTTCACTTGACTTTAACAAGATCGCACAATTCCCCACTGGATCATTCTGGGATGACATTGCAGTCTCTGCTGGTCAAAAGGTGCGCAGAAGTGCGGCAAGCGTGAGAGGGAAGGATTGACCTTGCAACGGTTTTACACGTCTAACAACTTCATGTTGTATTTTTTGTTTCAGGTGCAAACCGCCATCGACACTGGTCTCCCCACAGAAGTGTCGTATGGATTCATTTCTGGTTATTGCTCAGGATTTGCCATGAAAAAGGTAGGAAAAGCTGCTGGAATCATTTTCGGTGAGTTCTGAAATTCGTTGTCGTGTGCGAAATGATGCAGCTGCATTCTGAACTGATATGCTCGTACTAATCTACGTTTATGATTCTCCATCCAATAGGCTTGGGATTCATAGGCATGCAAACACTGGCGAATCAGGGATACATCACAGTTAATCATGGCAAATTGCGAGAAGAGGTAGAAGGTTTCTTCGATATAAACAAGGACGGAAAGCTGGACCAAAAGATGGGCAGGCGGCGTACAATAAGTTGATGGAGGTATTGACTTACAATTTGCCATCGGGGTCTGGTTTTGCTGCAGGTTTCATTGGCGGTATCCGATCTGGTTAGACAGAGCAAAGAAATATTCTGAACTACTACGTTCAGTATCCGTATCAACATTGCATGTGAGAGCAAACGCGGTCAGCTTCAGCGACCAGCCTACAATTTCATTCGAAATAGACACGTTTCTAGCATCTTCCTTTGTTCTCTTGTATCAATTGGCATGTTCTTCCTATTACTTAAGCCAAATAAATCAAAGATAAAAACTAGTTGTCAATTCTCATCAAACTACACTCGGAATTTAAGCCGCCATGTCATCCACTCCAGGATAGAACTCAGCAATAAACGCAGGATAATCCACCTCGCGTTCGTTCAATTTACGGCCAAGCTTGTAGAGATGTTGCACTGCTCGTTCGACTTCTTGAGGTCCGGCGCACCAAAGATCAACTCGTTGACACATGAGAAGAGCGTTCTCCGCGCGAGTGAATTCATCGTTGGGACCGCTCTTGATGACATCAAGCTGCTCTTTACAGCCTCTTTCATACCAAAGTAGGTCGCAAGATCGTTCTTGATTTGAAGGTTATCCTTCCATTCCGGCTCATCCTCAGCGAGAAAGGGCCTCTCTGGGTCAAACCCGGGCGATTTCCAGCGCTCGACAGACATCTTCTTCCAGTCGGTGCTGAGATATGCCTTGGCTGCTTCAACGCGTGCCTCCGAAATGGTTCCATTATTATCACGGAAGCGCCCGGTCTGGATCATGAAGCGAAGAAGATCATCCATCGTCCATTCCAGTTCGGTTGTGACAGCAGGCATCGCGTTTTCGACAGTGCGCATCATCAAAGCGAAATTGGGATTCAACAATCTCAGCTCATCGTAATTTTTTACATAGTATTGCCTGAGATTTACAACGGAAACGAATTAGATGTGAGATGCGGGCAGGGCCTATAAGAAACGACACGCAGCTCGATTTGAAAAGTCTTACATGACACCGCGCGACGAAGGACTATTCGGGCAGGCGAAAAATCGCAAGCTTGGCAAATAGCGTGAGAGCCCCGCCTTCCAAGACATTGTTCCTATTTCTTGTCTTATAAACAAAGCACTGAAGGGAATTACGCAGCTTTGTAAGCTTCTCAACGCGAACGACTTGCGCGCCATTGTGCCGACAACCTGCACAAGGAATCTCTCGCGTCGACGGCGCCGCCTCCGTACGACGGTTAGGGCGACGTACAGTTTAATTGACTGTCTCAATCACGAGAATGTTGAGTTGTGAGCTAAATCCAAGATGAAAGACTAATCAATCGCTAACTTTTGGTCGCAGCGCATCACAAGTGAATCTACAATACCATATCTGAAAGAGAAAATGTTTACAACCTGACGACACTCTATAAGCGCCTAGATAATACAATACTGCCACATATCGAGTAACCGGATGAAGGGTCGTCCTCAGATCCGAGTCTCACAATCGATGTCAGCCTGTCTAGGAAGCTGGGACGTCCTCAGCGAACTTGGCTCCAGGGGCGATCTTGATTGTTCCGTAGCTCTCTTCTTGTCCAAGCTCGACATAGTCCCATGTCTTCAATTGGAGCAACTCGAAGAATACAGCTGCAGCATTGCGACGAGAGCAATCCTTGCTCAGATCCTCAAACATGATGACGCTCGGTTTCTCCTCATTTTCGTCATCCTCTTTATTCGGGTCGGCCATTTTCTTTTTTCAGAAAAGAGTACACGGTGATTGTGTGTTTGTGCCACTTCGAGTTGCTCGACACCAGCTCGTCACCAATAGACTGTCTCGGGTCTTCTTCGTCATCCTCTCCGATAAGATCTTCACTCAGATCATTGACCATACCGAGAGAAATATCAAGATCGGAATAGCGACTACGGCCTGGACCTAAACGAAAGAGAAAGTTAGAAGGGCGTGGGACACGAAAGCTTTTGCATGCGAGATTGTCTGAACTTACTCTTGTCATCAAATGTCGACTCAAGTCCGAATTCGCTCTGGTCGTTCGGCTCGTCGTCAAAGTTGACCTGAGGCATGTCTTCATCATCATCCGGTGGAGGCGGTGCAAACCCGTCGTCTTCCTCCATATTCCGACGCATATCATCGTCTTCCATTTCCGGCTGATTTCCTTCGTCGTTGTCGTTTCGTCGCCGAGCTAATTCAATCTCATCTTCGGCAGGCCGATTCTCGTCATAGGGAAATGGTTTTCCTAATACAGGGGCGGAGTTTCGGGCCCAAAGCTCTAGCAACACTGGCGCCAACTGCCCTTCCTCCGCGATAGCCGGACGAGTGAATTGCTTTGTGAACGACAAGTACGAACGGAGGAGCTCTTGGTCAGTGCGCTCCTTGCCCTGTCGGGGAACACCTTCGACCCAGGTTGCCGGGTGAACAAAGAAGGTGTTCGTAATATCACTCGTGTCTTCGAGAGGCTTTGACCTCCGCGCCTCGCAACTCCGTTCGTTCGTCTATCTGAATGCGTCGACGCTTCCGAGTGGTCTTGGACTGTCCGCGCTTGCGTTTGCGATTTGCCTCATCACCTTCATTTGAACTATCGTCAAGTCCACCAATTCGGACGGCATTGCCGGTGGTGGACCGCTCCCCGGTCGAGTCGTCACGAGAAAGGGACAAGTTCATACTCGCGTGAGTTTCACCAAATCCTTCTGTGACATCATTGTCCAAGTTCACCGGAAGTTCCTCGTCGTCGTCATCATCGGGAAATGGAACATTCATATCGTCCTCGTCTTCGGGTGAAGCGATCCGTTTGTCGGAACCTTGCAAAGAAACCCGTGCATTCTAAGGAAGAAAAACAAGTAAAGAGCTCAGTGAGCGTCGATTGCTACAAAATAGTTCGATTGTCCCTCCACTTGGCTTACCATAGGACCTGACTGTAATGATTCATCGGCTGCTCGGCGGATTTCAATATCAGATACGGTTGACTCTTCAGCTCCCGGGACGTTATCCTCGTCAGGATCGAAAGCTGTCCACTCATTCTCGTCCGAATTATGCAAATTGTCTGTCACATTGTAAAAAGCCGAGGAATTGTTGCGAGCCGTTGCTGGTGAAGTTCCGTCGCGAAGCATTGACTCGTTTCGACTACCGTCGAGCGTGTCGCCAACTTCGGCCGGGATCCAGTCTTCCGCAAGAGTATCGTCGTTGATATCAAATGGGACATAGAACGCCTCGTCAACAATAAGAGTCGCAACTGCATCTTGTGCCTCTCCAAAGTTTGCCACATTCAAATTGTTGCCGCGGCCCGATGCATTGAAATGGTAATGCCGCCGTTTGCGTTATTGGCTTTATCCTGAGCGGACCGGAAAGCAGTCTTCATCTTTACCATTGCTTCATGACAGTCATGCATTAGATATTTGACCTTTCGGGAGTAAATTCGAACTACACCGAGTAAGAGATGACCCGAAACACGCAGCGCTAACGGGACTTGTGGGTGTACAATGCTGTCCACGGAGGCGGAGATGTCGGTGGAAAAGATTGCAGGGCGAGCGAGCTTTTGTCGCCCCAGTGCGCCGCCAGCCATATTTTACCCAAAGGACCTTTCTTTGCTAGAATAATTTGTGAATAAAACATCTTGCAGGTATGTACTGAATGCAGGCGATGAAGAAGGGAGAATGACGGGAGGAGACGGGCTGCGCTGTGATTGCTCTGTTATCGTAGGTAAGTGCGTATGCGTATCCTTATCAATGTTGTACTTGAAAGCTCAGCACAAGGATCGGTGCTGGGTATGATATCTCGAACAATTGAATGAAGAAAGATTCTCTTGTTGCGCAATTGTTGAGCGAAGTCAAATGTGTTGTGTGTGTTGCTGTCGTCCACGGGCATCAATGAGATCTTGCCGCGAACACGCTAAAATTGGTCACAAGTTGCGCCGGGGGGCGGAGCGGGTGGCGTTTTGACTATCTATCATAAAGTTGTCTTCAAATGGAAGTCAATTCTGGCGCGGTTCGTTGGCGACGTTCTTGTGTATAGGCTGTACTGTTCAACGTGGAATTAAGTACCAAAACCACTGCCTCCGCTTGCGTTTCAGATTACTGTATGTCATTGAGTATAGCAGAGTTTAGGCGCTCAAAAAAGCTTTGAGCATCATCTTCTTAGCCTCGGTCTAAACTATCTACCGGTACCCATCTTCGACAAGCAATTGAATAACTAAAAATGAAAAGTAAAAGGATCAAGCTGCTTATCCTATTCCTCACGCATATTTTCATCATATAATACTAGTTGGATCTTAGTTTACGTGCTGCAACGAGACTTGCGCTCCTTTCAAACCAGCTCCCTCAACCGTAGCACTCGCATCTGTCAAAGTTGTCGGAGGAAAACCCGCCACAAGGCGAAATGGCTCTGACCCGGCATCCGAACGTAAATGAGCAGCTAGATCACCGACTGTCATGGACAAGTTGATGCGCACGACACGGCGTGTTCCGTTTGGGAGGCGTATTTGAATGGAAGTGACGGGTTTCTGATCATCGGCAGGAGGCGGAGTTTCAGGAAGCGATGCAGGATCAAATGCTCCGTCTGAGCTTGCGCTTGTCGCGCCACCCAAACTGTTTCCCTCACCCGAGAACGACTGAAATTTCTCCACATAATCCTCGTTGCGCTTGTCCATCAATCCTACAACGACGTCACCGTCTCCCGCAAGCTCCGCTGGTGTTCGTCCCATGGCAAGTGAGCGAAGGAAATCTGCATTGTTGGGATCATCTAGCCGGCGATACGGCCCACCGTCTACGGTAAACCCGTCTCGATACTTTTGCATAGAATGCAAGAGTTTAGATACTAATGGAAGAGTGACACGACAAGTAAGCGAAAATAGAGCTCTGTTAATCTTACCATAGTAATAGTGCGTTGAACTTGACCTTCATCGTCTTCGGTGGCGTTTTCAGCCTGTGAGAAGATTGCTTCTGGATTAGGCCGAACCGCCAGGCCACTAAAATCAATATGAGAAAGTGCAAGGCAATTTCGATTTCGGCGCATCAAATGCGTCATATTATCTTACCTTCCACCGCCGCGTTCACCGATTCCCCAACAAATCGGTTGTTCTCATCGTCACTCTCATCGTCGTCGTTTCTCCCGCTAAAAGGCCGTGAATGTTGCTCATGATAAATTCTGGTTTGGACAGGCGCGCGATCGCAAAGGAATACAATTACTGTAATTCAACGTCGAACGGTTAGAAACGCAGTCTCTTTCAAACGCGATTGCAATAAACGTCTTTTCGTTTATTATTTCGGTTCGCTCGTCTTTTGTGTTTCAACGCAATAAAAGACGGAGGCCTTCTTTGGCCTCACTCGACTTCCGAAATGTGTTGCTTGGTTCGTGCGCCGTCCGATCCACGATTCATTCACGGTTTGCCATGACTTCGTCACATTATCGTGACGATGTTCTCTGAGGTTTACTGTGGGATGAAAAGTCGAAAATACACGTCATTATAAACCCGAATGTTGAACGCAATTTTCGGTGGAGATCCGCGTGCACGTTTTTTCCTTGGCCTCGAGCAAGCGTTTCAATTGTTGGTTTGCCCTGGTTTGCCCGTCACTGCAGACATGCATTCACTGCCCTCATCACAAGCCGATTGAAATACAGTATTCATTCTTCTTTCTTTTGATTTGGAGAAATACATTTGATACATTCTGCTTCTACGTGTTGAAAAGAAAATTACAAACAGCACACAATGAGATTCTCTTCTGCTTGCTTGATTCTTCTCGCTGCCGCGAGCGCCGATGCATTCCAGCCCTTGTCGTCCAGTCCCCGCACGGCTACTTTTCTTCAGCAATCGTCGTCCACCGAGGAACGCGCCAAGTCCAAAAGGAGGAGCGCTTGCGTATGATGAAGTCCCCGCAATTCTACCGACAAGGATTCAAAGAAGTCCGAGAAGGTGTAGAGAAAAGCATGTCGGAACAATTCAAAGGTGATGTGGTCCAGGAATTGCGAGAGAGCAATTATATCATGGAACGGGATGGCGTAAAAGTGTACCTCGCAAAGGATTTTGGTTTCTGCTGGGGTGTGGAGCGTAGTATCGCCCTCGCTTATGAAGCTGTGGAGCATTATCCTGGTAAGACGGTGCACATTACGAACGAACTGATTCACAACCCCGAAGTGAACGAAAAGTTGGAAGATATGAATGTGCAATTCATTGAAAAAACTCGACGGGGACAGAAGAACTTTGAAACTGTCAAGGAAGGTGACGTAGTCATTCTACCGGCATTCGGAGCTTCCTTTGAGGAAATGGATCGCTTTGACAAGATGGTAAGTTCGCTTTCTCCTTTTCCAGTGCATTATTCATCTCTACACGAAAAGCTTAACGTTTTCTATCGTTCTCCCACAGAATGTTGAAGTGGTCGACACGACTTGTCCCTGGGTATCTAAGGTCTGGAACTCTGTTGATAAGCATCAAAAGGCGGGCATGACAAGTGTGATCCACGGAAAATACGCGCATGAGGAAACTGTGGCCACAACCTCCTTTTGCGAGGATTACATTTGTGTCAAAGACATGAAGGAAGCCGAGATGCTTTCTGACTACATTCTCAACGGCGGTGATAAGACAGCGTTCATGAAACACTTTGAGAAGGCGGTGAGCGAAGGATTCGACCCTGACACGATGCTAAAGAAGATCGGCTTGGCCAATCAGACCACAATGTACAAGAAAGAGACGCGAGCCATTGGGCAGCTCCTGCAAAAGACAATGATGAAGAAGTTTGGCCCTGCGGAAATAAAAGGTCATTACATGGAGTTTGATACCATTTGTGATGCAACACAGGTACGTTTTTTGTGCGTGATGAATAAGTTGCTATTGCTTCTTTCGACGATGTGTAAATTCAACTGACTTGATCATGCCTCTTTAGGAACGACAAGACGCCGTGGTAGAACTCGTTGATATTGCCAAGACTGACGGTCTTGATTTTATTTTGGTGATCGGAGGATGGGACTCGTCCAACACGGCTCACTTGTTGGAAATTCCGCACCACGCTGGAATCCGATCTTTCCACATCGACCGAGCCGAATGCATTGGTGCTGACAATACTATTACGCACCGCACGGTAACCGGAGAAATTGTCACAGAGAAATTTATCGAGGATCTTGGCAAGGATGTTGTTATGGGCGTTACTTCTGGAGCATCTACTCCTGACAAGGCAGTCCAGGATTCGCTGAGCAGCATTTTCTTGCTCAAGAAGGTCAACAGTGAAGCGAAGTAGGTTGTGGAAGAAAGAGCTGTTATATCCAAAAACATTGCAGTTCCTTGTCACTGATCTACGTAGATTAAACGTAAACGATACGTCGATAAAACTTTAGCGTGACCAATTTTCTGATTTGACGAATGAAAGTAGGATAAAACGATTCTACAGTAGGTGTGTTTTGATGATTACTACCTTTAAATGATGGGTGATGGAAACCTAGTCTACACATGTTCTCAAGTCGAACATCCGCAATCTATGGACCTTAGAAGAAATACATGGTGAGTACCGTTACAATACCGGTGCGAGCAAAGAGGTGGCATTTGTTTTTCAAAGGAACGAAACAGAAAACACGGTTTGTTTTACGACGTAAAGCCAACAAGATCGATTCAATTGTCAACCAATCACAACACTCGAATCGACGTAACCCAGCGAAAAGAACAAGATGACTGAAGAAGCTAGCTATGAAGGATTCAGTGTTGTCGATGAAGGATCGTCGGGCGATGCTGCTGCCCTTGCTCTGAGGAGTGCCCTCAACACAGCGAAGAAAGGAGGTGGTGACGATTCTACGCGCACATTTCCCAAAGAGTAAGTAGTGAATCACTCATTGTGCATCAACGCTTACTTTCTGTTACGTGCTATCCCGCGTAGATTGACTCCAGAGAAACAACGACAATGACAGCGCTGATTTTCGAACAGTCGAGCCACTGTCGTCGTGGTATCGTGCGATATGATACCAAACAACTACTTGTCGGCATTTCACTGTTTCGCGAAGTTGAAATCGAGGCTTTTTCTAACGTCGTCATCTCATACTTCGGCACATAACCTTTAGCTAATGGATCTACTTTCCGATGAGTCTCATTCAGAGATTGTTTCTTGGTGCGATCACGGTAATGCGTTCATGATTCATCGAAAGAAAGTCTTCGCGTCGGAAATCTTACCAAAATATTTCAAGGGCAGCAGCTTGTTCCCCTCTTTCACCAGGAAATTAAACAGGTCCGTTGTTTTGTGTGTATTGCTTGTTGCATTTGGCTTTTGATGAAACGAATCTCATCTTCTTCTGTATGTCACTCTACCGGTAGATGGGGCTTCAATCGGGTTTCGCGTGGTCCTGAAACGGGGGCGTACCATCATAAACTGTTTTGTCGCAACAAACCCGAACTTTGTAACCAGATGATGAGCAACTCTGGAGGCAAGAGTCACAGTGCACCATCGCAACAACAGCAAATCCAGAACATGAACGGGGCAATGGCAAGCTTTGGATATCCCGGGATGGCGATGCCTGGTCCATACACGCCGATAATGCCGAATACGGAAAACATGGCTCCGCAGCATAAACAAGCCATGTGGCATCAACAAATGCAACTCATGCAGATGCAGCAAATGCAAATGATGCAGATGCAAATGTCACAAAACATGCTCCAGGGAATGGATATGATGTACCATGCGCCAGTCGCACCATCACAGAATGAAAAGCCAGCCATGCAAAATCCGATGGATGGCCTTGATCCCCTATTTGGGGTTAACCACAACGATATCAAAGTCTCATTGTCAGACAATGACGAAGGAGCTCATGATCCATTGCATCCGTCTATTCAATCGGAAATTGTTTGAAGGAGAAATATTCTAGAGCAGTTTGTAACGTTTTGAGCTGCCAATTTTGCAGAAGAGTGTAACTAATTGGATATCATTAGCGGAAGTACTTGAATATTCCAATTGTGTTTTCTTTCATCCGAGTTGATTTTATAACGAAGTCAGCACGCATCGAAATTCTATGCGAGTGAAAATGCGGCTACAGAAAACCTGTACGCTGCAAAACGCACGCATCGATAATCTGCCTGGTACGCTGCAAGAACGGACGCAACGAAAATCCATGCGCGAGAAAATAACGATAACGACAACAGGGTTAAAAAAGCTCTCCTGTCCGCCTGTCCTCTAGCTAGTAGTATCGCGGACCAGTGTTTTCGCCATTGAACTTTCGCATTGAACGTTCCGTCATCAATTCGAGTCGTTTGCGTTTTCTTTAAGGGAACACCACCACCATAGCCTCGCAGTGTTTACTGACTTTATACTCATAATTGGTCACGATGGCAACCGCAGACGTTTTGGTCGATTTGGCAGGGTCGAAGCTTCGCAAGAAGCATGGGAGTTCTCTCCAAGAGCATTTGTCTGCTCCGGCGTCAGCTTTGCCAGAAAGCAACTCGAAAAGATGGGGTGGACGGAAGGAACAGGTCTTGGAAAGAAACGAGATGGAATCACCACTCACGTGAAAGTGAAGAAAAGGGAAGAGAAGACTGGTCTTGGTATTGAGAAAGTAGCATTGGAGAAGCGGGCCGCTGGAGAGCAATGGTGGAAAGACAGCCTTGGGGAGACGCTGGCAAAGCTAGGGGTAAACAGAACAAGAAGTCGAGCAAGCGAAAACGAGAATATACCGATGAAGAACTGTTCGAAGCAACCGGTGGGGCGCGATTTGGTATGCGAGCTGCGCCTACTCAGAAATTAGCAAAATGGAGACGTAGCGAGAGCGGCGGTTCAGTCGAATCAGTCCAGGAAGAAGGCACTGATAAAGAGAAAAGTGCTGAGCAATCTTCGTCAGATCGAGAAAAGAACGAGAAAAGAAGAAGAAAAAAGAGTAAAAGGAAAAGAAAGCGAAAAGGATAAATGAGAAGTGACTGTCGCGCATGATATTTCCAAAGAGAAAATTCGGATATCGTGAACTCCTTTTCTCCGTGCTAGGTTGCCCTTGAAACGAACCCAAATGAATTTACATTATTCAGATTGCTATCGCAGGTTGGACATTTAACGGACTATGAGATTGATTTGCTCGAAACCATCACGAAGATGGCAGAGCCGACACTGCGAACAATATACGGAGCTGATTATCATTTGAACATCGGTAGCTGTAAACTTGAACTAGAAGTTAACTTTATCGCTATAGATATTGCATTATTGATACTTTTTCTCGCTTCTCGCTTACAATGATCCGCTTTTCGTGATTTTTACCTCTGCTGACGGTCGACCGAGATCAGAGCCTTTAGACTCGATCTTTCGAACGATCTCCATACCCTTGGTAACCTTTCCGAAAACGGTATGTTTCCCATTCAACCAAGGCGTGGAGCCTAGAATAAATGGTTAATTGTCGTTGTAAGTGTTGAGGATGACCTTGTGAGCGAGATACGTCCATAAAAACTACGACGACTCACCTGTTGTGATAAAAAATTGACTTCCGTTGCTGTTGGGTCCAGCATTTGCCATGCTCAAAGTACCGGGACCTCCGTGAGCAATGTCGAAGTTCTCGTCTGCGAACGATTTTCCGTAAATTGATTTACCGCCAGTTCCGTTGAAGTTCGTAAAGTCGCCACTGAGAGGAGTGTCAGAGTGCTGATCGATTAAGAATGCAGCGATGAGTACAGGTACAACTTACCCTCTGAAAATCATAAGCAATTACGTTTGCGAAGTCAGAGGACGGCAATAAAGCAATAAAGAGTGTTAATTACTTTCGATCGCAGCAAGTGGCAAACACAAGAATGTTCCTTACTGGCACATGAAACCTGAAAGCAGCAGAAAATTGTGTCAGCGAAAATCTTCTAGAAGGCGAAAATCCTCTAATTTTCCTCTTACCTGGAATGATCCGATGAAAGATCGAGCCCTCGTATCCAAATCCGGGCTTACCCGTGCAAAGTTGTTTGAAATTTTCTGCCGTCTTGGGCACAACGCTGCCGTACAATCCCATTTCGATGCGACCCGCTGGTTCTCCATCAATACTGACATCAAAGAAAACCGTTTCTGTGATCTCGGCATCAGTTTTACCGAAGAACGCTTGAAACATACCCCAATCTCGAGGGTTGTCGTGCTGACGTGCTTTTGGTGAAGCATCGGCTTTGGCGTGAAAGCCATGCTCATAGAGGCGCATGCAAGAAGCGTAATAATCGCTTTTGTAGTAGAAACGAACATGTTGGAAACGAGGGTGATTTCTTTTGGTAAAGGTTCAAAGGAACGACGTGTTGGTCCACAAGAGTTACAATGAGAAAAGTGAAAGATCGCCGTTTCAACAGATCCGATCCGATCCGATCTGGGGTGCAAAGAGATTTCGGGTGTCTGTGCGACGTCCGGTATGGCGTCTTGATGCAGAAAGGGTTCCGCACGCCCAATCTCAAGCGACAGACAAGGTCACAGAATGAAAAGCTGTCAACATTTGACGAAGTGAACTCAAAACCCGACATCACAACATCATTATTTTGTTTGTTCTGCAAAGTTTTCTCATGTTCTCCGATATCACGAAAATGACGACCGCTTTTACCCCACCTCCTCTCGAAGAAGTCGACTTTAGCTCACTGCCTTGGGATTTAAATCTCCCCGCTGAGAATAGCTACGTTCTCATCAAGACAAAGGACGTCTGGACAAAGGAGCACTTCGACGTCGAAACAGACTCGGGCTCGTTACTTTCTTCAGTTTATTCCTACGAGAACCATCCGTTAGATATTCATCCTGCAACCACGTCACTGAATTACGGATCAACCGTTTGGGAAGGTCTCAAGTGTTACCGCCGGTCCGACGATGAGGCTGTAGTCTTTCGCGCCGACCGGAACTATGAAAGGATGAAGAGGGTGCAGAAGAAATGTGTTTATCAATGCCGGATAAGGCGACATTCATGCGAGCCATTCAGCTTGCAATTCATGCGAATAAGCACTTGATCCCTCCCATGGGAGACGGCATGAAACTTTATGTTCGTCCAATGTTGATCGGGACCGGTCAACAGTTGGGCTTGTATCCTTCGCCTGAGGTCACCTTTTTGGTTTATGTGAGTCCAACTGGTAACTATTTCAAAGGAGCCACCGCTGGCTTAAATGTGCATGTGGAGACCCATAGAGCTCGAGCTGCTCGTGGCGGGCTGGGTGCGATCAAATGCAGTGCAAATTATTCCATTACTATGAAGCCTCTTGTGGATTGCAAAAGCAAGGATTTATGGACAATATATATCTTGATTTGGAAACCTACAAGGAAGGGAGCTACAACAAGCCAAAGTGCAAGAAATGTCAGCTGCTAACGTATTTTTAGTTTTGAAGACTGGAGAAATCGTTACGCCTTCTATTGATCGGGAACGATTTTACCAGGAGTTACGCGCGAATCTGTTTTAGAGCTCATAACTCTACACACCGGGAGCTTGCTGATGCAATGGAAGAAAGTACTGGACAACGTAGTGTTGTGGCAAATAGCCGTGATGTTTCTCTCCGCGAGTTTAAAATGCCACAGAAGCTTTCTGCACAGGGACGGCGGCTGAGCTCATCCCCATTGCAAAGTTGGCCACGGGCGATGGCGAAGAGCCATTCGAAATGACATTTCCTTACGGTCAAACCTTGCCAGGAGGACCGGTTACGGCAGCGCTTCACAAGCTCTTGCGTGAGGCTATGGTCGGGATATGCGACAAGACAGCAGAAACAGGGTGGCTGCGTGATCCGTTCGCGTCGCCTGCCACTTTCTGTGAGTAAACAGTGTTCCTGATTGTCTTTTATAAAACTAGATAAAGTAGACCAAAATTCAATCAGACAGGCAAACCCCTCCCTCTCAATTGTGTTTACGAAGATGCCGTCAGAACAACCTGACTTTCGTGGGTCCGTTTTCGACAAATTCTGCAGCTCATTCTGTTTTGATGGTCCAATTCTGCGTAAAAGCAAGTGTAACAACACCTGTGTCGACAAGATAATAATACCGGAACATGTATTTCACTTTTGCAAATAGGACATGTTGTAAGTGTTGCGCGTTGAGGTCCATTGATTCGTGGAGCAAGGGCAGTCAAAGGCTTGAGGAGAAAGTAGTCAATAACAGGTTTCCAGGTTGAGATCATCCATAAACCAGCCAGAAATATCTTTGCTGTTGAAGCGGCTTCGTACTGAATCCACCGTCGATGTGCGTAATCCACATGTAGCCGTGGTTTCTCCTGACCTTTTGGTTGAAAGCCGAGTCCCGACACGAGCATCGCTAGGCTTGAGTCCTTGTTATTCCCGCCCAACAGGCTAATAAGCAACACAATCGCGCAATAGGAAACATCCGAGTCACAGTCTTGCGTATAAAAGTGAACACGGCCTGTTGTCGTTCTTGTGCTATTCGAGCTAGATCCGTTCCCTCTCTGCTGTTCGACGAATCTCTTCTGTATTGCCGTCTTTATCCACTCCGCAAGAGGGTCGCTCATTGCTAATGGAATAGAGCTGATCGAGGCAAAAAGGCCACGCGCGTAGAATGGGAGCGGACGTCCCCGGACGAAAGGTCCAATTTCAATATTTGAGTGGCAGGCGTGTGCCCATTTGTCGCCAGAATCGTGATGAATCGAATCAGAGGAAGGGCGAGAAGCTTCGCATAACTCGTTGCGGATGATGGGGCATCACGAAACAGTGACAGGAGAGCATTTTCTATCATACGAAACAGAGTTTGGTCGAGGCATTCTACATCCAAAAGCGTCGCTGTGTGCGCAACCCTATCGTGCGCCGATGCATCAGCTGACCCTGGTGCTTCGTTCATGAAATGAATTAAAGATGATAGTGAATGGGATGTATGTTAGCGCATGACTGATTTCCGCATCTTGTTGTTGTTCTTCTCCTTGTTGTTGTGTCGATTTTCTGGTTGCGCTGCTTCGAAATAGATCATCGAACTCCGCCGCCGTGTGGCCTTTGAGGGTTCAGTTCAAAGCAGTTCGCTAAATAGTCAGTGCCGGTGGGAGTTGCGGTTCGTGTCGTTGGTTGTTGATGACGTGACCACAAAATGCGAATTGGGCCCAACACAAAAGACCCGAAGGGCGCAGAACGCAGAACGATGATGATCTCTTGTTTGTACCTTGCAATTGCGCATTCGAGCAGCAAAGGATCGTCACTTCGTCAGACCGGGCTAGAGGGCATTGTCGATCGTCGCGTGTGAACCGGTCGCAGTTCCCCAAGGAGGTATAAACACAGGGCAGAATGCGAACCTTTGATGGGCCCTAACAATGGTGACTGTTGAGCTGGTCAGGGCAATTAGACGACAAATAGAGTAGAATGCGAACCAACCATTCTTATCATTGTCCACGAAATTGAAGATTCTCATCGGTGCCACGTGAAAGAATGCCAGCTTTTCGCTCATCAAGTTTCACCTTTCTCACAAAACGTTTCGCCTCGGAACAAACAAACATCAAGACAAGAGCTTATTCACCTACTTGATAGAACAATGACCACCTTCGAAATTGCCAATACTCACACCACCTTTTCAGAGATTAGGACAAAGCTCGAGAAGGCAGGAAAGTTCAACAACTTTGTCCTTGATGGTGTAACAATTGATGGCGACGAAGAAGATATGATTGCAGTTGCCAAGCACTTCCGAGGCAACCGCGTTGATTCGGCAACATTCCGTAATACTGTCGCTACGGATGCCGAGGTTGATCCTGGTCTTATCATGTCCACTATTCTTGTAACATCGTCTCAACTCAAGCAGCTTCGCGTTGAAGGAATGAACTTTGGTGTCAAATCAGTCATCGATTCCGTCTCCTATGCGTCAGGTCTTGAGAGTATTGAGCTTGTGAAATGCGGACTGACCGACGAAAATGCCATGAAGCTAGTAGATGCGCTCGCCAAGGCCTCCACAGTCACATGCGTCGATGTGACGGGCAACGAGTTTGGTGACTTTTGTGCCCATGCCTTTACAGATGGCCTGAAAAGAAGACAAGTGTCACCAATGTCAAGATTGACAAGACGGTGATTGGAGAGGCTATATCCACCGGAGTGGAGAGTGCAGCTCAGAAGAAATCAGCTACTGCCGCCTAGAGAAATGAATCTAGCTTTTATATATTTCATGAATTTACAATTACCAGATGAGTCACACTTTTCTTGTGACATAGACGTTGTATTCCTTTAGGCCTAGATGAGACGCTAGGCTAATGGGTGAAAGCTAATAGAGGGAGATATCTCCACTCTCTCTAGGTGGAAGGGTGATCAAGGCCAGAGCAAGCAAGGAGCAGTAAACACAAGGCGGACGCTCTGAGAGGTGGTGGTACGACTCGCCTACGTCACGGAAAGTGTCCGCAATGTGTCTGACACGACTTCAAACTGTACAGTAATACCTACAGTCTTATTTTGCGGAGGAAAATTCTGCCGCCGCTGTCATCCGCGGTCGCTGTGCCAGTTGGCTTCATCGCGCGATGGTTGTCAACAACAAACTGTCAACAATTGCCATTTCCTTGTTGCAAAGCCAAACCATTTGAGACCTGGGCTAAGTGTGCCTTGATTTGCCGCGATCTCTTAAAATATTTCTGCTCATTTTGCGTCGTTTCTGTAAAGGAAAGGATCAATTCTACCACGAGCGTGATATTGAGCGTTTGTTGGCTTGAATATCTACCATCTCCGCTTCTGAACGCGCAACAGCTATCGTACAATGGAACCCGAAACGCTTGGCATCAATCAAGGTGTCTCTTCGACAACTGTGATGCAGAATGAGCGTCAAGTTGTGCGTCAGGCTGGTCGGCAAGCTATTTTGCAGTTCCTCGAGCAACACGCCTGTTTTTCTGTGTTGAGAGCAAGCGGAAAAGTTGTGGTCTTTGACACCCGCATTCCTATCCAGCTGGCCTTCTACGCACTGGTTGAGCATGGTAAGTTCTATACTGCGGCTGATTATTTAAAACAATCAACGAATCATTCTAACGCGCGTTTGTTCCGCAGACATGTTGTCTGCCCTCTTTGGGACCCTGTCAAATGCCAGTTTGTAGGGATGTTGACTGTAACTGACTTTATTGATATACTCCGATATTACAAGGCTACAGGAAAAGACGTTGCGGCGCTCGCAACTCGCGGTATTGCGGAGATTTTGCGAGAAGCGGCCGAAGATAGCAGAAAGAGTGGTCATCACCCGTTTCGTATCCGGCCGTTCGTTGGAGCGGACTCGGCTTGCACTTTAAAGCAAGCTTGTGAACAGCTCCATGAGAACTCGCACGATTTCCTACCAATCGTTTATACGGAAGATATGCGCGTCCTGGCATGCATCACTTACACAAACGTTTTAGAGCATCTTGTCTTGCACTTCAGGGAACAGCGAAGATTGTTTGATGACTCGATTTCAGAATTGGGTATTGGAACGTATGGGAGTTCATTGATTGTGGCACATCCGAATCAAACCTTGTCGGATTCATTAGCTCGTATGCACCAACATAATTTGTCCGCTTTGCCAGTTGTTGATCCAAACACAAGCAAGATCATCGGCGTTTACAGCAGATCAGATATTACTTTTCTGACCAAGGCGACAGACGCTGAGCACGCTGTAAAGAATCTCGAGCTGCCTCTGTCGGAAATTTTGTCTCAAAGTCGGCAAGACGTAACAACGCCCGATGCGTTAAGAACGTGCAGCCAATCTTACACTCTGCAGGCAATCTTTGAAACGTTTGCCCAGGTGCGGTTCAATCGGCTCTATGTAGTTGATCAGGAAGAGACTGGTTGGTGTTGTCAGTGCTCGAGACCTTGTTGCATACTTCTTGTCTCCCAATAACTAGTAGTAGCCTCTAGAAGTAAGAAAACATAATCGATTGACTAAAAACGCTTATCTACGCACACTCCATTGAGAACCCAGGCTTCAAATCCTTATCACTCATCGCATGTATGCAGCATGGCTATCCGCTAACAAGATTGTTGTCTTGCTACCAGACTGCTACATAAAACATACATTGTAATAAAAAACATTCGTGAAGGGTTCTCCTGTTTATTGTATTATCGTGCGCTTCAAGTCAGTTCCAATCCTTTCTGATCGTTTTTAAATGTTTAGAGTTTTCAGAAGCTCCATGTAGTTCTGGACAGCTACCTGCAACTCTGCGTATCGAAGTTGTACCTGAGCTTGAATATCTTGCGGCGCCGACGTCCCTCCTGACTCGTGCACTTGTTTTGACGTTTGCTCGAGATTCATCGCCGCTGTTCGTAGCTGACCGCACATTAGGTTTGCCGCAGCTCCTTTGACAACGTGAGCCGCGCGCATGATGAGATGATATGGTGCTTCACCGGGATTCTAAAGACGTGTGTTTTTAAAGCATTGAGAAGGCGACCAGGTGATGTGGGTTACACAGACACTCGACATGTATTATACGCACCTGAATTGTTTCCGCGATACTTGCTAATTGAGTCTCCAGCTCTCCTCGAAAATCATTCAATAGTTCATGCAGAAATTCCTCATCTTCGCCACATTGTTGCATGGCCTCATCCCAGTTGATAACATCCTCCGGAGAAGCCATTTTCGACTCTTATGCTTCTCGATGATTTACAGGAGTTTTGATAGACCCGCAATTGCCTTTTAAAATTTTACTCTACCAGAGGATCGGCGTGACGAAATAGAGTTGAAATGCGGCTGCACCAACCAAATGTTGTTTTATTATGATCGACTTGTTCAGTCGCTCCTTGCTGATGATGTTGTAAATGGGGACAGTCAGTTGCTTTCAAGGTGCGGCACGTTGTCGTGTCCGTGTGCTGGCGAAAACAGGCAACGCTCGTCCACGCTGTATCAAATGGTGTAAAATCCTTTGTTCCTTGGCTACTTTGTGTTCCATAGTACATAACGGAAGACATTGCAGTTCACAGTCCTAATGCTACTGGAATGCGTTACTCTAGCAATAAATGTACTACTTCAACAAGAAACTTCTCCTGACGGACAGGTGGAAGGACGGGGCCTCAGACAGCCTCCAACGTTCTTTGAACCGCACCGGTACTCACTACTTACACCTCTCCGTCCTTTTTCTCCACACATTTCCTCGTCCGACGCCGAGCGCCGAAGTTGAAGCAACAAAAGCAATCATCCTTTGTGCATTATTATTACAAACAAACGATTGTTCTCGGATACATCATGACGGTGGAAGCAGAGGCTACCACGCAAATGGCGGATTTAACAATTAAGGATAATGCAAGCAAAGGAACCGGCAAACGCGATGGTCTCCGTGCGAATGAGATTGCCGTACAGCAGACCTGGGAAGAAAACGGCGTTTTCAAGGCAGATCCGGATGAAACCAAGGAATCGTTCCTTGTTACATTCCCTTATCCGTACTCGAATGGTCACTTGCACATCGGACACGGTTTTAGCTTGACGAAAGCATTGTTCCGAGCACAGTACGAACGTCACCAGGGAAGAACGTTCTTTTTCCTTTTGCTTTCCATTGCACTGGGATGCCAATTCAAGCGGTAAGATTATTATTACGTCTTTATCTGCGAGTATGAAAATTGAATGTGTCGTCTGACGATCGCATATTTTCATAGGCGGCAAACAAGCTCAAAGCCGAGATTGGAGAATTCGGTTGTCCACCCAAGTTCCCTGAAGACGATCCTGAAGTCTTGGCTCGAATGCTACAAGAAAAAGAGGACGCGGAGAAGGCAGCCTCTCAGCAACCAGAAAACAAGGCAAAAGGGCAAAAAACGAAATTGGTCCAGAAAACAGGTGGAGGTATTGTCCGTCAGTGGAAGATCCTTTCGAAAATGGTTGCGAGTGAAGACGAGATTCCTGCCTTTCAAGATGCTCTTCACTGGCTTTCCTATTTTCCGCCAATTGGTGTTGATCATTTGAAAAGTTCGGTTGCTGTATCGATTGGAGACGCTCGTTCATCACAACGTTCGTCAATCCGTATTACGATGCATTCATTCGCTGGCAGTTTGAAGTACTCCGCGAAAAGGGCAAGATTCTGTTTGGAAAAAAGAAACAACGTTTTCAGCTTGGTAGATGGTCAAGTCTGTGCAGATCACGACCGTTCCGAAGGCGAAGGCGTTGGTCCGCAAGAGTACGTTCTTATTAAATTGAAAGTCCTCCAGCCGGAGCACGGACAAGCGCGTCATGCAAAGGTGGAGGCTTTGCTCGAGAAAGCTGGATCAAAGCCCGTCTATCTTGTCCCCGCGACGCTTCGACCCGAGACAATGTACGGACAAACCAATTGCTTTGTGCTTCCTACGGGTGAATATGGTGCCTACCAAATTGATGCGACGGATGAAATCTTCATCATGAGTCCCCGCGCGGCTAGCGGTTTGTCGTGTCAGGCATTCCAAGGAAATGAATATTTCACGAAGGAATTCGGTCAAATCACGTGCTTGGAAAAGTTTTCTGGTGACGAGCTTCTTGGTCTGCCTTTGAAGGCGCCATTGGCAACCTACGAGAAAGTATACACATTGCCGCTCTTGACGATTAGTATGGGTAAAGGAACTGGAATCGTAACTTCAGTTCCCAGTGATGCTCCAGATGATTATGTGTCCTTGAAAGCATTGCAGGATAAACCAGACTTCCGTGCAAAGTTTGACATCACGGATGATATGGTAATGCCTTTTAGCGTTGTACCAATTATTTCTATCGAGGGGTACGGTAACACGTCTGCTGTTTTCATGTGCGAAAAGCTAAAGATTGCATCCATCAATGACAAAGCGAAGCTTACTCAAGCCAAAGATGAGACCTACTTGAAGGGTTTCACGATGGGTGTAATGACCTTTGGTCCTTATAGCGGGAAGAGGGTAAGCGAGGCGAAGCCCATCATCAAAGAAGAGATGATCAAAGAAGGTCTTGCCTGTCTGTATTTTGAACCGGAATCCAAGGTTGTTTCAAGAACAAACGACGAGTGTGTTGTTGCTGCTACCGATCAGTGGTATCTTGCTTATGGCGAGGAATCCTGGAGTGAAGCGGTGAGGAAGCACGTCTTGAATCCAGACGCATTTGACGCTTATGACCCTAGCGCTCTTAGCCGATATGAGTATACAGTCGGTTGGCTGAAAGAATGGGCTTGTACCCGACAGTTTGGACTTGGAACGTTTCTCCCTGGGACAAACAATGGGTCATTGAAAGTTTGTCAGATAGTACGATTTACATGTCTTATTACACCATTGCGCATTATCTCCAAGGCGAGAATAATCTGAACGGTGATCAGGCCTTGTCGCCGAGCAAAATCGACCCTAACGACTTGACGAAAGATGTGTTCGACTACATTTATCGAAATGGGCCCATGCCATCTACAAATATATCACAAGATATTTTAGATAAAATGCGCTCTGAATTCCGATACTGGTATCCAATGAACTTACGTGTGAGTGCTAAAGATTTGATTCCAAATCATTTGACAATGGCTCTTTTCAACCACGCAGCGATATGGGAAGATGAACCAAGCTTGTGGCCTAAGAGTTACTATTGCAACGGACACGTCCTTGTTGACGCAGAAAAGATGAGCAAATCCAAGGGAAACTTTTGATCCTTAATGAGACGATCGATGAGTACGGTGCGGACGCGACTCGTTTTGCTTGTGCCGACGCTGGCGATTCGCTGGACGATGCAAACTTTGAACGAGATACAGCGAACGCTGCGATTCTTTCTTTGGTTACCGAGGAAGCATGGATCAAGGAGATCTTTGCCGCTTCTGATCTTCGTTCAGGTGAAATGAATACAATGGATAAGATTTTGGTCAATGAAACGAACCGACACATCGAAGCCACCGGAAAGGCTTTCTCGACGATGCAATTTAAAGAAGGACTGAAAGAGGGTTGGTTCGAGATGATGATTGCTCGCGACTTTTATCGCTCTTGGTGCAAAGATAGTAATGTATCGATGCATGTTGAAGTGCTTCGAAAGTGGGCCCGGAGCGTTGTCATTTTGATCTGTCCAATCTGCCCGCACTGGTAAGTGTGACTGTCGAAGCGCGAGAAGATTAAGCGTCTCATTATCTCACTATGGCGTTTTTTTTCTCCAGGTCTGAAAGTATCTGGAAAGTTATCGGTGAATCGGGTTTGGCGGTGCAGGCTCTATGGCCTCAAGCAGATGAAGAAGACAAGATGCTAACAAGGCAAACTAAATTCCTGAAAGACAGCTTGAGAGATTTCCGAACTACCGCGGGACGATGGAAGAAAAGCTTCAGCAAGGCAACCATCCTGGTGTCTGACACATTCCCTGAGTGGAAGGTTAACGTTTTGCTTTGGATGCAAGAGCAGTTTGAACCAGGCACAGGTTTCCAAGCAACGTTTGGAAAAGATCTCAAAGATTGGGCGGGAAGAATGTCGCGGACAAAAGCTGTTAAAGAATACGATGCAGTTCGCATCTTTTGTTAAAGCGGAAGCTCAAGACGTAGGCTTGTCGGCAATGGATGTTCAGATGCCTTTTGACCAGAAAGGCTTACTAGAAGAAGTCAAGGAATATATTATGAAGCAAATTAACGTCTCAGAGCTCAACATCGTGAAAGTGGGTAGCGACGAAGCATCCGATGTCCCCGATAATACCGCGGAGAATGCAACGCCTGGTAAGCCATTCTTGTGGCTCCACTAAATTTGTGAGAAAATCGAGATAA
Source organism: Fistulifera pelliculosa (assembly GCA_026008555.1). Classification (NCBI taxonomy): domain Eukaryota; phylum Bacillariophyta; class Bacillariophyceae; order Naviculales; family Stauroneidaceae; genus Fistulifera; species Fistulifera pelliculosa. The sequence continues at coordinate 34,670 of BROJ01000033.1, forward strand.
GATTATAAACAAAGTGCTATCAAAACTTTACTTTCTTGAATGAGCTCTAAACCTTACATCTATCCTAGCTCCGGGACCGGGCAGCTTAGTCTTATGTTTAGGAGAGTACACTCGTACATTTCTCACTACTGATGCGCAGATCGATGTAATGATTACATTCTTGGCAACCGTTTGGAATTGAACGTCCGTTCAGTTAGTTTCCGTCTCTCCCCGTTCGATGTAACGGTTCTTACTTGCATCGATCGAGCACGGGTATTTGGGTCATCGTTCGCTATGGAAAATAGCTGTTTACTTATCGGAACCAAGCCTGGAAGTGAAGACTTGGAAAGCTCGCCTTCGTGCCTCCGATATGTTTCTTTTGTATGGGATTCGTCTCTTAGCAGCGTTTCAATAGCATCCGTAACAATATTTTGAGTGGCAGATTGGACTGCACAATCTATTAACGGTTGCGATCCCTTTGACTCTAGATGACCGCATCTGATTCTTAGTTTCTCTGCGGTTATCGCAAGTGCTATACTCCTGAGATCGTCAGTGCGATTAACACCAGTGAAGGAAGAGTGAGGATGCATCTCAGATGCCTCTGAGGTCATACTGCTTCGCCTGCTATTGTTGTTTAGTAGATAGCCCGCCAAACTATCTAGTCTCTTCTTCTGTCCTAAAAGTGATGCGGTCGCATCACGATTATCAGCGCAGTTTGGTGAAAGCCTTCGCTTTGAGTGGACTGCCATCGACTTCTCAGAATCGTCAGAAGGCGAAAACGAATACTCCATGCGTGCTCTCTCGGAAGGGCTGAAATCCTCACTTCGGTTGGCGATTTTCCGAACTCAATCTGAGAACATCGAATCCAGTCACCTTTCAGAAACAATGGATGCCGAAAGACTTCAATTTCGCGACATTTCTCATCTTTCTTCAGTCTAGTGAAGCCCCATCCTTCCAACAAGTCGAGGAAGGCAGAAAATGATGTTACAACAAAATGCTCTGTCATCAGCGCCTCAGCGAAGGACTGACTTCTTATAGCAAAAAATTTACCATCTGGAAGAAAAGCGATGATGTCAATGTTCACAGGATCGAGCGCAAGGGTCATCAACAGTTCCGGAAAAGACTGCTTGCTCGGATCAGGCTCTGGGACCATTATTGGTGTTCTGGACTGGCTAGCGCCATTTCGAGTTGCGTCGCCTCCATCTTCACTTGCATCGTCAGACTTGGACACGGCGATAGCTCGGTTTGATGAGTGTTTGATGGTAGCCATTTGGTCTTCAGCAGGAACCCCAAGCTGGGAAGTTGCTGCCTCTATCAAAGCCGATAGTCCTGTGGGAGAGACATCGCCAGATCGACACTCTCTATCGAAGTCGACTGCGCGGATACTTGTCGAAGAAGAGCTTCTTCTCGGTGGTCATTGCCAACATGGGAGTCGATCTGCATCCTTCGAAGATGCACAAGAAAACAGGGTCTTTTCTTGGATCGTAAGAGCAATGAAGGTCACATGGGGCAAAATCGTGAGCGTCGTTTGGCCGGTCATTGTCGAATAAGGTCATAATTCCAAGCAAGTTGTCTCACTGATCGAAATTCAGTAGTAAGCACTTCCTTCGTAAGCAGCTCGGTACCTGGTATACTTTGTACCATAGTCTTCATTTCCCGTGACCTTCACTCGTGACCCACACAGTACACAATTGTTGATCGTTGCCCAATGGCTGTTTAGTATCGGGTACCGGTATCAAGCACAATACCATGGTTTTAAAACTGGTGTGACTTGACGTTAATACTCCGAACTCCGAATGCAAACATCGCCCATCGCCCGTCGGCACCTCTCTCGCTACTCGCTAAACAAAATATTATGGCTTATACATCCTACATCCCTGAGTACTTGGTGAAAAGTTACACGGAACAGATTTATTTATTCAGTGCCGGATCTGTGGAACCGGTACTTGAGCCGAAAAAAGGTGCGCTCGGATCTCGTATTCATGATTTTCGCTTGCGTTTTCCTTGCGACGAACCTCTTTCAGAAAAGAGTAAAGCCAGCAAACTATTCCTCCGTCGAGAACGATAACAACACTTGACATACTCAGGCCATAAAACATGGGTGATATCGGGAGCTTGAATTCCGAGCTGCAGGAAGCGCCTCATATTCCTGGACAATCCACCACTCTTCCGAATGAAATCGAGCTCGTATTGCTTTGTCTTGATTATTTGAGAGATCTACGAAGAGTTTATCCGCCCAGTGTTCTTCGATCTGTGGAGGGCATTGATGCTGACTACTTGACAGTTGCGTGCTGGGCGCTCGGGCGTGTCTTTGTGTCCCCAAGTCACCTAGCCAGGACAGTGATCCATATTTCGACAAGGCACGAGCTCATTCTACTCCACCCGCCGAATCTCTCAGAGAAAACTTACCCAGTCTGTCGGCAATGGAAAGCGAGATCATTTACAGCAGAAGTGAAGCTATTGGCCGTGACAGTGAACTGGGCCAACAGAAAGAGGAAGAGGATCATTGGTATGAATATGACGATTCGCATCCGAGCAATGTTTACAGATTCTATCCTTTGAATGGGTTCGCGAGTGGGCCTGCTCTGAAAGGTGCTCTCGGATTGGGAGAAATCGCAACTGCTGGTCTTTCAAGCTTAGGAGCCCGATCGCGGCTTGTTGCAGAGAAGGAAATGATACAGTCACCATTGTTTGACCAGTTTCTGCAGGCAGTCCAAGCGAGAGGCTTCTTCGACCCGTCGTCGTCTTCAAGTATTGAACAACTGGAAGGAGAGGACTTGCAAAGCTATCAAAAGAGAATTTATGAAGACCGTTACCGCAAAATCGTCGCCAAGTTTCGAAATAAAATTGCATCGAAAGAAGAAACGGATGCCATTGGGGATTTGGCCATGCATGCGGCAGCCGAGCAGCTGATGCAACGCCGAACCCAACGGATACAACGAGCACTGACTGGGTCTGCTGAAGATAAGGTTGGGTCGCAATTGCAATCTAGAAGGGTCTACGATTCAGAAGATGGACCTTTTTCGTCTTCTGTCCAAAATCCTATGGATATCCAAGAGGCGGAAAAGTTCAAGTCGATTGGTAATACGCACATGCAGGAAAAGCAATTCCAGGAGGCGGCAAATTGCTATACACAGGCTCTGAAGATATCTCCTACGGGCCCCACTCTCATGTATATTTCAGCAACCGAGCCGCAGCCATGGTTAGCATGAAGAGATTCAACGAAGCCATCTTGGACTCAGAGCGCAGTTTATCGCTCCGGCCCGACTATGGTAAGGCACATGCTCGCTTGGGCTTGGCACACTTTTGCTTGGAAACTATCGACAAGCTATGGAAGCGTACACTGTTGCACTCAAATATGAACCTGATAGCAAAAGCAGCAAGAATTATATCGAAAAAGCTGCCAAGCGATTGGCAGAACCAGTAGAAAACCATCCTTCAGCCTTAAGCTCTAGTTTCTCTGTTGTGAGCGAGTGGGACAAGTCCTTCAATCCGAAAACTCTGCGGGGAACGCTTCTGGTGAGCGCGAAGCTGAGAAATGGAAGGTGATCGGCAACAGCTGTATGGCGAAAAAAGAGTACGCTGAAGCTCTTGATGCTTACAGTAAAGCTATTCAGTGTTGCCCAAATGGCTCTAATTCACATGTCTACTTTTCTAATCGCGCGGCTTCCTTGTGTTACATGGAGAGATACCCCGAGGCAGAACGAGATTCTTTGCAGTCATTGGAGTTGAATCCAAATTATGGCAAAGCGCATGCTCGTCTTGGCCTCAGCCGATTCTTTATGAAAGATTACGCAGGAGCAGTCGCAGCCTATACCGCATCAATAAAGTATGACCCCAATAACTCGGCATCAAAGAGTTATCTAGCAAAGGCAAAAGCAAAATTGGAGGCAGAGACTGGCGCTCGGCGGCTCATTGGTAGTCCCGATGCGGCTACTGCTGCCAACCGCAAAGCTGCATCACCGCCCAGCAACGGTTTATTGTATCATGATCAAGAAATGTTAAGGATCGCCAAGCTTGCGGCCAACGATCCCAAATTGATGGCCAACTTAACCAACAAGTAAAATGTTACGTATTTTTGAATGTCAGATTCTTCGCGATCGCACTCGTCGACTACAATTTGAAGTGTTTTCTTAGGTAGCCTATACTTTATAGTCTCGTTCGGGGCGACTGTTGCTCTTTTGCGTTTTGCGTAATACCTTCTTCTGGCTCCGAAGGACCATATCATTTGAACGCGTTCCACGCCCCGGAGTCGATACTTCATTTTGTTCTTTTTTCTGGCTCCGGGGAGCTTTCTCCGGTCTACTTGAAGAAGAAGCAGAAGGTTCATCCTCTCCACTCTTTGTCCCCGACCAAGCGTTTCGTACCATAGGCGTACGCTCACTTCCGTTCTTCTTCTGGCTCCGGAGCATTTTCCAGCGCACCTGAAGATGCATCAGAAAGTTCATCGTCGACACCCTTCGCCGCTCGACCAAGCGTGACAACCATAGACGTAGCTGGTTTGATCTTCTGGCTCCGGAGATTCTTGTCCGGCGCACTTGACGAAGAAGCAACAGAAGCATCCTCATCGACACCCTTCGCCGCTCGACCGCGCGTCATACGCATGGGAGTAGATGGTTCTACGACGGAGTCCGTTCCTTTGATCTTTTCTGGCTCCGGAGATCCTTGTCCGGTGCACTTGAAGAAGCAACAGAAGCATCCTCATCGACACCCTTCGCCGCTCGACCGCGCGTCATACGCATGGGAGTAGATGGTTCTACGACGGAGTCCGTTCCTTTGATCTTTTCTGGCTCCGGAGATCCTTGCCCGGTGCACTTGAAGAAGCAACAGAAGCATCCTCATCGACACCCTTCGCCGCTCGACCGCGCGTCATACGCATGGGAGTAGATGGTTCTACGACGGAGTCCGTTCCTTTGATCTTTTCTGGCTCCGGAGATCCTTGTCCGGTGCACTTGAAGAAGCAACAGAAGCATCCTCATCGACACCCTTCGCCGCTCGACCGCGCGTCATACGCATGGGAGTAGATGGTTCTACGACGGAGTCCGTTCCTTTGATCTTTTCTGGCTCCGGAGATCCTTGTCCGGTGCACTTGAAGAAGCAACAGAAGCATCCTCATCGACACCCTTCGCCGCTTGACCGCGCGTCATACGCATGGGAGTAGATTGTTCTAAATTGGTAACCGTTCCTTTGCTCTCTGCCTTATCCAGTACAGTTGAAGAATTCAAGGAATGATCACCATCTCCACCGAAAACGTCGTTGTCCGTACCGATTCTCTTTAAATGGGTCTGTAGAGTCTTTCTCTGCGCCTGAAGAAGCCACAGAAAGATCAGGCGCTTCGTCGTGTTTGTGCTCGGTTGGCTGACCCTTTCCGGCTTGATTATCAAGAGCGGCTGTCACTTGCAGACTGATTCCATTGTCAAATGCGTTGTCCGAATCAAGGTCTTTCGTGACAGGACTTGTACGTGACCCAGAGGCCTGCTTTGTAAATATAAAACGATTGTTAGCCGGTGAATATATGTTTGGTTGAAAATCCCGCTAGCAGAACTTACACCCAGATCACCGTCTTGCCAGCCAGAGTCATTGTGAGAACTCATCGTGGGCTCTGCTCCATCGTCTTCAGCCTCTTCCCGAATTGGAAATAAAACGTTGTCGCGAACAACTTGGAACGTGGGTTCACCATGATGAGTATGTGGTGAGTACATCGCGTTTCCCGATTCCTGGTTTTCATCGATGCGCGGCGTTTGCGGAGCAGCGCTCTCGTCAAAAGCCTCCGACCTCTTCGATTCGTCAAAAGAAGTGGACCGACGCGCTCGCTTAATCGCCAGCTCATTTGACAAAACATCGTCTAGATTTAGCACGCTTTCTTCATTGTTCACAATTTGATCACCAGTATCGTTTCGTATATCAGTCAGCGAGCGTTTTCTTGGCGATGCACCCGGGTCCGCGAGCTGAGGCGATCGCGTAACATTATTATTTGAGGCTGAAACGACGGGATTTTCCAAATTGTTTCCTTCTCCTTGAATCTGCAGGGTGTCGCGCTCCAGAGGAACAAGATTTGTGCCATCATCGGTCCGCTCGCTACCTGACTGCGCTCCCGCCTGAGAGTGGTCACTTCCAGTGTCCATCGGGCTAGCATCCTGGTTTGGTTCATCTGCAGCCTCCACTCCAACTCTAGAAGCAGAATTACTGCCAGACACATCATCTGCAACAGAGTGTTCGCCTTCCGATAAATCTAAAGACTCGACACTAGCATTGTGAGCAACACTGCCCAATACTGCATCATCGGTGGCAAAAGAGCTGTTGGCAAATGATAGCCGCCCTGTCAGAAAACTTTGTTGAGCTTCCGTAGCATATTGAACTAGCACGGAACCCTGAGAATGCGACGTCAAAGTCGGCAAATCAACCGGGCGCTTAGCCCGACACCCTCATCTATCTCAGAGGATTCCGCCCCTATATCTTCATCATGACAACTCGTCAGCTCGTCGGCGGCGCTCATTCCGTCAGAAGGTGTTTCGTCTCTTTCATGCATAATGTCATCCAGATTATCGGGTCTCTGTGATACGGTCTCTTCCAAGACAGGAAGCAGTGAGCTGACTAACTTTCGTCGGACGACATCTCCTCGAGACTTCCTCTTCTTCCTCTTCCTCGTCGCTGTGCCCTTGGCTTTCGCCACCTTCGTACCCTGCTTCCATTTTGCGCTTCTTCGTCTTGTTGACTTCTTCGACATCCGTTTGACCTTGGCTGTCCGCATCGTACCCTGGGTCAAGTTGTGAAGACGAATTGGGACGTTCCGCGGAAGAAATCTCACTTTCAAATTTCCGCTTTACGTGAACCAGAGTGGCTACAGTACCAGAAAGCGAACCGGGTGTTCGAGGCTCGTCATCGTCTTCTGTGAGACTATGATCTTGGCTATCCTCAGCATCGTATCCATCTTCCGCTTGAGAAGTAACCCCATGCTCTTCAACGTCCCCGGTTCTTTCACTTCCAGCATGTTCGTTGACGCCAAGCTTTCTTCGTCAACCTTTTGTCCAACAACCGATTCAGATGTCTCTTCCTCTTCGTACATCCTTTCCATCAAGGAATACAACTTTGCCCGTACTATAGACCCAACCTGTTCTTGCTCAATTGACTTGGGAATAGGATTGTCTTGTTTCATCATTCGTCTGGCCCAGTCGATTCCCTGGTCGATATCTAAAAACTCGGGAACGTAATCGGGTACATACTTTGTCATTTGACTTACAGCCTTTCGATCGCCAAGTTTGTGAACCAGGAGAGATTACACTTTTGGTGCATTCCGTCGCGATATAGTGACGTTCTTCGGGAGAGTAATGTGACGCTGGGAAATTACTTGGAAGTGTTGCAACAGTCTGGAGGAGGACCTCAAAGCCAATCTTGCCAGCAAAGCGGAGATACTCCTGGGCATAGCTGCTCTGCCACGTGCCATAGAGCAGCATGTTGGATTGGAAATATTGATTCGTGATTATCTTGTATGCATCTTCAACGGCTTTTTGACCAAAATGGATTGATACTGTTCCATTTCCGAAGCTATCTTGATCGCTTGGAACCAACGATCGAAAGATCCTCTATATTCAATAAAACGTGCAAAGGATAAGCCGGTAAAAGAATCTCAGCGCGCGATGTTTGTGATATGGTCTGCCGAATGATGATGTCCTTCTTTTCTCCAACTCTTTGATGTACGATCCGACAGAGAAAGAACGCAGCAGATCATCGCCAACCACATGGATATCGTCAAAATCAGAGCGCATCAAAGTTGTATGCATCTTGCATTGATATCTGCCTGCGAGATACAAGCAGCCTTGGCAGCGGTGTACAAGCTGGCATAACTGCAAAAAATAAACTGTGAGAAAAGCAGAACCAAAACGTCACAGCAAGAGACGAAAAGCGCTACGGACCTTTGAGCGGCCAGCCTCTCTTTAGAGATTCCAGAGTCATTCCTGGTAAAACGTCCTTTTCATCATCATTATCCAACAAGAAGGCATCGAGTAAAAACAACGTCAATCCCGCATCTCTGCTTGATTGCAAAGTAAATGACAACTTGTTGAGAGACGCCCTGAGAGTATCAAAGAGTTCCGGAGAGGAGCATGCACCTCGATAGAGTTCCAAGCCTACTTCACATAGCATATAAATCATCGGCACTTCCCAGCGCTGGTTCCTAAACCCTTTTGTCGACAGTCTTTCTCGCCAAAGCGATTGACAAGAGGAGTAGCTTTCATGAGAATCTCCGGTAGGGCAAAATTCCGCGTCCTTCTTCTTCCACTAGATTCGAAAATGAGTGATCTGGTTCTAGGTAAAGCTCTAGAAAAGAACCACTGAGGTTTTGTAGAAGTGAAATGGATCTATCAAAGAATCAAGGATAGTTCCCAAGTCAAACAGTGCCCCAAATTCCCAAAAGAAACAAACCATGGCCATTTCATGCTCTTGATGAATGCTGATTAGTCCTTGGTCGGCCAACCAAGAAGAGTGACGACATGCACGAGACAGGCTGGTCCGAATATCACGGCTCGCGCGTGTTTCCGCGTCCGCCCCCAACACCAGCCTTTTCGCACAGTCGAGGCGACGCTGGAAGGATTCCTGGGGCGATCCGGTCTCCTCCGACAAAAAGTCTTCAAAGAGATGATTCATTTGTGTCTTTGACGTTACGAATGGGAGTATGAAGTAGCGAAAGGATTAGACGATGAATGATACACAATGATCGGGCGGAAAAAATGTTGATGCGAAACGCCACGATGCTGGTGAGCGTCCGTGGTCGACGGGAATCGGCAAGACGGAAAACAGAGGAGAGGGAAACGGGACCCATTTTATATCGTAACGGTAATGACATGACGTAGATATGACGTTGAAGATATGCAACGTAGGAGCAAGAAGATCTCGCGACAAAAAAATCATGAAGTAGTTCTTTGCTTTGCTTTTGACACTGCCTTTTGAAACATCAATCAAGGAACAAACAACCATATTCTTTGAAATATATCTATCAAGATGTTCTCCTCTGTCGCATCTCGCTACTTAACCCGCAGCGCGGAAAGTTTACTCTCTTCAGCGCTGCAACAAGCCGTCGTACTCTCGCAACGTCCGCTTTCCCTGCTCCGCGTCTCTTTGACTACGAAACTGTCACGTCGAACCTGTCCGTCGCAGACTCTATCGAATCGGTCGAAGCCGCGTTTGGTGCTTTGGCGAAAGGAGAAGTCGATGTCCCCATGCCAATGCACATCGGAATCCATGAAACCCCGCAGCCGGCCCGGGTGATTGCCACATCAAAGGGGATATGTTTCCGGAACAAAACATTCACTGTCAAGCTAGCTTGTGTGTCTTTTACAAGAACCTTGAAAAGAATTTACCGGCTGGTTCGGGGTATTCATTGTGGTAGATGCTGTGACAGGCGCTCCTTTGGCAGTCTTTCAGGAGAATCGCTTCATGACCGATCTTCGTACCGGTGCAGCAGGTGCTGTGACGCTCAAGTACACCACACGACCGGAGGATGAGTTGACGATAGGTTTCATTGGTTGTGGAGCAATTGCTAGGAACATGGCTCGTGCTGCAAAGGCCGTGAGACCCAATTTCAAGGGTGTCGCCTACGGACTCGCTGGAGCAGAGGAGTTCGCTGCGGATATGAGTGCGGAACTCGGCTTGGACTTTCAAGTGGCGCAATCGTCCGCTGAACTTTGCGGATTATCAAATGTGATTTTTACTCAAACGCCTGGCGGAAACACAGTACTAGAGTTGAAGGACTTGCGCCCTGGTACCACCATCATTGCGTCGGGAAGTGATCAACCTACGAAACAAGAAATCCCCGTCGATGTGCTCAAAGCTAGTAAATATATCAGTGACTTGACAAAGCAGACTTCCAAAGTGGGCGAACTCCGCTCTGCTTTGAAAGCAGGTGTCATGACAGAAGCTGATGTTTACGCGGAACTCGGAGAACTGGTGAATGGAAAAGCTGGAAGAGTAGGCGACGAACTAATCGTCGTCGATTTGACAGGAACAGGAGCACAAGATGCTGCAATCGGACAGGTGGCATGGGATAAACTGAGTGCACTCTAAAGATTTTCCATGATATGTTGGTGTATGTCTGCGGACCACACTTTTGTCAAGGGTCAGGAGATCCGCAAAACGTCTTGCACGATCCGGCCTATCGCAACATCTGCTTTTTGACAACGTATAGAAATCATTAGCGGTGATTACATTAATTGAGATGAATTACTCTTTTTTACTACTTATAAGAGTTCACATTCGCTGCCATTGATGCTCTTAGTTGTGTCAATCAAACATTCCTTCACTTGCATCGGCTCATGCCCGAAATCCATTACAACCTTCAAGTGACTCTAGGTCCACTTTTTAGCCCCTAGAGTCTATCTATGTTTCACGAAAACTATCTCTAGCGCATAGCATCTGTCGTTGTGCAGCTGAGCAGTAACAGAATAACAATGCTGTGGAGAAATGTGCATAAATAGTTTTTCCGTACCAGTACCCTAGTTGTAAAAGTAAGATCATAAATCTTTTTTTGCTCGGGACTGAAATCTCGTCCTCAATTTGTGCTAATATCAAATAAAAGTACTAATTGCAAAAACGAAAAGCAGAACACACCTAAGTACGTAAAACCTTACTGGTTGCTGCGTGACATGAAACATGAAACATCACTCCATCACAATCACGTGCACCTCATTTCAGATTTCAGTTCGGCGAAGGAAATTCCCAAGACGTTCTTTTGCAAAAAGTCGAGGAGTAGTTCAGTTAGTCGTGATAATCAATCGACTTGAGGAATCCGTTTTCGCATCGATCTACATGAGCGCTCGGCAAGATAGCATTTGACCACCATTGACTCGAAAAATGAGGCAGTTACTAACGGATCTTCGCGGAAATCCAATTTATTCGTTCGCTCAGCGACGGTTGCGGCGCATGCGTCACTTTCATCCTTCGACACTCATTTGCCTGATTCAAAATCGATCCTGGGAGGAAGTTATTCGTCGTGTGCGTAAGCACCTGCCGAGGTGCTCTACCAAGATGAACTAACGGGCGACACAGCGCTGCATGTGGCCTGTCGTTTGGATCCTCCTCCCAATGTGATCCTCGCGTTACGGGCGAGCAGTCGAGTACAGAACCACGAAGGAGCTGCACCTCTGCACATTGCTGCAAGCCACAGATGCTCGGCTCAATCGATGAGGGTTTTGATCGATTGCGCGAAACAGCACAAAAACGCTGATCAAAAGGATGTGTCACCCACGGCGGATCTTTCCAGGATGAGAAGGGCACCCATTCACTATGCGTGTGGGTCTTTTCGAGGCCTTGAAATTGATGCGTTCCGGTTGCTTTTGAGGAATCTATTAAAGAAGGGAACTTGGTGTCAGGACCTGAAAATCATTATGCTTTAGATGATGATTTCGATGACGGCGAAGAGGAGTTTCTGGATGACATCTACTCATTGAACGATGCAGGAACGCATTTGGAAATGAATGTTTTGGGATTGAAAGACGCCACCGGTCAGACTCCTCTTGCTCTTCTTTTCCGTCGGTACAGGGAGCGTGTGAAAGTGGTGATCGGTAGGGTTGACAGCCTCCATCGCGAACATCAAGATATTCCGGAGAAGGCTGCGTTGGCTGCAGCAATGACAGTTCATGCCAATCTCGGCGACCTTTGGAAGCGAGCTGGGTGGATTATAGCACGTCTAACGGAAGAGAGATTGAAGCGAGAAAGCAACTTTTCAGCGGTATACAAGAGCAGTGCTGTCGATCCCCTGGTGAGGTTGCCGTTGCAAAAGAGGCAGCGTCTTGGGCTACGGAATGCATAGCCTCAGCAAACCCAAAGCCGAGCTTGTTTGGGAAATCGATAAGCGCTTCTTTCCCTTCATTAGAAGACAAGGAAATGAAAGCTGGTGGTTCCAAGTTCGGACGACTAAAATTCCGCATCGTTCATGCATCGGTCGGCTTGACAGGATATGGCTGTCCGCCAGAGATCATTCGCCTTGCTTTGTCCCTTCATCCGCATCAAGTCCGCGAGATGGATGAAGAAGGTAATCTTCCCATTCACATTGCAGCCACAGCATCGTCATTCTTGTCTCGTACCGATGGCACGAACCTTAATTTTCTTGCAGCAGCGGCCATGGCCGTACCGGATGCTTCTGCCGATGACTTGAGTGTCCTCTCGGAGGCGATGAGCTTTTTCTCTTCTGCAACGGTTTCACAGACAACAAATCCCTTTGACAAGGTTATCAAGCTTTTACTAGAGCGCTTTCCAGAGGGAGCATGTACACCTCACGGGAAGAGTGGGAGACTTCCTCTGGTGCTTGCACTGAAAAGCGGGGTTCGCACCTGGGACGACGGCCTTCGTACATTGATGAACGCACACCCTCCTGCTCTTCATAGTGAGAAGATCATACAACCTGCTCTCTATGCACATGTATTGGCTCTTCTTGCGAACGAGCGCAGCAGCACCAACGACAACGAACCGGGCTCTCATCAGGTACCCTCGAGCAAGATCATCCGCCGAGAAGAAGGAGCACGGACTACCCTTTACGCACTTCTCCGTGCCAAGCCCGACCTACTCGGAATGAAGAACGATCAATAAAATGTTCTCACACAAGAAGCTGGCCAGATTAACTCTTGTGCTTTAAGAAGGATCACAAACAATTATTTGGTCTGCGTTTGGCAGCACCATCAAAGAAATAAAGCAAGCGAAGGCATCTTATGCATTATTCGAAATATCATTCCTTATTAGTATAAACATTGTTACTTGTAAAAGCGATTGCTGTTCGGGTCAAGCTGAAATTCATCGTCGACAACGCTAGCAATCTACCACCCTGTCACGGCGGAATCATTCGGACTTAGCATATACCATGTTGCTGGAAAAACAACACCTCGCAGAAGCTGCGCGACGACAATCCATACGATCCAGACTATGATAAAGAGACCGGCACATAATCTGCAACGATTTACCCATTTCGCTGCCGCCTCTTTGATTTCTTCCGCAGAAGTCTCTGTTGGTTCATCGTGAAAGTCTGTTTTGCGGAAAGTAGAGTTAGTCGAATGTCTCCTTTATAAGGAATACGATCACCTTGATTACTTACGATCATCTGGATTCAGTAGACCTTCGCTTGAATCTCCTTCCTTGTTTCCTCTCCAGTAAAGAACGTGAACAATCCACAACCAAGGCAAACCGAAGCCTCCAACATAGAAGAGTCTTTGTGAAAGGATATCTGACCGCATTTGTAACTAAAGATCGACTTGTCGAATAAATACACGGCACGAAATGAATGATTAGAAAAGGAAACAGCGTCGCAATAAACACCAGTTTCGTTGATCTCCGTCGTGATCGTTTTCGTTTTCGTTGCTTCGTATTATTTATGCGCGCAAAGCAACAGCTCTTCGGCGACATCCGCGACCCTCGTAATTAATCACGCCCGCATAGCCGCTTTTGTCTGATTTTCTTCAAGATTATTTAAATACAAAACCTGACACTTTGCAGGACTCATGTTATTTAGGCAATATTGCTTTCATTCTTCATTCCCTATTCTTGAAGCGTATCCCTATCCGTTGCGTGTTGTGACTCTCATGACAATACGACAAAGAGTGGAAGAAGAGTGTCTCACTCGTACTATTTACGTTCAAATTTTGAGTCGTCTCGCGCCGTCGCGCCTTTGTCCGATAAAGAGCTATGGCAACCTTGATCCATGATACTTTCACAGGTTTAGCTCAAGTTTTCTCAAGCAATGGTTCCTATAAAATGCCCGAGCAGCCACCAATTCTTGAGCAAGTGGGAGGTAGCCATCATATTGTTAGAATCTCTAGTACGATGAGACGGAATCGCGTGGCACGGTGCGAATGCAGTCGGGACATCTCCCACCGCTATACACAAGAGTCTTTCTACCGATGTGTAGATAGGCTTACAGCGAGCGTCAACGCAGCGCAACTCATAGAAACAAAAAATACTGAAAGTTTAATCAAGGAAAGCTAGACGGTTTATCAACTAAGTCAGACCGGTCATTATACAGCATTTCCTTTCAACGTATCATACAAACATTCAACGGACGGTTTCAAGTTGAAGAAGAAATAGAGACGACTCCTCTTTTGCTGCTTACTGTTTCTTCGCAACCACCTTTGCCTTCGTCGCGGCTTTCTTCTTGGTGGCGGTTGCCTTCTTCTTGGTGCCGGCCGGTGCCTTGGCGACACTTTTCTTCTTGGTGGCAGCAGCCGGGGCGCTCATCTTCTTTGCGACGGTTGTCTTCTTCACAGTAGGTGACTTCTTCTTGGACGCGGCAGTTTTCGCAGTGACAGGCTGTGCATAATCGAAAGAGAAACAATTTGTTAGTGAATGGTGTTCAGGCAAAGCGAGCACCGAACACAGTGGGTCAACGTACCTTTTCTCCGTCGTCTGTTTGTCGCGGTAATGAAACGAATTCAGCGAGAAGACCAGGAAGTGAGACCGAGCACACAGAATAATTTAGGGAATCAAAAGAACTCACCTTCTTGACAGCTTTAGGCTTGGCAGCAGCAGATTTGGCCGGCTTCTTTTTGGCTTCGGCGGACACCTTGTACGAGTTTTCACCTGTACAAGAGTACCCGTTTCCACACCGCGCTTCAAAGCAGCCTTCAGAATGTGTTTCTTGACATTTTGCTAGATTTAAAAGAGATATGAGCATAATTTGAGTCCATTGAAAGGGTGAAAGTGAAAGAAGTTGTCATTGGTTTCTGGAAAAGGGCAAAACCAAGCCTCACATCTTCCCTACAAAATCAACGTCGAAATTGTGTACAATTAAAAGTCGAATCGAAAAGTGCTGTAGCAATCCATTTCAAGCCAGATCTTGACTTAAAACACATAACAACAAGGCCAGAGATATCTTTGACGAGTTGTGTGATCAGAAGATGAAAGGTCCAAGCCAGCGTCGATTGAAACCTCGAGGCGCTTGAGTCATGTCAACGCAAAACGCGCGTTTTCGCCAACTCGCAAAATTCGTTGCCCCAAAATCTCAATATTTCGATCGCAAAGACGTACCTTTTTCTCGCTTTCGATGAACTTAGTGATAGCGACGATCGATGAACCAGTACGGTCCTTTAGGGCCACAATGGCCTCCTTAATAAGCTCAATTGTCGACATTTTGTTGATGATCGATGTTGCTGAAGTGTGAAAAAAAGGATGATTTTCGTTTTGTGGGAGGAGATTTTCAGCTCGGTTTACCGTAGAATTCCTACAGGTTGTACACAACGAATGTCAAATCATGACAAAAGAACTGTCGATCAAGTCGCAGAGGCCGCGCCAGCATCGCCCGATATCTGGGCGAACGGCAACTTTGTACTGTTAACTATCGGACGCTTGAACGAGGAGTGTTCTTCGATACCCAGTAACAAATTCTACGAGATTTCTACGTGCACAAAATTTACGAGAAAAATCCCGTCACAGATTAGAATCAGACCGGTTCTCACCTAATGATAGACTAGAAGAGAACGAAAATGATGCCAGCGGTGTGCTCTGTCCTCTTCCTTTTGTCCATCATAGCAACAACGACTTAAAACGGAGGTGGTACACTTTATAATAGCTGATAAGGATGAGCTAACCTCCATAATGGACTGGGACATGAAGCGTCCCAATACCTCGCATTGGTTTCCGATGTGTCAAACTTTTGGGTAAAAGGTAGCTAGAATATTATGTACTGGACAAAATGGAAGCGGAAGCATCGGAATGAGACAAAATACCACATCCTACTGACGGGATACGCAAACGAGCTAAAGTCGTCACGTCCGTATTTGTATGATATCAAGCCAGATCACAAGTTCTACAGCATAGGTTAGTTGAGGTCTGCAGTAAACTTACTAGGGCATCAGCGTGAACATTCAAATGGAGAGCTATTCGCTGCTGATCGGGTTGGTGAGAGAGAAGAGCCGCACCGAACATTCTAGTTTACATTGATTCGTCAGCCAAAGTCCCAAGTTTGATAACTCCTCGATAAAAGCGGTTGAAGCGAAGCTTTGGGGCGATAATGGCGTCCCACATATTTTGACAATCTTGGTTCATACTATTTTCTTTGTCTATTAAGACTTCCACTCGGTGATTCACGTCCAGCATCGTTCTGAGAAATACAAGTTTATGGGGTCGAAGGTCCTCAAGTGCTCCAACAGCAACATTGACAACGATTCATACCGCGAGATTTCATCCAGAAGATATAGCCAGTAGTTTGTCGGAACATTTGGTTTGCAAAGACAAAGCGATTCAAGGTTCTGGTTTCGTTGCAAAGCATCGATGAGTGAAAACGGTACATCAAAGTCCGGATATCCAACTCTTAAATGCTTGATAGTGCATCGTTCGTCTCCTACCGCCAGCAACAATGAATTGGGAACCCTGTTCAGAGATTCAGGAAAGCGGGAGCCATGATTAACACCTAGTATTCCATCCATAGAGAGGATCGTAAACGCAGTCGAACCAGATGAGATCGCACGGACCAACGACTCGCCGCCATCCTCCAGCACGCAACGTTCTAGACAAAGCTCGCTGACATTGATTTGTGCTAACAACGGACAGTCGGCAAAGGGACAACTGCTCCTTTGATCCTTAAGCTGTCGATAGCTGCCAACTCGTTGCCAAAACGGTTCAATAGTGACGAAAAGAACTTCCCGCGGACAGGTAATGAACCTTGAAAGCTAAGCGATCCAAACGATCCTACCCTGTGTTGAAATGACTTGCAGAATCGTTTGCCATTGTCTGTCATCTCACAATCCGTAAGAATCAGTTTGATCGGTGTAGCAATTTGATCCATGGCAGCAGATTGTTTCGCAGAAAATACAAACTCGTGAAACTCGTGACATAGATCCAGATTGTGTCCCAAAATGACCTCAATGAATCTTGCACTAAACAAAAGGAGAATTCATTATGAGAGAAACGTAGACAGTGAAAATAGTCGTCGCGCAAGCAGAATAGAAACGATTCTTCGACGACATTGTGCGTTTTGGCGTACAATCGGAACGTAGGATGATACATCCATTCCTTTCGCCAAACAGAAAAGACCAACTTTTGAAGTCAGCACCATGATTCCAAATGGCATCGCGATAGGTTATGAACATTTGTTTCGTTTCATCCAGTAAGATCAAGCATTTCTGTGTTAGCAAAACATCCAACAATTCCTTCAGGTCGGTCGGCTCACGGAGCAATCGAAATTCCGGAACACTGTACCGCCACTCTGGTGAGGGCATCTCCTCTAACAGTGCCATTGTGTTCTTGTTAGCTTGTTGGGTGTACCCTCATGCTCTTTTATGAATAATTGCCTTGCAATGGAAGTTTGTGTTTTCTTCCGTTTTGCTCATTTGCGATTTTTCGTCGAGTCGAGCTGATGTCGTTGCGGTAAACCCCTACCGTACTTATCGAAATACAAATCGACCTAATGTCGTTGCGGTATGTAGTGGTACTGGCTCGAGAACCGCGAAAACAAACAGAGGAGAGACGAGAGCAAAACCTTTCGATTTTCATTTGCCTTTAGCCATTTGCCATTTGCCCTTTGCTATATTACAAGGTTCCTTCTAAATAGTCGACAAAGCGGCCAACAAGCATGTACAAACTGACTAAATTAATCCTACGTAACAGCCCGAAAACAAGACGACAAAGCGGGGCCAGAATAACGAGCGACAACCAAATCTGCCGTTTCTTCGCGACCCAAAACGACACCAGCAAAAGCTCATCAATAGCCACACATTTCCCGAATCGACGTGGTCAATCGCAGATCTTCGATTGGATGAGAACCATGAACCGGTATCACAAGAGGAAATCGAAGTTTTGGCCAAACGGGCGCTGATCGATCTCGACGAAATCGACGCACAAGAACAGCTGCAACTGCGACAAGATCTGGGAATATGATGCACATGATCCGTCAGGTTTCTGAATTTTCTTGCCCGGAAATGGACTCGCTGACAGACGCGGATATTTACGATGCTCCACGAGGAGTCACCGAAGCACCGGTTCGGCATGCGTCGAAACCAACATCGAGCGGGGAACAAGAAGCTAAGCAAGTTTGGGAATCGTACTTGAAACACAAAACGAAAAGTGTGGGTGCGCACACCTACTTTGAAATCGCAACGCGGCAAGAAATAGTTTCAGCAGAAAAGAAGTAACCGGAAACTTATAGAATAGATTTTGCTACAATCTAATTGCCCGATGGTGGCTTTTAGCTTCCTCGACTTGCCTAGCTTTGATTTCGTCAATGAATGACATTTCCCAAAATCGACAGGAGACTCGTGTGGCTGAAAGCGGGAACGGTGACGACTGAATTCCAAAGGATCTTGGCTGAATTCGTGGCCTGTGTCCTTGAGCGTCTGGTACCACTTTCGGCATTCATCGCAGTCATGGCATGGCAACCCCTTCTTGTCTTTGTGACAACGGACCACTTCTTTGTAAGCGTAATTGGGTTGCCGTGAATCGTTGAAAAGAGGATCGTCGCTATCTCCAGGTCGCTGGAACGGCGCTGTCGAATTTAGCTTTGGCCGTGTAGTCATCCAGGAGCTGAACTTTGTTTTGGAACCGCCGCCTTCAGTTCATTTATGAATTGCCGTGAGTTCTTGGTTGTCATCCATGGCCTTGCGTTATAGTTAGGCAGATTTTGATTTGTACAATTCTTCAGCAAGCGTTTCGATGAAGAATTGCTCGCCACAGACACCTTCGCTGGTGCACCAACCTGCGAGTTAGCATCAGGATCAATTGTTTGAGTCGAAGCAGCTGGCGAAACAGGTGTCAAAAGAAGCTTCTCTTTTACTGCCTGGTCACCTTTGATGTCGTCGCGATTGGGCGATGTCGAGTGTCGTCCGGCCTTCTCCTCGTTTTGCAGGTCATCGGGGTTTACCGCATTCAATACAGGTGCGACAGCTGAGGTCTGAGAACTAGTTGAAGTGTTCCTTTTGAACGATTGGAGTGTTTCATTCCAGACGGCGTTGTCTCACTATCTCCCAAAAGATCGGCACCAGACAACACATTTTCGTCATTGGCATGCCTTGCTTCTGGCGAAACGCTCGATGGTGCATCATTGCTGACGGATGCCTCTTCCTGTTCCGCATGGGACCCTCCGACATTGAGCCTGGTTTCCAGATTTATTATAGATTCCCGAAGATACCTGATTTCGTCAGTCTGGTTGTGAATGACCTTGTTCATGCTGTCCAATGTATCCAGCACTCTCGCCAACGTCACTTGCAGCTGTTGGTAATCTTCCTTCCTGAGATCGGACTGACACGGTCATGAGGCGCTGGTACCGGCCGCGCGCTCTCGACAGCATTTCCCGCTCCGTCGTTAGGTTCATCGCTATTGGAGTCTGCGGATGATAAGGGTTCACAAGGTGACTCTGAGACGTTTTCTTCCGCATTTGCACTTCGCTCGGAGCATTTGTTTTCAGACGACGGATGCTGGTTTCGTTCATTGTCATCGAGCTCAGTCCTCGCATGTACCGAAGTCTTTACTCGTTTGTGTGAAACACAGTTTTCGATAAGCATTGGAGAGCTGTTCATTTTGCTTTTGGCTTCTGGAGTGTTCAACTTCTCCACAAGCCTAACATGGATCGTCGTGTCAGGTTGTTCTTGGAGCGGATGAATCTTTTTAGGAGAGGAACGGAGTCGCCGATTTCTAGGACTATCAAGTGACTCAGAGCTCAGACAAGTGGGTACAATTGGTTTCGCGCTGCGCAAGCTTGGCATCTCTTACGATTGATGGGATTCTCCAATGTACATTTTCGCAATGCCACTTTTCGGTTGCGACTCAGAGTTCGCTCTTTCGAGACCCGAACGTGTGCTCTGATCGTCGCTCATAATAACACTGTCTTTCGAGGCAACACTTATCGATGCAGCTGGGGTGTCAACCATCGCTTCTATTGTAGTTCCGTCGTCTTCATCGCCATCGCATGTGCCTTTCGAGGTTTGTTGCTTGACGCCGCTCGACGAAATGCGAGCAGCTTGAGGTCGCTTGCTGGCGATCTGCTTGAAAACGGACTTTCGCTTCTTATCTTCTTTCATTGTGGATGTCATGTTGCGATGGATTTTATAATAAATCAATTTTTCTTTTCCATTGCGTCGCATTTGAGACTTTGCTGACTTTGCAGGTCGACCGACATTTGCCGCCAACTGTAGATGGGTACAAGTTGTAGTAGTACACAATTTCTGGCGCGATCGAGGGAATCAGTTATCCGTGACTGAAAGCAAACTACGGCGGTCAGTCGAAAATTCGAAAATTCGGACAGGTTCTAGTGTCTACCGGTAGTTAAACTCTGTAGAACTGAAAAGCACACGAAATATCATTTAGTTAACTATTAAATGAACCTAATCTCCTCCATCATTGTATTCGAGGAGTCCTAGACAACACGGTTGGCGATATCAAAGCAGCATTTGCGCAATCCTGCTATCTTCAGAAAGACTCTTATAGGTAAATCCATCTGTTGGATCAATCACACTTAACATTTTCAGCCTCTATTGTGCCTATATTCCCAGAGAAGGCAAGTAATGCGACCAGCTCGGTCAGTTCGCATCACCGGTCATGATTCGTCCCATAACATTGCAGTTGCAGTATAGAACCACCGCAATAAGCGCGATACCAAAACAGACGCCGCACTTCAACATTGCGTTATCGTCACGCAATGCTTCTGCCGAAACGTTTAATGCTGCATCACCACTGATTCTTGATTTTTCCTCTTCTGAGTGATTTCGGTCAGCGTCGGCCCTTGTTTTCAAAATCAATAACGAAGCCGTAGTTTCTTTGCTTTCGTCAAAGATCTGATTTGGCTTCAACAATAAATCTCCATTCTGCTCCCGAAGACTCCGAATTTCGTCAGCCTGGCAATGAAGAAGGTTATTCATGCAGTCCAGCTTGTCCACAACACTGGCCAGCGTATCCTGCAGCTGCTGAAAGCTTTCCTCCGCCACAATCGGTACGATCTTCGCCTTCTCAATAGCATTTTCGAGTCCTTGCGTTCATCTCGATTGAAAGCCTGGGCTTTCTTTGAGACCGTGGAGGGCAAGCTTTCACGACGAGACTGTGAGGCGTTTCCCCGGCACTTTTACTTTGTGTGGAGCATTTGCTTTTATTTTCAGTAGACGCTTGGAGATTATTTCTTCCATTATCATTGAGATTTGTTTTTGGATTCACTGATCTCTTTGCCCTTCGCTGTGAAACGTAGTTTGCAATGCCAATCGGAGAGATGTCGCTTTCGTTCATTTTGGGGTTTTCAATTTCTCGACAAGGTTCATAACGATCGAGGTGTCAGCTTGGAGACGCTTACGCTTGACCGAATCGGATTGTAGCGACCGAGAAGAAGGACTCGTAGCTGATGGTTCAAAGTTCGCGCAAGTTCCTTGCCGAGCTCCACAAGCGAGGCATTTCCTACGCTTGCCAGAATTTACAAGTGTACATACTTTGCAATCCCACGAATTTGTATATGTATCGTCAGTTAAAAGCAATGGAATCTTTCAAGCTGTAGCTATTGGATGGGACTGAAGTCACAATTGCCACTTCTGCTGTCATTTCTTGGCCGTCACATGTGCATTTTGAGCCTTTCTGCTTGACGCCGCTCAACGAAACACGAACAGGTCGAAGTCGCTTACTAGCAATTTGCTCAAAACCGGACTTTCGCTTCTTATCTTCCTTCATTGCCAATGTCTTTGCGATTGTCGCGGTAGGTCCAGCTATTGTTTTCGCTGTTTTGGTTGGATGACATTGCCTCGCATTATGGCATGGCTTTTGTCACCGTGATAAGGTGATAAAAGATAAACCCACGAATCACGAATGCGCGCTTTTGCCGCAATATATTTTGCTACTGGCAGGTTGAGTGCCGGTCTACATTATTTGGTCAATAGAGAAACTATTTCACTACTGGAAATTTGAGTGCCGGTCGACAATTTCTGGTAAACAGCGAAAAGCGAAAAGCGAAACTATTTGCTACATACAAATTGAGTGCCGGTCTTCGAATTATTGTCAGTAGCGAAACTATTTCGCTATTGGCAATTTGAGTGCCGGTTCAAGTTTTTGGCAGTAGCGAAACGCGAAACGAGTTCGCTACTGTCAATTTGAGTGCCGGTCTTCAATTGATGAGGATTTTCCATTTTCCACTAAGGTTACGACAAAATCGTACGCATCGAAAACCGATGTACGCACGCATCGAAAATCTACAAGGAGTAGTCTACCTCAATGATCGAAAAGTGCTTCGTTACGATGACATCCAAAGAATAAATAATTGACATTATAATCCGTCCTGCAGTCTAACTCATCCTGCTAGCCGCAAAAGACTCATGTTAACAACACCATCTGTTGGATCAGTCACATTCAGACTTGTCAACATGTCTGTAACCCATGAGCTCTTTTTTCATTCCTGCTGCTGCTTTGTATCGGTAGTCTTGTCGTCGGCTCAAAAATACCAACGCTTGGTCTCGACCGACCTTGGCAAACAAGCCCTTTCCGGGGTCTCCTTCGGGGCCTGTCAACATCGACGTAATTCCACCTGGAGACGGCAGGTATAGGGCAACAAGCTCGATTAACTTGAACCAATGATCATGCTTCGTTCCAACTAGCTGCGCAACGTTCGTCATAGACTTTATATCCTCCAAGAGAATAACAGCACCAGCAGTTGTAATGTAATAGTGCTGCAATAAACGAGAAACAAAATATCATACATGCGCATAGAAAGAGCCGTCCAGAATCTGGTAAGACTCTCTTGCGTAAGGGCTGCTTGAATAGACGGAAGCTGGCGTCGCAAACAATATAGCAGAGATTTAACAGCTGGGCTGTTGTTGTTTTCAGCGATTGTGTTGGCCGGAATAGCATATGGTCCACCTGACTGACCAGTAAGCGAGCTCAATATACGAGTGCCGCCGGTCGCCAGCATAGCTTCACCACCGGTAACTATGATCCATTGCATATGCGCGCTCAGCGTATTAAGCGCCTTTAAAATAGCAGCTTCTCCTCGCTTTTCAAGTTTTGTGTAGAACAAGACACGTTCTTCTCTTGCAGTGGCCATTGCATTGCTGTCGCCACATTCTTCTAAGGTTTCCCATACACGTTGGCTATCTTCACGACCTTCAGCCCAGAGTTCCCGATCAAATGCTTTCGCAACAGAGCTGACGTGCTCTAAGCACACCCAAAAGCGGCCGGAACACCAAGATCAGGAGGCTCTTGTTCCTCGTCGAAAGGCAGCTGGGGTGGCTGAGAAGGGGCGCCAGCGGAAGAATATCTCCTAAAGTCTCAACTATGGGAAAGAGAAAAGATTCACCGAAGAAAGAGCACATCTGAGCGTAAATTCTCAAGATCACTCGTGAAGTTGCTTCTCCACTACGTTTGTTTGCTCCGAACATGAGTCTCGCCCGTGCAAGAGAGTCTGTGCCACGAACAAGAGTTTGAATCATCAAAGATTGCTTGAGGGGACCGGCCAGTACACCTGTAAACCCAACACGCTTGAGGGATTCCTTATGGAGCGGTAACACAGGAGCGCGGAATTCTTCCAAAATCCCTTTTCTGCCAGTGTTGGATCAGGGCGCAGCGGGGCATTCTTCACCATTGCACACCCGGCGTGATCAAGAATATTGCAGCAGTCATGATGCATTAGGCGAAGCTCGAGATTAACATAGGCCTGTCTGTGAGCATTTGTGATAGCAAGCTCCTGTGATTTCAAAAGCCTTTTAGAGACTCCACGGCGTTCCCTTGGTTGACTTTTGAGGAACTCTTGATACTTCCAGACGATTCATCATGGAATGCCATTGTCTCAGCGGCCCCTATAAGGAGACTAAAGAGACCAGCGGCCTTTTCATGGACAACAACAAAAGTATCCAGCTTCTTCGCAGCAGCTTCCAAGTCACCCTGGCGATCAATGCTGGCCAATAAGCTGTTGATACGAGCTTGTAGCCCATGGGAAGGATCACTAACAACACGCTGTAAAAGCGCTCTCGCCACAACAAGCGGCATTTCCTCGTTCCCGTCCAGCAAATCAGTTCGGTTCTCGTCAGCTCCGAATACATGAGCAATCAACTCAAATTCGGCTGTACAAACTTCTCCTACTCGCTGGAAGAGGTTTGTGAGCTTACTTCTTGTAGCATCTGCGTCCATTGCCTCCCTCAAATACACATTGTCCTCGTCTCCTTCATCCATCTGCGGCGAGAATAGTTCAGGGAATCGAGATCCGACAACCATGTCAACGTAGCGCTTATGCAAGCTCCGTCCTGAATCGAACAAGAGCAAGGATTGCGCAAGGGCACGAAGCTCGCGCCAATCAATGGCACCAGGCCTGGGCTTGGATGAAAAATCATAGATCCCACCAGCGCCGTATACTTCAGAGAAAGCATTCAATAAACGCCCTTCGACGGCATCGCTCGTTCTGGAAATCAAATTTGCGGTAATGGCGAAGCGACGAGACGATGCCTTATCAGCTGTCATCGCAGTGGCCACACTTCCAGTTGCTGTCGCGTTACCTCTCGAGCGTACCACAGCTCGAAGCTGCTTCAGCGCTCTAGCAGCATCCAACGAGTTTTCCGATCGCGTAAACAGAGGATCCATTTTACAAGCCCCTGGAGAGATTATTCCACGAATTTCAGCTTCTACATCAATCGGCTTTCCACTGCTCTTCTCGGCTTCGGCAAGGCTCTCCATCATCCACCAGCGGCGGATTAGCATTGACGCGGCCTCACACTGATTGCGCTTCAGTTCTGCATGCTCAATTGGTGCCCGATCTGCAGGGCAGTTCGACCTGATGTTTTGAATTGGTCTTCAATTTCACCCACTTGTCTCATACATTCGCTAGCATACAATGAGTGTGCTTCCAATCGAATCAGATACGGAGTCTCAAGATCTGCAACGTATTCTTCTGCGTCCTTCAACGCTTGCGATGTCGAATCGACGACTGCTGAGCAGAGTTGCGACGCTTCTTGCAACACTTGGCTGATATCTTGATCTTCAGAGATTCCACCCAGCAGATACTCAAAGATGGATTGCCAATCCATGCCTTCGTGCTGCGTATGCACATACAGCTCCAACGCCCGCTGCCAGCGCGCCAAATGCACCTGTGCTCGTTCCGCCTGCGTCAAGCCTTGCCCACCTTGATTATCATGAAGCCCTTCAAGAATGGCATGTGCTTGGTCATTCAACTCGTCGATAAGAGCCTGACGTTCCTTAAGTCTGTCAGTGCGCTCTTTGTACTCTGGATCTGTCTCCAACTGATAGTTACGGAGCAAGCGTACGTCTTTTACTTGAGCCGCCTGCACTCGCGCCCGGTGAAGACGAACGTCTTCTTCAGCAGCCTTGATCAAGTTTCTGAGCGTCAGATGATACGCTTTCTTCTTTCCCGCAACAGCAGTAGGATCTCTTCTGGCTTCCGCGTTGTTTTCAAGAAGCCGCGGCAAGAAGTGCAACGTTGGCTCTATGTTCTTGGAGTTGTAAAGGTACTCGTCCGGGATGGTATCGTAGAGTCTGTCTACACCGGACACACCACTCATTACAGACGAATCGGCCTCCTTGAATTGACGACGCCCCCGATTGCGCATTCGAGGATCGTCCATAAAAGTGCCCAAACCGCTAGACTTCATCGTTTGACGGCGACGATTCGGCCCGGCTACAGGGTAGCCATCTCTTGACATGGTTCAGTTGAAAAAGTCCGAGGCGTATGGTTGTTCGAAAAGAACCTTAAATATATGACACTCGACCGTCTTTACTTTCAAAAGGAAGTACCGGTACTTGTTGTAGCTTTTCTAATGATGCGGATGGATTCAGCCGCTTCACAATAATTCACAACGCCAACCGCAACAAATTGCAACCGCCTCCGCCGCAAGCCAAGCAGCCATGCAGCCAAACGCAACGTCTGTTTTCGTCCGTAGCGAACATTCACGACGATGTTTTCATTCACATCCATTTCGGCTCTAATAAAGCTAAAGGACCTTGAAAATGGAATTGCCAACGAGTAACATCTTCTCTATAATATCATGATACTAGTCAGCACCGTGTATACCTTCGAGAGAGTTAGTTGCTAGCTGTCGGATTTCACGAGCGAGGTCGTCAGGGTTATTTTCGTTCACTTTCTTGTTTGAATCAGGCGTCTTTGCCTTAATTAGAATTAGCTGCCAATGTTCATCAATGATAGAATGACTATAACTTTTATTTAAACCATAAAGTCGTTCATTTGATCACATCTCTAGCCTTAGACGCTCGTTTTCATGTGAAACCCGGGAGTCGCTAGTTTTTAACGGTAAAATGATACGTTGAGCTCTCCGGATAGATCTCCCGCGTTTCGTTGGCCGCCGAGCTCGCCACCAAAATTGCTCCGCGCTCTATGAGGCGTAACGAATAGGACTTTTATAGAACATACAACTCTGCATGTTCATGTAAATACGAGTCCGGCTTTCCGAATTTGCATAAATAAATTCACCAATTTATTATTTTAAAACAAAAGGTATCGAATAATGCATTTATCCATATAAAATGCAATATCTACGAATTACGCTCCTTTTGGAAACTCCCCACATAAAGATCGTGCGTTTGAATCGGATGGAATTTTATCCAACTAGTACAAATAAATTACAACGGAAAAGAGGAAGTTTCCCACTTTGGTGTTCCGGCACGTGAAAGAGCGCCAGACTTGCCGAACAGTCCTGTAGAGCTCACATTTGTGGCGCCAACTTGAGAACGCGCCAAAGAGGGCAGAAAAGCGGCCGTGGTCCACCGACCGCAGTAAAGTCAACAACGAATAATAAGGCAAGCAGTAGCATTGATACAAGGTTACACCTTCCCTATTTAATCAATCGCTCGCCGCGATATCATTGCCGTTGTTTTCTTGAAAATTGCTTTTACAACCAGAAGTGATAAGGTGGAAAGCGTCACAAAAGAAAGGACAGGACAGGCGAGGTTCAGGCGCGCAAAGCCAACTCATCCGGAGAAATCGCCACCAACTGAGGTGCATTCTTGCAGTTTTCTTGATCGGTTGTTTCCTGCAATAGAAATCCAGTTCAGTCAATCGAGGTGATTGCCTTATTTCGATCTCTGTACTGATCTGCGGCGGCTAGGAGGATCGGTCGATCGACAAGGGTTTGACGTTGCAACGAGTGGGCAAATTCTGAATTCTCAACATGGAGCCACATTCGAGAGGGCAATCAGTGGGAGATGCATCACAAGGAAAAAGTCAAAGAGCTCAAAGCCGGCTAAAGTACGATCGTCAACGAAACCAGAAGCAACCAATGCACACAGCGACTTTCAGCCACCATCGAGTCAGGTACCAAAGTCATCACAAGCTAAAAGTGTTGTGAGAAAGGCGACGACGTCAACGGACATTCGAAAACAAGGACAGAAAGAAAGGATGCTATTGCAGCGCGTCCTGCTTTGGGTATAACTCCGGCTCGAAGCAATGTGTCCTCTGCCAATCGCAACAGAATATCTCGCAAATCATCAAAGGTACGACCGAAATTATCGAAGCGCGTTGTCGGGGATGAACTTTTGGTTATCTTCTATTGATCGTGCCTTCTATCGACTCTTTCTCACCCTTCTTGTTTTCGATTCGTATTTTCCCCTTATCTATTCTCGTTGCACGATTGATTTCATGTTGAATTTCTCCGCTGTCATTGTTACTTTGTTATGTATTTTGCAATTCACGACATTATTTATGTCGTCGGTATGGATACTATGGTTGGTCAAAAACTCGTCCATACGGATTTCATTGCCATTCAACGGGTATCACGATTACCAATTGCAACGATTTTTCCTATTTGTGACGTATTCACGACTGCAATCACTACCAACAACAAAATGGCGCGAATCTTGTCGCGGGCTTTTTTGCATTTCCATTCATAATGCTCAACAACAAAGACTTCCGCACCAGTTTCGAGCAACATGGACGCCACCATCGGCCATCAAGACCCTTTTCATTCGAGCGAGATATGGGAAGGTCCTCTTGGATCATTCGGGAAGGCGATTCACCGCCGAGACCATCTCCTCCAGTCACCATGATAATAGGCCCTCGTCGATGTACCCTTCGCCTCGCGGATCTCCACCGATACCTCATCATCACTACATGCACTATTCTGACTACTCAACTCCATACGAACAAGATCGAGAATGGCACCAAAAAAGCGCGCCGGGTTCACATCTGGCAAGTGGACACCCGCCCGGAAGCTCCTACCAACAAGGTCACTATAACAATTTTTATGACAATGCACCAGTTTGGAACTCACCTCCTCCTATGGATGATTCATTTGCCGCGTCTGTGCGATCCTCTCCGTTGACTCGCCCGGCTGGTATCAGTATGGGCATGTCGCCGAACAAGAAGTCCAAAACGAATCCTTTCCGTTCTCCTCCGTCAAAATCTTTCAGCAGATCGCCTCTGCGTGTGTCGCCTCACATTGGGTTGACATCCAGTTTTGGGATGGTGGAAACTCCTGATCCGCAACTTGATGATGCTTTCTCCAGTGGGTCCAGCATTTGTCTATTTTGAACGTTCGGGCGAGGGACGCCATCCGAAACTTTCGTTGGCACGATCATCGAGTTCTGGAGAAATAGATGCCCCTCCCTTGCCACAAAGATCCTCGACCAAAGATTCTCCTTTTGGCTTTTCAATGATTCTGTTTATGTACCTTCTGGGGCATTGCAAGGCGTGGCGAGGTCCCCTGTCCGAAAAGCAAGTAAGCTTTCTGCTTCAAGAAAAGCTGCTTCTGCTGTTTCTCGAGTCGCCGCTTCGACGTCCCTTCAAGCATCTCCTGTTCTGCCTTCAAGTGAAGTTAAACCAACGAAATTGTGGAACGAGGATCGTCGAGTCAACATTTGCCTTCTGCACCTCGTAGTGCCATGCGACTTGAACTTGGCCAATTCGGAGCGAAGTCTTCTCGTACGCAACAATCCTTTGAAGGGATAAATAACATGATGAGAGCATCAAGCGCGGCACACCATTCTGCGCAAGCGTATCGGTCTCCCTTCGCTCCGCATATGTATGGTCAATCGCATCATCAAGCTCACAGATATGCATCGCTACCAGCTCCATTCCAGAACCCTCACCCAGCTTCAACGCCAAAGCCTCAGACGAGTGCCACTCTATCCTCCTCAACTCCAGCAAAGCCACCAAAACTGATTCCACCTAGCACGGTCAAACCATCTCAAAGAGAGAACCGCCTAGCGAAGAGAGTTCTGCCAAAGAGACTGATCCAGAGAAAAGAAGTTGCAACTGCCGCAAATCCAAGTGTCTCAAGCTATACTGCGATTGCTTTTCGGCAAAAGTTTACTGTGATGGATGCAAATGTGTGGATTGCAATAACCTTCCTCAGTTTGATGATTTGCGAGAAAAGGCCATTCAGAATGCGCGCACAAAGAATCCCACTGCCTTCCAGCAAAGTGCGACCAGTTGTCGATGCAAGCGGTCGGCTTGTCTGAAGAAATATTGCGAGGTATGTTATCACGAACGTTGGCGCTACGTAATCTGCCCTCGTTTGCCTAACAATTTCTGCGTTTGTTGTTACAGTGTTTTCACGCCGGAGATTTCTGCGGTCCAACTTGCAAATGCGTGGACTGTGAAAATCGTGCTGGTTCGCAAAAGCTCATCGACAAGCGAAGGAAAATGAAGGATTCCAAAGGAGCCGAATATGCAGTACGAGTGGCGCACGAAGTCTGGCAAGGGCAGCGTTCTCATCAAGTGCCCGTAGCCACCCCTGCCAATGTGCGAAGCAATACCATGCCGACTGGATCTGGACACGGTCGCCATCCTCACCAGATGCCACCCGGAGGAATGCCTCACCATGGCTATATGCACCCCGCTTTCATGGCTCCAGCCGTGATGGGCCACATGGGCTACTCGTCTATGGGCGTACCGCCTGTAACGCCTCTCTATGGCCAGCAGCATCGAGCACATGAAATGCACATGCGCGGTATGATGCAGCACTACAACTCTGAGAATCAATTACCGAAGCCCGCGGACAAGAAACCTGCGTCGACAAAGAAGCGCCCCTCCCAGCTGCGTCACCACCAATAACAACATCGAAAGGTCCAGCGCCCCGTACGCCTCCTGTCCGAATAGAGTTCGATCCCTCATCGTCGGGGAAGAAAAGCAACAAAACTGACGCTCTGCAAGAAATGCTGGCAATGTTTGGCGCGAGCAAACCTTTGCAACCCAAGCGCGCCATTCTCAACATTTTTAGCTTTCTAGCAAATGCTGACATCTACAGCGCTACGATTGTTAGCAAAGAGTGGAACCATGTCGCTATGGATCGAGAGCTGTGGGAATACAAAGATTAACGAAACACGTCACTACGTTTTTTAGCGAGTTATATCGAAGTACCGGTAAATCATTTAAACAAATGATGTTGCTACAAAAGCCTAGTTCGTCTCGAAAATAACTGAAATTGGCCTTTCAACGGGAGTATGCTTTGCCCGTCGCATGAGCAGATAGTTGCAGAAAATCGTTATTCGTATCCGTGATTTTACTATCATACGATGTTCTCCTCGAAGTTCTCCGAACAAGACCACGAACAGGATCGTCTTCGTCCTTATCGTCCAGCGTAGAGACTCTCAAAAGTTTACCAGTTGCAGCGACGGAAGGATCAGGCTGCTCCGGAGTGTGAGTCGACAATCGCCTGGCTCTTTTCCGAGGGCTTGTTCGCTCCCGTGACATGGGCTGCGGGGATAAAGGCTGATAATGACATTTGCTGTCTTTGAAGTCCGTCGCCAGTGTCGTCGTCCGACTCCATCGCTTCAATTGCCGCCATTGCGGCGTGTTGCAAGAGCTGCATATGCCCAACACCTCCTCTCCTACCGACTATCCGCTGTTTCCGCGCCAAGCGGTCAGCTGGTAACGGGACATGATCTCCTTTTACTAATACGTCAAGCGATGGTTTCATTTCCATTGCATAAATTAATGGCGGGCTTTCTCGCCGCGGCGAAGGCGCACACTCTTCGTACCCGTACTCATCCGCCGGCAAAGGAGGGGACTCGTTCATGACTTGATTATTTCCCACCCTCGATTCATATTGTTCGGAAGAATGGTTAATTTGTTACAGAAACGAATTAAAATAGAGCTGAAATACAATAGTCGTACAAAATAATAAAAGTATGATGTGATTGTGCAGATGTTTTGTTGCTTGTTGCGGAGTCAAAAGAAGAAACGAACAAGCACGAAGATCGTTCTCCGTTCGCCCAAGCGAATAAAAACGGCCTCCTCGTTGTGCAGAACACACAGCGCGGGACTGGTACTCATCTTCAGTTCTACATTTCCTTAACCTCACTGGACAATAGTGCGAAAAGTACCACCTGCGACATAACGAAATGACAATGGTAGTAATCTGTACTCCGCAGAAGTTAATCACAAACCACCACTTTTCATGAACATGCGAGAAACATGTGCAAGAGACGTTAATTACGATGTTCCTGATTATTCAATGAAAACACGAAAAGCAAATCTTTGTCTACTACAAGCTCGCCAGCCCGTTTGGGGTCTTGGTTCCTGCTCGCGCGCTCGCTATCAAGAGCGATCTCCGTTCCTACAAATTACTCCTCTCTGGCACGAAAAGAACACTTGAATGGAAAGGGATCGGCAGCTTTTCCTGTGTTCAGAATTCATCAATCGCGTTGGGTTTTATTCAAGTGACAACCCAATGTATCAGCAGATGAAGTGCCTGAATGAGGGAAAGAAAAGATCGGCTGTCTTTGCTGACAGGCAGAAACTAGAACGACAAAGAAAAATATTGATGTCCGTACACCATGCTGCATCCTGCATCTATTCGGAATACGGAGAATGCCCGCATTTCAAGCACTGTGCCGCTTTGAAACATTTGTACAAGCATGTTGTATCTTGCCCGCAAAAGGGAGAGTGTGAAGTTCCTGGGTGCAAAAGATGCGCTCCGTTCAGAGTCACTTTCGTGGATGCGAAGATCAATGTTGTCGTATTTGCTCCGAAATATCGACTGTCCCCAAAAGCGGCGATTTTAAGGGTGCCTTTGGACGAGTGGTCTATCGATCGCAGATGAAAGATGAATGGAATGCCAGTTTGAGCAATGATACGGAGTAAATGTCATTCTATTTGCTCCTACTGAGCTGCCAAAATCCGTGTGATAACGGGGTGAATAAGACTTTGCTGCAACTACTCCGTAATAAACTAGAATCCGTTTGATTTCAGGAAAGAAGCTATTTAAACACAAACACGGGTAGGACATAGGCCAACTATCCTGTTTACATTTCTGCTAACAAACCTTTTACTTAGCATTGAAGTAAGCAGTGATCTCGGAGTAAAGCACAAGCACCATGGCGGCACCGACAGTACGAAGGGCGTTGGCACCGGCTCCCTTGAAGAGGGCACCAGCACCTTCGTTGGCGACGATCTTTCCGAAGCAATCGGCAGTTCCGCTGTAGACCCAGTCGGCCTTGGGCTTTTCAGACTGCATCTGAAGACGACGACGGACGGTATCGAAGGGGTATGAAGCATATCCGGCGGCGATGGCCGATGACTGCGCACAGGCGAACTTGGATCCGGCACGGAAAAGGTTGTTCTCGCTCTTCTGGTAAGGGTTGTATCCGGACATGGTGTCGAACAATCCGAAGTACACACCACGGTAGGGGATGATACCAACAATGGAGACACCGATACCGTTGTAAAGGGCACCGATACCACCGTTCTTGACGGTCTGCTTAAGGCAGTCGGTGAGACCGCTGAACTGTGCCTTTCCACCACCGACATCGGAAGCCAAACGAGTACGGGCGTAATCGAGAGGGTAGACGATCAACAAGGAACCGGCTCCGGCAAGACCACCAGAGGCCATGTTGATGGCAAAGAACTTTCCGAATTCGGTGTTCTTGTCGGCACGGGGAAGAGGGCCTTGATGGTGTCCTTGAAAGCAAAGTTGAAGGCCTGGGTAGGGAAGTAACGGATGATGTTGGTCAAGTTTCCACGCCAGAAAGCCTTGATACCCTGTTCACTCGCAACACGAGAGAAGCAGTCGACGATACCAGTGTAACGGGCGACTTCTCCACTGATAATCTTGGGGTTGGCATCCTGGGTCTGAATGAGGAGCTTCACACGCTCGATGGGAGCGGTGGCAGTCTTGGCAACTGCACCGGACACACCTCCGGCAAGGAAGTTGATGATAAATTCGCTAGAGCTGGACATTCTGTAAAATATTATTTTGATGGAATGGCGATATTATAAAAGGAAAAAAGGCGAAAATTGCGGGTCAGATGACGGAATGCAATTGGAGGTTCACTTTGAGTGGTTTACGTGGCTCTGCGCGCAATGTCGCGCCGTAGGAACGATACGTAGGATGTACGAGCAACAATGACTTTCGTCATCATCGATGCGGTCTGGCAAGCAGCAACAATGATGGGGCGCATGCCTCAACAAACGAGTGAAGAATAGACACATTTCAAGCAAGAGATTCATTCGATAGAGCCTTTGAATAAAAGCGGAAAAATAAACGAAAACGCACGCCGCTTGACGAAAATGCCGCCAAAATGTGTTGACTTGCATCTTCACGCGAATCATGAACGGAGCGGGCCCTTCTATCGCCAGACGCAGCCCGTAACATTCCTGTTCTATTTCTTATCAAATATTGAGCCTTCTTTGAATAAAAACGGGCTTACCTTCGATTCTTTTCAGTGACGATGGGTCTTCGACGCTCGTCGCGGTTTTCTGTGTTGTGTAAATGAACCTCGTTCACTGGTGCGGGAAGCGAAAAAGCGAAAAATCGAACCGCAACTGGTTTTGGCGGCACGCGATTGGACTCCGGTACTCAATCTCAGTATAGCGTAAATTGTTGCCACCACTCATTATAGCATACAACTTGACAGTCCTCGATCCTGCATGATCTTGAACTAAGTACTAAAAAATTATATTGTACGTCACATGTATACGTCACTGTCCATGTTGACGTGGAACACCGACAAGGATGATTGTGAACTCGTGAGTCAATACTGTCCATGACTCCCGATCGGTCAGTCGTCGTTTTCGAAGTGACGTACTCCGCCGTGTTCTGCCGTCATGGAAAAACAGCGCAGAAAAAAAGAGAACAAGTGCTTCGTTTTCGTTGTGATGATTGATTCACGCAAAGGAAAGACTGTGATGGGCGGTGGGAATCTCTTTTGCTCGCCACTCTCGTCAGAACACAGAACATCCCCGAATAACGAGGCCCTTTCCGCGCTCATTAGCACCAGCACCGAAGCAACAGCAAAACAAATACCAGTCACTGTAGATCGTGCGCTCACCAAATCAACAGGCCTTTGTTGTAACAGTTCAGATAAGATTAGTCAGCAGTCTTTCTTTCATACAATCAAATCGATTTGCGCTTCACCGACACAACAACAGTACGATGGGAAACACAGCAGAAATTACACGATCGGTCGGCATCAATCGTCGGCGGCGGCCAAGACACCAAGAGACTCAACGTCCTTGTCAGTCAAGGAGGCTGTGTTCCATGATTTTGTCGACAGTTCTTGCGGTTTCGTTAATATCCTCCTTTCCGGTAGAGGGCTTTTGTCGTCTCGGCAAGCAAGCTATCGATCGGGTTTCCTGTCCGAGCCGGTTCGAGTGACTCGGCATTCCTTTGAAAACCGATCTCCAGCAACACCACGGATTCTTGGTCCAAGGGAGGCGAAGAACGGAAAAGTAGTCGTTTTGGTGTTCGTAAAGGGTTAAGAATGTGTTAGAAAGAGCGAAACAGCGAACTGGATTGAAGAATTATAGCGAGACCGAGCCTCGTCAGGTTGTGGCAGAAGCTGCCTCCATTGGAGGGTTGGATCAAGTGGCAGATTTAGTTTTCACCACAGACAAATACAGCGATAGAACGTCCGGAACCTGGAACAGGACAGAAGGGTTTGTCCTCACACCTATTTTGACCGACGAAGAGAGAGTTGGAAAAGCCTCCGAGCTGGGCGTAGACGTGGATGCTTTGTTGACTGCCGAGAACTCGCCTTTGCCCTTTTCGCTTCCGCCCTCTCCGATGAACAGAGGAAACAGCTTGCAGCAGGAGAAAGGATACAAGAACAATCCAAGATGGGACGAGAAGGTTCAGGCTTTGTTGTCGTCGATGTTGAGGCTCCACCATATGTTGTGTGGGAATGTTTGCTTGATTTCGAGAATTATCCGGAGTACATCAAGACAGTGAGAAGCATGAGAATGTTCACCAACACTCACTTGGCGTCGAGTTATTTGGCCGAAGACCCCGTCTTGCCAGAGAGTACTCGAGCGATGCGCCACTACGGCACTGCTAGTATCTCCCGCGCTTCCTTCGTCCTGTCCAAGTATCAACTCAAAATTGCCGCGATACACAAATATCAGCCACATCCGGATGGGCATTACATGGTCTTTACTCTTGACCGTGCCAACAAAGGCGCCGTCTTACAAGATGCGAAAGGCATATGGTACACGCAGCGCAATCCGGATGGACGTGGGGCAAATGTAACGCGTGTTTGGCTGCTCTGTAGTCTCAAAGTCTCGAAGCTTCTGCCAACATTTATTGTAGACTACGCAGCAAACCGTGCAATGCCTCGAGCAACAACCTGGCTGAAGCCTACTGTCGAACAGAAATACTCTGAAATACAGAGCTCGGAAAATCAATAAAAATAAAGTCCATGATTATACACCCAATAAACTATTTTATGGCAGTTTTACGGTCTTCATTAACGTCCATGCCCTGGTTCGGCACGCAATCTGTTTAGGTAAACGCTCACTTCTTTGTTTTCTTTTCAGCTTGCTTGACAAGAGCGCCAACTTCTCTGCCTTTGCCGTTGCGGCGGCCTCAAGTTTTGCTTTACGAGTTGCTGCTTCACGCTCCACCTCTTCTTCTAGCTGACGGAGGATGTTCGCTTTGTAGTCGTCAAAACCTGCCTCCCACTGAGTCACTCCTTGTTTTTCCACCACCCAAAGGGTGCACTGGCATTCTTCAATCAAACGTTGGTCGTGTGTTACGACAACTATTCCACCTTTGAATTCGTTAATGGCATCGCAAAGGGCGTCAATGGTCTCGATATCCAAGTTATTGGTTGGTTCATCGAGAAGCAAGACATGCGGTTCT
Source organism: Fistulifera pelliculosa (assembly GCA_026008555.1). Classification (NCBI taxonomy): domain Eukaryota; phylum Bacillariophyta; class Bacillariophyceae; order Naviculales; family Stauroneidaceae; genus Fistulifera; species Fistulifera pelliculosa. The sequence goes on from BROJ01000033.1 coordinate 70,618, forward strand.
TGTAAACTTAGCTCCACAAATACGACACGTGCCTTCTGTCCGCCACTCAAATCTCGCATGGTGACCTCATGCGCGTGACCTTCTAATCCATACTTTCCTAGTCGGTTACGGACACTCTGATAATCTTGTCCGGGAACCGATCGCGGAGATGCTCAACTGGTGTCTTGTTCATTGGTAATCGATCGACAAAGTGCTGGTTGTAAATACCCATGCGTAATCTAGGATTGCGTCTCACTTCTCCTGTCGTGGGGTCGATCTCGCCTGTGAGAAGTTTCAACAAAGTACTCTTACCCGCGCCGTTGGGACCTGATAAAGCAAACCGTTAGACCATCGTGAGGCACATGACAAGACAATGAGCGAACACGAAAAAGTCGCCCAACAATTCTTACCCACAACACAGACTCTGCTGTCCATATCAATTCCAAAGTCCACCTTCTCGAAAATGACGGGATGCTTAGGCGAGTATCGGAAGTGAACGTTGTTCACCTCAATGACAGGTCGACCAAGCTCTGCCACTTCGGCGAATTCCAGCTTCACAGTGTATTCGCGGGGCCTCGAGATCAGCTCCTTCAGTTCAGCAGTAGCAGAGCCAGCGGCAATGGCGTCGTTCTTTTCTTTTGACTGCGTGCCCCAGCTTCGCGCTTCGCATTGTTTTGACAGTTTCTTGAGCTTTCGCTTTGGACTGACCGGACTTCTTGAGCTCTCTTAGTCGCTTCTCTTGTTTCTCCCAGGCTTTCACTTGCTCAAGGAATCTAGTCTTCTCTGCCTTCTTGAAGCTATCATAATCGCCCTTGTAAGAGATTAGCTTCAGGTCCTCGATGTGAAGCATTTCTTGACAGACACTGTTCAAGAAATCTTGATCGTGCGAAACAATCAAGAGGGTCTTCTTCCACTTTTGCAAGTATTCGTCCAACCAGATAACTGCATTGAGATCCAAATGATTTGTAGGTTCATCTAACATGAGAAGCGTTGGTTCCATAAACAAGGCCTGTTCAAAGAGTTAGTTAGCACACTTCGTCAACAGTCAAATCAAACCAATGTTGTATGCTGCACTCACCCTAGCCAGCGATATACGCATGCGCCAACCACCGCTGAACATCTTTGTGGGTTTCGTCTGCATATCCATAGTAAATCCTAGACCGTACAAAATGCGACGTGCTTTGGCTTCGGCCGCATCGGCCCCCATGTTCGTCAACTCGTCAACAACTTCCTGAAGTCTTTCTAGCTTTTCTATTGCTTCATTTCCATCGTCAATTGCTTTCATCAGCGCCTTTTCTTCTTCAAGCAACTTCCATCGTACTTGGTCAGCCCGCAGCACGGCCTCTACGGCAGGAGTGTCATCAGCGACAACCTCCTGTTCGACGTACAAAAAATCGATACGAGGAGGCAATTTCATGTCACGCGAGGCGATCATTTTCAACAAAGTACTCTTTCCGCGTCCATTTGGTCCAATAAAACTTCGCAAAAATCGTTAGTTTTGTGAACAATTAACACGACAACGAGCGGCAAACGCCAAGTCTTACCCGTATCGTCGCCCATGTGCTATATTGAGTGCCGCGTCCTTGAAAAGTATCTTTCCTGCTGCGCTAATGCTAAAGTTTGGAATGTTGATATCCAAGGAATTCATCCACTGCGGGTCGTTTTCGTTGACGGCGGTCTGCGAGCACGCAAACTGCGCTCCTTCTTTGGAGGCTTTGGCAGCAGATTCCTCGTACTCAGCTTGTCGCCGTGCTGCTTCTCGGTCCTTCATCAGCTTCTTTCTCTCCTTGTTACTGAGCTTCTTCCCATCAGCTCCGTACAACAGTTTCGACGGATCGTCATCGTCATCGTTGTTATCCGCCTCTTTTGAGCGTGACTCTTGTCAGTCCACGCAACATCATCAGGAGCTCCATAAACAATGTCTGCATCTTCGTCATCGTCACTCTTGCTTTCATCCACCGGTTGTTGTGTTGGTTCTTCTTTTTTGACTTTCGGCGCGGGAACTGGTTTTGCGGGCTTTTCTTCTTCTTTTGCTTGTTCGTTTTTCTTTTGAAGAGCAGCTTCCATCTGTAGCTCAAACTTCGACTTCTCTTTCGGTTTCTCATCCTTCTTCTCCTCTTCATCCTTCTTTTCTTTTTTATCCTTCTTATCTTTCTTCTCTTTCTTTTCTTTTTTTCTCCTTCTTTTCCTTCTTATCTTTCTTCTTTTTTCGTCTCTAGTCCCCAGTCGTCTGCCAGCTTCATGGATACTTGTTGAATAGCACCGTCTACGTCCTCATCAGCATCACTGGTTGCATCAACTTCTTCTTCTTCTTCTTTTTTCTTCCTCTTCTGAAGACGATTCCATAGCTTGAGCCAGCATCGCAGCGCGTCCTTCTTCTTGCCCCTGCCTTGCCTTTCGCCGGCTTGGGCAAATCATCGTCATCACTGTCGCTACCATAGTTCGTTTTCAATTTCCCACCCAACAATGCAGCAAGATTCTCGTCAACATCATCACTATCTGAATCTTCGGCAGCGTGTTGTGGCTTTTGTTTTGTTTTTGTTTTGAAGTCTCTTTTCTTTGCGACTCATTTGTTTGCCCGCATCCTGCGAAGGCGGAGCCGCGGCGGGCGCCGGCTTTTCGTCGTCGCTGTCATCGTCCTTTCGACCTCCTTTCTTCTTTCCTCTTGCCATATTTGTGTTGTATTCCTTTCCTATACGGATAGACAAAGTGCTTTGTGTTTATTCGTTATTGTTCAATGAGACGTGAGTGCGTTTCTGGCCGCCACTCGTTGAACGATGAATGAAGGTCGCAGGACAGACTCTGGCACGACTCAAGAGCAGAGTGAGTCTTGGACTGACATCTGACGTCAATGGAGTGATGTCATCCTTGCAGTACTGGTCTCAACGTGAATTTCTCGTACCAGGTACAGTCAGCAACATGGCAATCGCGTTGCTTCAAAAAAAAGTCAGCTCATCCCACTTTCGATCAGCTCATCCGAATCTCTTTTTCAAGCCATTATACATTTTATCAATCAATCATGAAGATAATCCTCGTTTCATCGGGCGTGGCTCTCTTGTTCGGCCAAACGGCTGCGTTTGCGCCCTTCCTCTCGTTTCTACGTCCCTCTCGACGAAAACGCAATCCACAACGGCCCGTTTCGAAAAGACCCTGGAGGAAGAAATCGAAGAAATGGTCCAGCAAGAGCTGAAAAGACAAAAGAATGTCGAACTTGCGAAATGAAAGAGGTATTGAGTATGCTCCGTGGATGAAGATCTCGGCTGAAGACGAAAAGAGATTCGCAAAGTCATGCGTGACAAGGCTGAAGCTCGTCGCAAGCGTAAAGAGCAGGAAACGCAAGTGCAGGGTAGTTTATTGCGTGACTCTGCTTTTCAGGAGCTTTCAGGAACAGGCTTAAAGTACAAGGTCATTGGTGGAAACGTCGAGCTCGAGTGGACGACGGGTGAAGAATCAAACACACAAGGCTTCATTGTAAAGCGCCGACCGGCGAAAACCGAAACCTTTGAAGTGCTTGCCTCGTACGCAAACTACGGTCCTTTGCAGTCCAAGGGATCGAGCGGAGGTGTCTATCGCTTCCTCGATGATCAGGTGGCTCCTGGTGGCTGGGTCTACCGTGTCACAGAAAAGGACAAGAACGGTTCGGAAAATGATCTGAGTCAGTGCTTGGTGGAAATTCAAACCAATGAAGAGCAAATGGCTACGAAAGTTGCCGCGATCGGATTCGGAGCGTTGGCGGTAGCGGCCTTGGTGGCAGGATCGCTAATGGATCCTTTGCAGTAAGATACTTGACTAATTCTGCTGCGTTTAAGTTACATCTTGCATATTATTATTCATTCTGTGCGCCAGACTTCGATTCCCTTGTTGAGAAAAGCCGATCCTGTTGGAGATGATGAGATAGGTCAAAGATGGGAGCCCTAGACTGTTTTAGAGATGTTAGGTCTAGACTATGTCACTCGCTTTTTCGGCTTGCAACAGGTCACGCGCATACGTCAGTCATGAACAAGAGCGGACCGACGGACAGTTTTCGAGGCGGAACAAAGGCCGCGCACCGCGAAGAAACGCGCCTTCAACTCAACTCATTTCAACTTGTGATGATTCATTCATTGATCCTTCCTCTTTTCTCTGGTGATTGATTATTACGATTACAATTCAAATAGGGTGAAGACTGTAATCCCTCACAGGTAAAAGAGCATCAGTTAATCTTTTAATTTAAGCCTCAAGCAAGCGTGGCCCATCCTTACCTCTTCGTTAAGACCGTTTTGTCCAGAATTGATTACCTTTCGTCAAAGGCAGTTATTCTAAAACTCAAATGAACAACAATTCGCTTCTGTCGCTACGGGGTTTCTTCATGATTCTTCTGTGTCTGCGGTCATCTCTTGCCTTTTCGCCTCTTGTGGCCAGGCCATCTCGCGCAGCGATCTCGAGACAATCCAATTTTTTCTTGCGTTCGACGGCCACATCAGCTGATTCGTCGGCAACGGCAGATTCGGCACCCAAAATCAAAATCAAACGCGTCTTGTCGGGTGTTCAGCCAACGGAAGTTTGCACCTCGGAAATTACCTCGGTGCCATTCGCCAGTGGGTGGAGTTCCAAAACAACGCCGAGACACAAGATGAAGAAGGCAACTCGATTCGCACAGAAAACTTTTTTTGTGTTGTGGATTTACATGCCATAACAATGCCCCACGATCCCATGGACCTGACAGAGAGTACATTGGCATCAGCTGCACTCTATCTGGCTGCAGGTGAGTTCTGCTTATTGTATTGTCGAATGGTTGAGACGAATCAATCGCATCTAACTCTTGTTGTTTTCCAAACGTTAGGCATCGATCCGTCGAAATCCAGAGTGTTTGTGCAATCTCATGTCACTGCTCATGCAGAGCTTACTTGGCTGTTCAACTGTATAACCCCGATGAACTGGTTAGAGCGCATGATCCAATTCAAAGAAAAGGCTCGCAAACAAGGAGAATCGGTTGGTGTCGGTCTTTTGGATTACCCTGTATTAATGGCAGCTGACATTCTTTTGTATCAAGCGGATCAGATTCCTGTAGGAGAGGATCAGAGACAACACTTGGAACTGGCACGGGATATTAGCAGGCGGTTTCATGACCTTTTTGTAAAGGCAACAAATACAAGAAACTTTGTAAAGCGGCGGGTGTTCCGAGTCGGCCTGTTTTGTTGAACCAAATGCCATGATTGTAAAGAGCGGAGCCCGTGTTATGAGTCTATCAGACGGTACTTCCAAAATGTCCAAGTCGGATCCAAATGACGCTAGTCGTATCAACGTTCTCGACCCTCCGAATGTGATTCGCGACAAGATCAAAAAGTGCAAAACAGATGCGCTGGTTGGCTTGGAATGGGACAATCCGGACAGACCCGAAGCAACAAACCTGTTAACCATTTATCAGGCAGTCCAGCCAGGAAGAACTCGTGAAGATATTCTAGATGAGGTGCGAGACATGACATGGGGTCAGTTCAAGCCAGTCCTTGCGGAGGCCATTGTAAAGCACCTTGAACCAATTCAAGATCGTTATAAAGCCATTCGAGAGGACGATGAGTACCTTTGGCAAGTTCTCAAGGAAGGAGCTGACGCAGCTGACCAGATTGCATCGCGAACTCTTAAACACGCCAAGGTTGCAATGGGGTTTGCCGTTCCACCATCGTGAGTAACATGCGCCAATGGCGTTCTTAGTACTCTATCATTTAAGACGCGAACTGTATTACAGATGATATGAAATTCGATCGCATCGTCTAGTTATCAAAATAGTGGTGATCCATAATAAAGCAACTATATAAACACTTTTACACTGTGCACCAGAACTTTCAGAAAATCTTTCAGCATATAACTCGACACCGAAATTTAAATGCACCCACACAAGAAGCCGGTGGTATGGGCAATAGGGGTGTCTTCAGCTTGTTCCAATCTCACCGCGTAGTCAGGCGTCTTCGGCGCGGCACGAATGCCAGCTCCTCGGGGACTGAATTATTGAAATGTGTGAATCCACGCTTTGAATCGATTCCACCATGTGCGTGTCGCGGTCTTCGTCCACGCTGGAACTGGAGCTGGCTGGAGATTGGATGCTTTCGTTAGAAACAGCACTGTTGTTTGACACTACACTCTGCGGAGAAAGAACAGGTTCTTTTGTGTATCAACTCTTTCCTTGTTTTCGTTGCTCTTCTCGTTATCATCGCTAGCCTTGGGCTCGGTCGATTCTTCCGTATGGACAAGCTTATCTTCATTGTTTGTGGCTGCGTTATCTACCTTCGCTTCGGAGCTGTCTGCTTTTTTCTGCTCGGCGTTTTTAGCGTTCTTTCCACGGAAAAATCTCGGCACCCTCTTTGTTTTCTGTTCCACGGGTTTGTGAGACTCCTCTGGCTCTCGACCTTCCTCGGGTTCCCGGCTTTCTTCCGGGGCTTTTCCTCAATTGGAGCGACCTCCTTGGTTTTACGGCTACTCTGGTACTCGTCAACCGTTTTCTTCCGAGCTTCTCGGGCTTTCTTGAGCATTCCACGTAGGCCGGCCCTGGGTTTTAGAGACGCGATAGTTAGTAAAGAATCTCAGCATTTCGGGATCCGACGATCGGGTAGACTTACTTCATTGTTGCTTTCTATTTCTTGCGTGAAATCGACTTGAGTATCTTTGTTTCACTCGGAGTTTCTTAGCAATGTCAGACCAACCGAGAGGTTCATTTTATTTTTTGAGCGATCACAATTTCCGGTCCCCGATCGATAAGTTTACTCTGATGTATCAGAGTACTCGGTACCGGTACGGCGTGCTTTTCAGCGATAGAATCAGCTGCTTGATGGTCGACGTGCGCGCTTCGAGTCCTTCATAGAGGAAAAACAATACGTTTCTCCTAAGTACGAGTACCGTACGATAATCTTTTCCTATGTAAGCGTTGGTCGAGGAATGGAAAAGTACTCTTGATATCAGATTTTAGGCCCAAGTAACGCGCACAAACTCTCGCCAAGCTTACGAACTCAATATTTTTTCCGCCGACCTTGGCGACGGCAAAGGAATAGAGGTGCCTTCCAATCCCAGGCACATAGTCGAACGGAATACCCGACAACAGCAATCAACTTTCCAAGCTTGGTCGTGCATGTGACCATGAAAGTCAGCAGCTTCTTTGAAAAGAACCAGGGTGAAGCAGAGATCCCTCGCGAGCAAACGAGTCCTGCTGGAAAACAAACGCCAGACAAGAATGAAAAGGGATGGAAAAGGCGTTAAGCGATGATGTGAAGACGATGCATCGTCTGCCGTTTCGGATATTTCAGCTTCAACAGAAGGAGATGTTCGAGACCAAGGTGAAAGCTTGGACGATCGCAGTGAAACATTTCAACGCTTTGAGAAGACGTTACGAGCAAAACATACAAAGGCTTGCAAAGCCATGTCAGTAAGTTTCTAATTGGTGTGTGGCATCATGAAGAAATTCGAGACAAGCACATTAGTTCTTACATTTCCCTTTTATCCTTCTCATAGAGTGGAGCATATAAAAAGCGCTGGCAGAATTTGAATCCATTCTCTCGGATCTACTTGGTCGGTACGGTGAAAGACATGAGCGAATCGGAGCTGCGCTGCACAATGTTGCCATTGCTAACCTCCGGGCAGGGTCCTGGATGATGCCATGGATGCCATCGAAGAAGCTATAAAGATAAGATCTCGCGCTCTTGGTCGGAGCCATCCTCGAGTAGCCGTAAGTGCAATCTAACAAACGACAATCTGTTCGAGTAACCTCACTCACCCTTCCGATATTCCGTATTGTTATTCAACAGGACTCACTTGTTGAATTGGGGATCATTCTTCTTTCTATGGATGAGAATGATGATGCTCTAAAAGTATTTGAGCGCGCCTTGAAGCTACGGCGAGAAGAACGAGACGAGAGCTTCGCACAAGAAGACATCGACGAAAGTAACTTGAAAATTGCAAAAGTACTGAATAACATTGGTTGCGTCAACTTTGAAGCTGGAAGCTTTGGCGATGCAAGAAGGTCATTCGATGATGCGATCGAATTGCAGAAGACGGTTTTCAAAAGTTGGTTCAATCTAGTATGTGGTGTCGACGGTAACAGTCCTGGCATTCTAACTATGGCCTCAACAATGTGCAATAAAGCATACGTGGAAATTGAACAAGATCGCTTTACTGAAGGGATCGCTCTTCTTGAGGAGTCTTTAAAGATCCAACGTTCAGTTCTGGGTACAGACAATAAGCTTGTGCAAAGTACTTTGGACAATCTCGGATACGCTTACTTTATGCTTGCCAAACCTTTGAAAGCCCTAAATGCATTTGAAAATATATGGAGCGCTATGCGTGGATCGAAGGACTGCTTGGAGGAGAAATTAGATATCGTGAAGAAACTGGTAATTTGTCATATTTCACTTGAGCAGTGGTCGCTGGCATTCCCTCTTCTTGAAGCAATGGAAGACATGCAACGGGAACTTGATCCTGACGCGGTAGAACTTCAGCGAATTCAGAAGCTCATGGGTGAAGTAAATTATCAAATATTCAAGCTGCCTTCGCTATCGAGCGCGACAAACCGTGCACTCGGATGTGCTGTTTGCATGGGACCTGATGAAGAGGACATATGCATGGACCACTGGGTTATTGAGAAACCCGACAATACTAGCAAAATGTCAGGCCATCGGGTGACTCATGCATAATGACGAAGGTCGAAACGAATGTTGCAAATTTTACTGAGGTAGCTGATATAATAGTTATATATCTTATGGTTGTAAAGCAGAACAGGCTTCTTATTCCATCCATGTTAGATCACCAACCAAAAGTGTGTAGCTTGAGAAACCCGTCAATACCAGCAAAATGTCAGGCCATCGGGTGACTCATGCATAATGACGAAGGTCGAAACGAATGTTGCAAATTTTACTAAGGTAACTGATATGATAGTTATATATCTTATGGTTGTAAAACATCTTAAAGTCCTACTCCATCCATGTTAGATCTCCGACCAAGAGTGTGTAGCTGGGCAAGCTGCCGGCACAAGGACTGAGTAGATGAAGCATTTCGGTATCGGAGATAACTCTTTCAACGACGCAAAACCCTGCAACTCCTGATTCGTAAAGTTCTTTTGCTTTCTTGGTTGCTTGGTACGCTGCGACCGCCTGAGGATGGCACACAGCAACCACTTTGTGCTGCAATGAAACTAGATCGCTGACTTCCACAAGTTGCACTAATTCGGTTGTCTGCGCCGCTGCAACGGGCAAAAGAGAGGCAGACAAGCTCATGGACTCGAACCTGTAAACAGTTATTTGGTCGAAATTAACTTGAGCCAAGAAAGGGGTCAGTTGCGGTACCCGTGTGGACGCTGTTGACGAGGATTGTGCAGTCCCCTGCGAGGCCGATTCCACGTTATCACCATAAAGTAGCGCTTCACGCTTCTGGATCGATGTTGTCGAATGAAATCCTTCCCCTCGATACGACACCACCGGATCTCGGCACTTTAATGACTTTGATAGATTCATCTTGTTTCTTGAGTGCACTTTTCATCATGCTGTACAACCTATCGTGACCCAAAACTAAAACGACCGATATCCGAAGTGCAGTCACTGTGTGCAATAATAGTTGGTAACCTTCATCTTGAATCCACCCATTTGTATTGACAATGACTCCAGATGATCGTGCCCAGTCATCTGTTTGCAACCGAGCATCAATCTTTTCCCCAAGGCTGTCACTTGTGCACGAAAGAGATCGGGAGACACTTCTGTATTCCCATGCCACAATACCAATGGAGCAGCTGTACCCTGCGGTATCCCCGTAGTCGCAAACGATTCTACTTGAACAGCCTCTCGATCCATGGGACAAACCGCCAGAGTGCCAGGAACGCAGAGGGCATTGTCCGCCGGATCTAAATCAATCCAAAGGGGAACGCGACCCAATTTGGTAGCATACGCAACGAGGGTCTTGGTCAATGTCGACTTTCCTGATTCCGTCGGACCGCAAATTAATACCCGCGGGCCTTCTCCATTTGAAGCCGCCGCTTCATCGCGCAAAGCCTCCAACTGCGCGTGCGTATTGACAAACGCAATGTTGCAGGCCGTTTCGTCACTTGTGTAACTAATCTCCATGAGGCTTTCGTCGCACTTCACATCCACTACGCATCCGTGCCAGGTGAAAAGAGCTAATTTCAAACCTCCATCTGTGAATTGATAAGGCTTGTTCGTAGCTAATTCCACACCTTGAAGCTCGCAAGAGCCTTTCAACACGATAAATTGACAGGTGCTCTGTTTTGAAAGCCAACTTCAAGCCGCAGTTCTTCCTCGGCGCCGAGGACATGTCGCTCGCCTTGTGGAGCGGGAAGATCGCTTGTGTCCATGATTTATTCGAGTAGTATCACTAGGAATAAATAAAAGAATGATAACAAGAACAATAACAGCCTTCTTATTGAAAAGTGCGGCGAGAAGGAATGGTCTGTCCGACGCACGACTAATTCCGGTGTCGAGTCATGTGAGTATAAGCGTGAAGAGTACCAATACCTGTCACTCCGGGTGCCATTTTGCCATCAGCATCTGCTCATCACCACGGAAAATAAACCACAGAAAAAACTTCTCATCACAACAAAAAAGAACACAATTGAGGGCAGATAAAACTGTTGTTGATAATCGCTTCATCGAAAATAACGACGGCAAATATTGAAACAAATGAGATTCTGCTTGAGTGCCATCATCACGCTAGGTCTGACCCGAGGTTTCGAGGCGTTTTCGCCGAATGATCATCTTCGGCTGTCGCGCCGACCGCTGAATTCGCTCTTCTCGTCCAAATCAGACCCATTGGCTCAAGATGCCCTCGAGAAAACAGCATCACATCTAAAGAAACTGAAAATGCTGCGTCAAATTCCGAAATTGGAAGAAGACAAACCGCAGGATCCGCTCGCCATTGAACGAGAGAAATTGTATCGCCAGTATCTGTTGCAAGCAGCAAACGCTCTGAAAGTCGAACTCAAAACGAGAAAGCTGCCCAGAAACGGAAGGAAACCAGATTTGGCTATGAGGTTGGCGGAGGATGAGTTGAGAACCATTTATGGAGAATCGATCAAAGGAGAAGATGAAGAGGACTATTCTATCAAGCAACTTGTGGCGGACGATTCCAGTTTCAGTCAAATACAAGAAAGAGAAGTCGTGGAGCGGTTGGTCAATTTCGCTGGATTGAAACTCTCTCATACCGCGGGAGATGCGTTGGGTCGAGCTGGGTTTACAAAACCCAGTCCCATTCAGGCGGCTGCCATTCCTCGTTTGATCCGAGGAGAATCCTGTATTTTACACGCCGAGACAGGCTCTGGAAAAACTCTCGCTTTTCTTTTACCATTGACGGAATATTTATGGACACAAAAGCAGGATCCTGACTCTTTCGCTGTAGTCATGGCTCCGACTCGAGAACTGGCCTCTCAGATTGCCGGAATCGCGTCAGTCCTGGCGCCTCCGGGGACCGTCCGCTTGATTTCAAGGCCGACCGATCTCATGGCAGATGGTTCGAAAGAGAGGTATACCAATCAATGTTGATGAACTTGGAGAAAAACCGAGACTCTTCATCGGGAGTTCCAAGGCCATTATGCAATCATTGTATGGAGACGGAAAGATGCCGGCTCCCCAACCCGAAAGCCCGAGGCTATGGAATTTCTCAAAACGTCCGTTGCATTGTGATGGATGAAGTAGATCGCATGTTGGCGGTACAGAAAAGCAGAGCCGATAAGCAATACAAGAAAATTCACGAGAAACCGGCTGCCGTTGTGTGTGCTGCAGTGACGAGACTGACCCTTGGAAAGGTTCAAATTGTGGCGGCGAGTGCCACCGTTGGCAGACCTCTTCGACGCGAATTAGCACGTGTTCTGGGCCTTCCACCGCAGGAGTGTCCATCTGTCGTATGTGCGAATGACGCTGCAAAAGAAGCCGAAAATGAAGTGACAACTATTCGAGCAGTGACGATTCCTGATGCTGTGAAGAATTATGTCATTCCGACAAGTGGCTCCTCGCCGGGACAGCTGCTAACGGCGGCGTTTCAAGTTATCCAGTCGCTAACTGCGGTAAATTGCAATGCGCGAATCCTTTTGGTGTTATCCAAAGGATTTGGAATGAATACTCAAAACTCGATTGGGGCGTTAAAGCACTTTGGTTGCCAACCGGAGGCTAAGAACCTTCTTGACGAATTAGAAGCCGAATGGGACTGATAATATGATTGAGGTTTATAGAGAGGTATCAGGAGCTGACGGTGTTGGGCAAAGTCGTGATAAGGGAAACAAGGCCTCGAGCAGCGGCTATGTACTCGTCACTGGTGAGGATACCGTCAGAGGTCTCCATCTTGACGGCCTCGACAATGTCCTTGTTATTGGAAGACCGAACGGTCCTGATGAATACACACATATAGCGGGTAGAACTGGCCGAGCGGGAACCTCCGGAAGAGTGTTCAGCATATTGGGTGAAAGTGATACAGCATCGCTAGTGTCGTGGTCACGGATGCTTGGCGTCGAATTTCAAAAATCACCAGCGCTCAGATCAGCTCTTTAGACCAGTAATAAAAGTGCCATCTCAAAATAGGAATTCTATTTCATTTTACACTGCAAGTCTATCGTATCTGTCTTTGATAAAGTAGGCATCTTACATGATGCTGTGTTCTTCAAACCAGAAACGTACGGGTTGAAATTAGTTGTCCTGTTTCAATGGTAAGGAGGAAGAAACTCTCGTAGCAAAGTTCCATGAAGGTATCGTTCATCAGCATCCCCTCTTTGATGCAGCTGCATTCATTTGCCCACAACAATTACCACGCACGCAAAATATGCGGCCCCTGATGCTGAAACAAAGGCGTTGATAGCTCCCTTAGTGCGTGAGCGTCAGGATTGCCGTCTTCTTATTCGTGTTTTTGAAATACGAGACTTTCTTTTCCTGTCGACAGACGTTACATCAAGTTTCTTAAAATCTCCTTGATAGCATTGTTCCGCCATACGCTTAGCTAGAAGACAAAGAATGCTGCCAACAAAGACTTGCGATCCAGGAGAAACTCTAGAGATACGGAGAACGTAGACCACCCGGTACTGGTACTGGTAGAGAGTCCACGTCGGATGCAAATTATTATTTTAGCCCACGGAAGCCAAGCACGTCCGTTCTACTATCGGTCCAAATGTACAATCCATACCTTCTTTTTTGTTCATTCGAAGGCACGCAAATCCGGTGAACATTTGTTCGTTGGAAATCCTAGAGGTTGCTCGAGGTATTGCCTCGTTTTCTCGTCCCCGATTGAAAGGCCTCTTCAAAATCCAGAAGCCGCTCACAATTTTTTTCTGTATCTCAAACGAACACGAGTGACTCACAATCACCATGGCCATCCTAAAACAAACTTGTTAAGACTTCATCGCAAAGACCTCGCTCATTTGAAGAGAAGTCTGCATCCTCTTCTAATGATGACAGTTCCTCCACGTCTACAGAGTATTCGTCGAGCATCACCCTTGCCGAGCGATCACCGACCAAGAAAAGGGTTCAGTTTTCCACCGTGATAGTTTGCTCGCACGCGCTCATTGTTGGTGATAATCCGGCAGTGAGTAAAGGTGTTCCTCTCACTTTGTCGTGGACCCACGATTCGTGTGAAACGTTTTCTTTGGACCAACATGAGGCTTCTGGAAGAGTTCCGCGAAAAATCAGTTCTTACGTACGCGAGCGCATCGCACAAAATGCAGGAGCTTCCAAACAACTGCTCATGCAAGCCCGAGAAGAAGTTCGAGAGATTCAGCGCTCTCGGGAGCTTGCGATGGAAATTGGTTTTGGGAACGCATTCGAAACAAAATATCCACAAACGATTTTGACAAGAGTTCATGACCATGCTATAAGCTACGCATACGTTATAGACATAATAAATTAATTATATTATACAAACAAGACGATTTTTTTTATATAACTCAGAAATGCGTATTCAGTTCTGCTCTTGGAACTCGTCGGCATGAACAAGGTTCGTCGGTGTGATATTTTATAAGATATAGTCTAACTTCATCAGTAGTGCTTAAACACGGGTCTCCTTCTGGGGCTCAATGCAATTTATCTATGAAAAAGTGGTCAGCTTAGACACTTTGTGTTGATCGAAGTCTCTTGGGTCGATACTTTTCACGCAACTCAGGAACTTTGCTGACGACGTGCTCGTCGTACGGCCTTGTCTGATAGTCAATGTGAACAAAACAACGCTCCACTTCTTCTCGACCTTCAATTTCGTACTGAAGTTCCATTCCAACGTCGTGTGATTCGAATAATAAAGTTTCTTTGGGCATGACAACCTCCAACTCGACCAAAATTTCGGGCCGAAGTGGTACGCCCTCACTGTGTCAACTTCCAAGCGATCGTCAAAAGCACTCGCCATAGTTACAATATCTTCAATGAATTCCTCAGGAGCGGCTTTGCCAGTGAGATGCTCAATTTGTTCCTTGCCAGTGTTGTACCACGACCATATGATGTAGATTGAAATGAAAACTGCCCCACCGGATCAAGCCACCCCAGCGATGGTTGCTTTAATGCACATAATAAAGCAACTGCAGCTACCACATTTGAAAGACAGTCATTCCAGTGGTCTTGTGCCAAGGCCTCCATTGTCGAATCGGCTATCTCCGTCTTTGCTTCCGTGTCATCTTCGATACTACTGCTTGATCGAAGAATCCTTCGCTTAGCGGCCCGCTTGCACAAATAAAGAAGAGCGATCTTGACAACGACAATCGAAAGCATGTTCCAGAAACTAGACAGAGTCAAATCTTCGGCATTCATGGCTGTCTTGTTAAAAATGAGAGCCATCAGACTGTCTTTCAGTACTTCAAACGAAGCTACTCCCATGAGGGCAGCGCATGTTAAAACACCGATAGGTTCGAGTCGACTAGCTCCGGCTGGATAGAATGCAGAAGATCGTTGAAGTGAACTGTGTTTCTCGGTATGCGTCAGGACCAATTGTGAAACAACATCAAGAACGGAATCAAGGAGCGCAGCGAGCACGGAGAGACTGAATGTTTGTATGTAAGTTATCAGTTTGGCGATTGTGATAAGAACGTTCACATAAAGAGAAAGTTGAATTGCTATAACTCGAAGCGAAGGGGCGTGAAATCCAGCATAAACAATCGATTCGTTGCTGTCCGCAGAAGTCACCGAATTTGCGTGTTCTGATTCTACCAAAGCTTTCGTCAAGGAAGCCGTGCTTCCATAATCCTTGCTTGATATCAGACCCTGTTCTTCGTCCATTTCCGTGCAGGAGATTCTGTTGGTAACGTGATAATGCTGGTGCTGTTCTGCGAGTCTCGAATCTCGGTGATTATTTCATTGCCTGCTATTTGGCCGGTCCTTCGCTTTCTCATCCGAAAAATATGGCGTTTGGCCTTTGCGCGAAAGTGATACGGACGCCGGACAGATCACTCGTCACTCGAGCGCATGTCTTTCAGTCATGAATAGTATGTCTATCGATCGTTTTCACCGCGCTGCGCACTGCGCACTTCACTTTTTCCGAAGATCGAAGCGTCACACTTTTTTTGAATTGCACTATCTCACATGCTGTAGGACAACAGCGCAGTTTGTAAGCCTTACTTCCGGTTCCGACCGTCTCGTGTCTCGTGTTTCGAATTCGTTGACATCATGCAGCATTGCAGCCTGCAGCCTGCATCTGCGAAGAATCTGCGGAGAATCTAAGATCGAGAACCGGGTTGTCAATGTTGTACTGTATCTGATACTGTAAAACTCGTGTCATCTGACATTTCTGTACTTGTTAATACCGAATACCGATCCAATGACTACTGACACCACTGTACAATTCACAGTACCTCTTTTCAGAAACCTGATTTCCGACAAAAACGTGACATCGACAGCATCTGCCCGGGGAGACTTTTTTGAACAAACAAAAGCCGTGCCACCGCTTGACATCAAATTCTCCCGGGACGACACCACGACACGAGTATTCCTTCGTTGACACAGTTCGTTCCATTGGTAGATTGCATTGACGTGGGTGTTCTGCAAAATAATCATCGCATCACACAATCACACCAATCAAATTGAATGCACATCTTCGATACATGTCAAACTGTTGACATCGAATTCGAAGCCGCATGGATTTACCAGCATAAATCTATTCAATCTTGTGTCTTTACTCAATCACAAAAAACTTGAACAAACAAATTACAAAATGCCCAAACATTCTCTGAAACGCCGCCACCAGAAGCATCATGACTTGTCTCTGTGTTGGCAGGACTATTCCAGTGACTTGTTGACGCGCGAAGCTGCAGCTCGAATGGTTTCCGATGAAGACATTCGACAGGCGTCGAGTGAACGAAGCTCGCCGACATATAATAATGAGGACTATTTTGTGCATCGATTAAAACGTCGGAGTTCTAGCATGAAGCTACCGGAGCTTGCGTCAAGTGACTCATTTCAGGAGAAGGAAAATATCAAATTGTCTCCCAAGATGTTTATCACTCAGAATCCAGAGTATCCATCAGGATCTCAGCCTGTTTCACCGTCTCCTTGGGGACACTTTGTTGATATGATTTGCCCCTCCTCCCCAACTGATGAGCTGTCTACCACGCACATGCACGATTTGTCTCTGATCGAAGCAAGCTTTGTACCTTGTTGTCCTTCTCCCCGAACGCAGTTTCGACAACACAATCCCCGCCACTACCATCCCTATAACCCATCAAATCGGGTGCATTCCAAGCGATTTCCCGTAGCGTCTCAAAGTACGCCCGCAAACGAACTCAAAGGATTCCTCTTGCACGTTCCTGATGAGTCTTCTATTGGGCTCTTACAAGAAGCCGAAGATGCATTTCTAGGCTTGAGCCTCTAAACGCCGCTTATTTGCAATGCCCCTTTCTGTTGCCTCCTCATGTATTTAATGGAAGAGGGCACAGCTTCCCACTTTTGAACTCCATACTATATACCGACAGCCTACTCATCTTTGCATTTACATGTACTGAATCATGTTATAAAAACCCGATTATACATGCTAGTCAATCACAAGAGTGTACGGTGAACGGATACCACGTAGATTAGAGATTTTCTTCATCAGCGTTCCGTAACGTCGCTATTCGCGCGCAAGTCCCCGGTTTTGCATACCACTGCACAAGTTCCATTCCCTTTTCCCAAAAGTACCATGCTGCGTTTAGAACACGAGTGAAGTTGGTCTGACCATTTATAGAACATGTAACTGGTACGCTATGTGGCAATCAATGTAACTTTAGCTAGTGACCAAAGTTGTCATTTATAGGCAGTGACACGCAGATGATGACATCGTCTCGTGTTAAAGCACAATCTACTTCGCAAGCATCTTGGTCGTAGCAACGATTCATTCGTTGCACGCAACTCAGCGATCGACCGTTGACTTGATTTTGAGACAATCGGGTATTTCGTCTGGCGACGGGTACGTCGCTCCTGTGCGTCGAATCGACATGCTGGCCAGGCCACATGCCATTTCAGCAGCCTCCTCCAGTTCGACACCCGAGGAAAGATAAGTGGCGAGTGATCCACAAAGGCATCCCCGCGCCGATGGTATCTGCAATGGGGTCATTCTTGCACGGCAGGTCCTCCGGTTGGCTGACGTAGGAAACGGTGATTTCATCTGCACCGCGTTTGTTCCTCGCGACCACCATTGCACCTCGCGCACCCAACGTCACGATCACAGCTCGTCGAATCCCACTGTCTGTCAGCAGCTGTTTGGCAAGTTTCTCTTCCAACTTAGAATCACCCTGGACATCTTCAGCGACACCGCAGATTTTCCTCAGTTCTGTTTCATTGGGAATGATGATATCCGTATATGCGTAAAAGCTGTCGAGTACACCTGATTCGGGTGCCGGGGCAGGATTCAAAATGGTAATGGCATCCAACTCGTGGCCTGTTTTCAGCGCAGCAAATGCAGCTTCGTTCAAAATTTCCAACTGGACAACAACAGCCGCCGGCTTTTCCGAAAGAGCTTTCAACGATGTCTCTACATCGCTCGCTGTCATTGCATGGTTCGCACCGGGCGTAACAATGATCATGTTGTCTCCAGTTGTGGTATCTACCACAATACTGGCAACGCCCGTCGAAATGGACTTTCCGTCTTTTCTTTGATGATGGTTGCTTGTTCGTCCACTTGAACACCTTTTCTCTTGAAATTGGCCAAAAGATCTCGCGCAAACACATCGTCCCCATACGACAGATCATGGTCACTAGACTCAACCCCAAACTTGCTGCTGCACACGCTTGATTGGATCCCTTGCCTCCGCAACTGGTCTCAAAAGTCGTCCCCGTGACCGTTTCTCCCATTTGTGGAAGGACAGCCGTGTAAGAAGTCAAATCTTGATTCGCCGAGCCGACCACAGCAACGTGTGACTTCATGGTAAACGCTAGTGCAGTCGAAGGAGACATAATGAGGGGCAACAAGAGCACTGCTAGAAACGGAACGACGCGGCTTTCAATGAACATGAGATGAAAGTTGAATGAAATAATAAATAAAAAAGGGCTTGGTACCAAAAAAATGATACAGTTCTCTTACTGTTCGCTTCCCTTTTCCCGACTGTGATCCGATTTCCATTTCTTTCTTCCTTTGTGACGATTTTGTTTTGTTTTGTTTTGTGTTTTGCTCGATCGAAATCATGTTGTCGTGTGTGCGGTGGGAATTTCGGTCGTCTTCGAAATTCCGCGAAACTGGCAAATGATGAATAGTAGCGCTGAGACAATTTGATGTTCTCGAACCCGTGATTGATTGAGACGGACGGCGATAACTCCCGTGAATGACGTAGCTTCGCCTTCCACGCGGCACAACAACACAAACAACATCACAAACACAACAACAGTTCAAGTTGCAGGAACCTTTCGACCTGATTCTTTATTTCTCTCTTCCTGTATACACAGCTATTTTCATTCTTTCCAGCTACTCCGTATAACGCAATACTCTGAGGCAACATGATTTCGCGGGCGGTTCAACTATTGCTTTTCGTGGCGGCCACTTTCACGTCGGTGCACGGATTTGCCGTTCTTCCGTCCACATTTTCGAACATCCAAACGTCGGCACAGCGATACACCGAAACAAAGATTTACATGTCGTCTGTAGAAAAGAGTAGTTCGACAAAGAAAGGGAAGAGCGTGCAAGTGATCGATAAGACAGAGACAAAGGCGGAAGAGCAAAAGAAAAAGGAAGAAATGTGGCGAGTGGTCTTGCACAACGATGAAGTGCACACGTTCAATTATGTCGTCCGATCCTTGTGCAAGGTGATTGGGACTTTGGACAGAAAAGCTGCCTTTGAAATATGTGTCCAGACACACGGAATTGGCAAGGCTACGGTGACAAAGACGTGGAAGAAGCAGGCGGAACAATTTTGTTTGGGTTTGCAACGACAGGGATTGACTGTCAGTATCTCTCCGAATGAGGACTTTGATGGTGGGCATTCGGGAGGTGGAATATAAATAGTTTGAATATTTAATTAATATTAGCCGATACAATCCTGTGATAAACCGATGACTTGTACTTAGAGAAGAAGAAGCGTGAACAATTACAGTATGCATTGGTCTCTAAAATAATAACAATATTGATCATGAACTTATACTTATACATCAATTACAATTTTGTTACCATTGATTCGTTCCCCATTGATAGGATCATCCTCACCGTTGACCTGGTCTCGGCTCTTTCCTCCTATCATGACGCGCGAATCGTTCATGACGTCGACATTGGGTGCCAGTATTTTCAGGTATCGATCAAAGTAGAGACTCTGTTTGACCAGCAATCCAAACTCACGGGGAGCTTGAGACCATTGTTCTCGGTCACCTCAACAATCTCGAGAAGCAGGTTTGTAATTTCCGTTTCGTCGACATCAATCCGGCCCGTCACGGACCCATCCATCATGGCGGAAACCGATACCTGCGTTTCGACTCCATTCAGTCGCTTGAGCACGCGATCAATGTCCTGACTAAACTTTTGAATGTCCACTTTTTCGTCCGTGGCACCCATATTGCACAAAGCTTGCGCCATTCTCTCGGAATCATTCGCTACCAGCGCGGCGCTGAGTTCGGTCACGGATTTGAATACCTTTTGCTGATGCGACCAACAATACCAAAGTCGATAAAAGCGACACGGCCGTCTTCCAAAAGCAGAAGGTTGCCCGCGTGGACGTCCGCATGAAACCAGGGCATGCTCGTTACGGACATGGACCATATATTAAGAGCAGTAAGGATTGTGTTCGTTCCCATCTCGGGGTCTTTCACGACTTGGGAAATCGTATCCTGATCCAACAAGCTCACGCCGTTCAGCTTTTCCATGACCATGACTTTGCGTGTCGTGAGTTCTGTATACACACGGGGTGCTGTTGCTTGTTTCATCAACTGATTGTCTTGTAAAATCTACGAAACTCGATTGTATTTCGAGCTTCCTTTTCAAAATCTAGTTCTTCCAGCATGGATTCACGAATATCACCGGCAACTGCGGACAAGCTGGTGCGCTCCCAATCGGGTTGTAAAAATTCGAGCACTCGAGCGGAAACGTACAAGAATCCCAGGTCCGCCTGTAGACACTCGTCGATCCGAGGCTTTTGAACTTTGATCACAACCTCTTCTCCCGTCGATTTCAAGGTCGCCACATGCACCTGAGCGATGCTGGCCGATGCCAAAGGTTTTGATCAATGCTCGAAAATGTATTTGAAATAGGTCCCAGTTCATTCTCAATTACTTGCTTGATGGTCGACCAAGGAAGCGGTTCCGTCTGATCGAGGCATTTTGAAACTCGAGCACATATTCCTTGGGAAAGAGCGTCGGACTGCTCGCCACAAATTGTCCTAGTTTAATGTACGTTGCACCCATGCGTTCAAAGAGGGTCCGTAAAACCACCGGCAATGCGACACTGGAGGGTTGTGACAACAATTTGGGCAGGAACTCTTGTGCTGTTGTCGCAAAGGCACGGTAGGCCTGCAATGTCCGAGCCGGGCCGGCACGAGGACCGGCTTCAATGGCGGCTTTCATGACATCCTGCACCAGACTAACGGCCTCTTGTGGTGTTCGGTCGGACAGCCATTTCTTTCTTCGTTTCCCTCCTTCCTTGTTGTCAAAATTACTCGAAAAGGCAGAGAGGTGTGTTTCACACAATCGATTGTTTGAACATGGTTGAGGTGCAAAGGCAGTCGAAGGGCTCCTCCAAACGAGTAACAGTAAAGAAAGAAAGTGAGCTTTCATTGCTGTTTTAATGTTTGTAGGATAAACACGCCTTTCTGCGACTGAATAGCCTTGTCTTTGGGGGGGGGGTGAGTGATGTTGAGAACAGGAGAAGGGCAAAGGAGAAAAAAGCAAGGGAAAGAAGGCGCCGATGACTGAGTCACTGCGCCATTCGTTGAGCTAGCAAGTGAACCGGTTAGTCTAGCAAATAGAGTAACTTCTGTAAAGATAACGGTACTGGACGTTAGGTAGGGAACGTCTATAGAGTATATTTCTGTTTCCGTTGCTACAAATCCGTGACCAAAACTCCCCACTCAGTCATGAGTTATGAGTTGACAAAACACAGAACGTCGCAAGTCGCGATCAAGGAACATGGCGACATAGGCATGGTGCAACATGCTCGTTCATTCATTCATAAAGACACAATTACCTTCTCGCAGATAGATAGATAGATCCTTGCATAATGCGTTCTCTTCAATCGATTGGTCGGTCTAAGAGAACAAGCATCTCGGACCGCTTTCTCGATTTCTCGGATAAATCCAGCCGAACGAACATTTTCGTCACTGCCATTGGTTGGAGGCTTGTAATTTGGTTGGCCATGAGCCTGTCGTGTGCCATAATTCCGAATCACAATCCAGGCAGTGATGTTTTGCAGTTTCAGCTCGTAGGGCCGAGAATAAGTGGAGATGCACATCATGGAAGGTCTGTTGAGTGGGAGGCATGTCCAATACCTTTTCTGGATAACGAGTCCACTGCATCGTCGAACTTTCAATCAATATCACTCCCGGTATTTCTATTGCAGAGCAAGATATATCCGTTTCTCTTGGAACCATTGACTCGGTGGGATGCTGCGCGATTTCTGTGGCTTGCTTATAAACCAAATTCACGGAGTCCGTCCTTCAAGGGCGACTGCAACGAAAACAAGGATCAAGTGTGTCCTTCAGATGGCTTTCCGAACTCGGAGGAGACGCATGCCTTTTTTTCCTTTGTTTCCTTTCATGATTCGATTGACTGCAATGATTCTTTCTTTTCTGATCCTCGGATTCTACTACCGGCCACATGCATGTCCTTGTTAGTGCTGTCGGCGGTCTGTTTAAATACAGTCTGCTTCCTTTTGGTGACGTTTGATTTGTATGAAATGACAAGGAACATTCTGTTATTCCATCACAAACTCCTAGAAAAGAACAAAGAGGACATCAAACCATCCTTTGCAATCCGCGATTGCGAAACCTGGGCGCGTCGTGTCGCCCTGCTTTTCGCATTCAACCCGGCCATTGTATTCTTTGGAACAGCCTACAGCGAAGCGCTCTGTGCTGCCTTGCTGTGTCGTGGATGTCGATGGGCACTCGATATGGTTCTAGTGAATGCTGTTTTGGAACAAACTACTGTAGCTCGTTCTACATGGCTGACAATGTTGGGCGCGACGGGTTGTTGGTGGCTTGCTGCTCTCACTCGATCGAATAGCACTTTGTACGGCGGCTTTCTTCTTCTGTATAGTGCTGGTCTTGTTCTCCGGACGTGTCATGGAAGATGGGCTTGGTTCGTTCGCCTGTCTATTGCTGGCTACGTTCTACTCTTGGTTGCATGTTTTGCTGTCGGAAGCATTGGTTGGCACAACTTCAATGGCTACTCATTACATTGTGTGGATGTCACTGGGGATCGACCGGCATGGTGCAACGAAGGGCCTTGGTTCAATTTATATGGTCACGTGCAAAGAAAGTACTGGAATGTTGGATTTTACGATACTTCCAGCTCAAGCAAATACCAAACTTTCTTCTGGCAAGTCCAATTCTAGTTTTATCAACAATGGCTACAATTACGTGGATTCAAATGAATTGGAAACTATTCAACGATAAGACCAAATCCATGCTTGGTCGGGCTGTTTTGTGGACTGAAACTACGCTCAAAAATTTTGCTGGCAAAAGTGCCAATCGATTCCGCTTTCGACACCGAGTGAAATCTTGCAAGGGAGCCCTTATCTACTTGGGTTCTATGCAGTTTTGGCGGCTAGTACGCTTTTGGGTGTCACGATAGCTCATGTTCAAATTTCGACTCGTCTCATTTGCAGCTCATGTCCAGCGTTGTATTGGTTTTGGCGGGCAGTCTCGCTGGTCCTAGCAAACGGTGTGGAGATGCTATCATTGGATACTTTGTATTGTTCACTATCCTTGGGGTCGCCATGCATCCAAATTGGCTCCCTTGGACTTGAGACCTATTTTCTTTTCTAGAAATAGACCGTGTCGGACTCTTCCAGCTCCGAGGACGGTGCCTGTGCTCCACTAGAATCCTGCGAAGGCCTCGATGCCTCTCGGGTATTGAGGGGGCGCATGGTGTGTCGCTTGAATCTGAGTCACACGTTGATGTTCGTGGTGAAAACCTTGAGGAGCCGAGTAGTGATTTGTGGTAGCCGTGGGGTGTTGGTTTCTGAAGGTGCCTTGAGAGGACGGCCCATCGGCCCCTTGTCGATTAGGTCGGCCTTTTCGCTTTGCCATGCGCTCCTGCTCATCGTCCGAGTAATCTAAATCATTTGGATTTGTAATTTCCTCATCATAAAAATTAGATGCATCCGACCCCGGCCACTCGCTTTCATGATGAGTGCAGGATTAACTACCCGAACTCCTTCGGGAACGTAGTAAATGGGAAGGCGTTGGAGTCTCGCCTCAAAAGATTAGTAAAATCCCCGTTTCTGCCCATGGATCATACTCCTTTGTCATCTTTTGGACGTCATTTGAGTCCGCCGCTTCAATATTTTCGACAGGTAGAGGCTCTGGAAGGCGTACACTGTACAAGGGTTGCGAAACCGGACCAAACACTTCGAGAACCCTTCCTTCCGAGGGGAATGATCTTTGTGTCTGTGGAGGTATCATCTCCTAAAGTTGTACACACAACAAGAATCGTTCCCTCTTCGAGTACAGCTTCACCTGATTTACTTTGAATCACGACAGTTCTCTCCGATGGCAAGAGATGTCGTACGTTCCCCGCCACTTTCAGATGATGTTGAGTCAAATTCTGCAACCTGTGCTTTTCTTCATCGGTGACGTCAAAGAGAAACTCCAGTGCATCTTTGCCTGAGCTGTACGGATCAATTTCATGTGCAGTCCTGGGGCGATCATTTGTTGTGGGTACTGGGGCTTCTTCTTCAACGTCCACCATTTGCCGCAGCTGTTCCTCCAAGTCGACATCAGACTCATCGTCGTCATTATCTCCGTCAACGGTATCGATATTCTGCGAATCATTCGCGATGATCTCCGGTAAATCTGTCAGGATCGTCTCGGAATTCTCTGCGGAAGCTGAATCCTCCAAGTCAATCTCGTCCTGATCATCGGTCGCATTCAATTCATTCATAGAAGACAGAGGCGCAGTGGCAACAGCATATGCTGCCGCCACAGCAAGATCATCCACAAATAATTCTTCGTTCGGGCCGGGTATATCATAGTTTCGCTTCATTCCAGCCATGCTTGCTTCGGTCCTTTCGTTTGATTTTCTTATTCTGCTTCAAAATGTAATTGCAATGGGTCGGAATCCATTTTTTCGTGGTGATCGTTTTCGTTCCGATGCGTCGTCTGTCCAGATGACGGTCAAGGTATTTATGTAGTCACGGCACCTAATTAGCGCACCAATCAATTTCAAGCTAAATGACGAAAGCACAAATAATTATCTAATACTTGCTTACAGATCGCTAAAAGATGCAGTGTTTCATGTAGTTTCATATTGAGATGAGACCATAACACAAGTTCAAGACGCAGGATCACACTCTAATTCTGCCTGTGGATTTCTTGTGTCTAGTGGTATCGATTTCCTGATCCATACCATGTAGCTACTAGAATATCCTTCGCACTCGTCTTATTAGAGCTCTTTCTGCTTGAACGACTTCCAGGCGCCGGGATAAGCCGTCGACCAGCCGTACTGGAGCTCCTTGTGCAAGGCAGGATGGCTCGATTGGAGTGCATTGGGATTCTCCATGAAGCAAACAATTACAGTGCGCGCAATACTTTCCAAGACGGACAATGAAATGCTTGACATCCAATATCCTACAAAACGCCGGTTGTAAACACGATCCTCGCCACGTGGACGGATTCATTCCACTTGTGGACGAAAAGTCGAACGCGACTTGTGTCGCCACCAACAAAGCTCCACTCAGTAAAGCAATAGCCACTTTCATCAAGCCGAGAACGCGATACACGAGTCGGTCGGATGCGAAAGTTAGGCGCCCAGACTGCGCAAAGAGTGACGAGGAAACCTTCTTTCCGGCCGTCCAGTATGTATATCCGTACAAGCCAACGTACACGAAAGCCCAAGCGTTGATATAATCGGAAATCTTACGGAGCCACGACAAGATTTGCTTCATAAATGCATTGGATCCGTTTTGAGAGCGGCGTGGACGGTGCCCACGTTCATGTCGACGTGCTTCTTCTTGTTCTTTTCTTCCATTTTCTTTTGGGTGTTCGCTGCCATAGATACAATAGTTTCCAAAGCAGAAACGATCGCTACCACCAAACTGCCCAAGCAGATACTGCCCAACGAAGCTGTGCAGGATCGTTGTAAAGCTTCGCGCAACGCTCGACTGTTTACGGACTTGGTCGTCCACCATGAAGCCACCGTGCCCACCGTGGTCGTGTGCAAAATGTTCGACAAAACTTGTGATGTCCAGTACAACGAAATCAACATGAAGACTGTCACGTAGAACGGCTCATAATTTGTGACTGTTTCGGAACACTGTTTTCGAGGATCTTCTTCACAAGGAAATGAACGAACTTGCGGAGGGCGAGGGTTACGTTGTCGGTATTGAAAGATTCCCAAAAGGCTACGGACCAGACGGCGAACCAAGCAAAGACCAGCAGCGAAGTAAACACTGCCATTGTAATCAAGCCTTTATGGGCGCGCAGTGCTTGTAGAGATACCTTCAGAGTGGAGGCAGCAAACGGAACGTAGCGACGCACCCATAAATACATAAAGCTAGACAGAGCCGCCACTCCAGCCGTCGAATACCATAAAGGCAACGCTTTCGTTCCCAAGGAATACGTAGCAATCATGCTCGTTGCGATAGACGCTATCGTAGGACTGAAAACGCCATTTGAATCACCTGCTGCGAATAAGCTGACATGAAAAGAAACACCAAACATGCGGCAACCAAGGCTGCAAACAAGGGCACAATCAAAAGCGCCAGAGCGAGCAAAGCAGTTTCAATGTAGCTTTCTTCGCCATTCTTTTCGCATCAAAATTAGTAGAAGGGCTGAGGAATATGGCACAGCCCAAGACTACGACCAGCTGTACGATCCAGAGAACCGCAAAGAGAGGATCGCGATAAGAAGTCTTCCCACTCTTTTGCGACGCTTCGGCTGTTTGAGATGTTCCGCCCAGCGTGTTTCCTTTGCTTTCGAACGCCATTTCAGTAATTCAGGTGGCCCGCGGAGAATAAAGAAATGAAGGAAGATTATTGTGTGTTTTGGACAAAGATGAAACGGGGTTGTCGTTTAAATAAGCGCGGATCCGTTTTCTCCTTTCATCGAAAGCAGCACACGACCAAAAGTGCACCAAAATCGTGCCCAAATCAAGAAGGCCTCCTATTAGCGTAAAACCTTAACCTTATCTTACACGGAGTATTTCCACTACTGTGAAACACCGCGTAAGCGAAAATAAGACGGAGAACGGAGACCTTCACAATAACCCCGCGCAGAATTCGATGAATACAAAATCTATTCGAACTTACCTCGTTTTAGATAGAGATTATTGTCACTTAAGAATTATGGAAATAATGTTGTAGCACATCTACCGATAGGGGTCGGAACTCGAACGTCGGAAACAGGAAATTGCTTGCCCTAAGAAACCTAGGTTTAGCAACCCTACCTAGAAGGTCTTGTGAATCCCGACTTAGGGTCTTGTGACCCTAGCCTAGGGTTCAGCCAAGAGAACTACCGGTATGGGCCAAGTGGCGAAGACCGGCGGTAACTAATAAACGATCTCGTAAAAAAGAGGCAACTTTACATTCATTGGAAAACAAAAAGGTAACTTGGAAGCATTTTCGTATATCCTTTTACAATGAATACTTTTCAAGTAGAGCCTTCTTTTGTACTCAAGCAGAGCATCTGAAATCTCGTCTGGAGAGGGTACATCAATGTAATCGGCGTCTGCGGTCAGAGCAGGTTCTTCACCACGCAGCTTCTTTACTCCCATTTTCCTTGATGCTATGTATTCTAACTTGAGCAGGACTCCGTCCTCTTCATCCCTCCATCCGTAATAGTCAGGCGGAATACGTTTGTAAACGTCCCCGAGGCTTCGCTTTTGCTCTTTTGCTTTCTGCTTTTCCAGCAGTTCTTTACTCCTGGCAGATCTTTAGCAGCTCCAAAGTACCGGTATCCACTCAGTTGAGTATCTCCTTCTTCAATTTGGCGTTTTCGTTCGATAGCGTTGAAATCGAGTCCGCCTAGCTCGTGTATACGCTTGTTCCAGTGCCACTTTTCACGAAGCTTGTGATTGATTTCGTCGTTCAGTTCACGAATTTCATGTTCTCCAAGAGCAGGATTCTGGATCTTGGCGATTTTATCCGAGATTTCTCTTACAATCTGACTTCGATATCGCTCGGCATCGGACAAGTGCTCACACTCGGAAGCCAGATTCGGTCGCCGTTTGTTGCGTCGAACGGAGGGGTCGACATTGCCCGCCTCACGCATGGCGACCCATTTATTGAGCATAGCGCGGGCTTTTCCGCTGGACGAGCCATTTTCTTACACGTCGATTATTTTATTTTAACTAATAAAACAACGCAAAGCTATGGAAGGGATGCATCAGAGAGCGATCATGCGGAGATTGCGGCTTGTGGTGCTTTTGGCATGAGAGTTTTCGCGTTTTCGCGGCATGTCACTACCGTACCACGGACTGACCGAGCGTTCATCATTCTCGCTCGCTCTCTCGAGCGACGCGACATTGTTTTGTTATTATTTGATTGATGACTGCATTACTTGTGTGGCGTTCACAATGAAACTATTTTCCGCCTGGTAGTCTTTTAAATTACAAAGGAAGACAAGAACGATGAGCAGTAACGGCGTACCTCCGCCTAACAATCCTGCAATCCAAGCTTTTGAAACGTTTTCGCAGTCGACGCCTTTTGTAACACGTACTCTCCTCCTGGTGCAGGCCGTCTCCTACATTGTCTCGTGGTTCTTTGACCCACATTACGCATTGGGAACATCCCACATTTCTCCGTTTTTCGGTTCGAAATCTATCGGATATTCTTGAGTCCTCTAGTGAACTCGAGTTTCTTCTCACTGATTCTTGCCTTTTGGTCGTTTCAAGATCATGGAGCGCGGCTTGAAAAGGGTTTTGGGTCCACTGCGTTTGCGTGGTTGTGTTTGATGCTGGGTGTTTTGACAAACATGATATTCATCGGGGTGTCATTCATTTTGTACTTCTTGCTCGGCAAGGTTTCCTTCCTTTTCAAGACTCGTCGGGTATTTGGATCATTCTGTTCGGAACGTTGTCGATGGAATGTGTGCGCGCGCAACGAGGATCAACGCGAAGATTATTCGTCGTGGACGTTCCGGTACTTTACTACCCGCTTTCGCTGTATTTGCTCTTTGCGTTGATGGGGCAAGGAGCGCTTCTCGGTCAAGGCATTTCGATGGGTTTGGGGTACGCACTAGGTTTCGCGGGCAATGGCGAGGACAGTTCTAGTATTGGTCAAAACTGGATAAATATCTCCTCATTGATAGTGCTACTGCAAAGGCATGGGAAGATAAATACTTGAGCGATTGGGCGACTCGTCCTGGCTGGATTGCTGGTCATGCTGCTTCAGGGTCCGGGGCGTGGAATGGAACGGACGTTGTTGGAATGGTAAGTCTTTGTTTACTGTCGAGGAAATGGCGCTGCGATGTTACCTCCAGTTTTTCTCATTGTGAATTTTTTCCTGGCATCAGAGGCTACCACTTTTTGGCCAGTCGGGATCAGTGGACGACGCTGAAGATGTCTCTAGTCAGTCATCGGCGACTACAGGTCTTTCAGCCGGTACGGGAAGAACTCTTGGTGGGGCTACCAGGCGCGGGGCGACTTCCGCTTCGGAAGCCAGACAAGCTCGTTTACAAGCGCTGGAAAAGCGTACCCAAGAGTCAGATGATTGATGAAACGACTTTTATCGGTGGCCACTTGTTGTGAACCTTGTGTATAGTATTCAGTCGGTCACTTGTTGTGAGCCTTGTTGTAGTATTCAGTCAGCATTAAAGCGTGGCTTTATTGCTGGTATGTCCCCTGCATGTCGATCTACTCCAGCTCTTTGCCTGTCTAAAGAATTGTCCACCATTCGTTTCGCGTCCGCGTTGTCTGTCGGTCCCTCATTGCAACGTTATTTATTGAATAATGAATTTTGGAAATGAAGACAAGTAGACCTAAGTTTAGACCTTCTGGAGACTGAGAAACTATATAAATAGAATTACTGAGGATGCCCTCCATATCCATAGCTAGCTCAACTCTCCGCCACTGGTCGTACTTCCGAGTCTTGTGGCTGCACTCTACTGAGAACTGTACAGACGAGTACGGGGTATGTGAGTCAAGGGCTATGTTCCCTTCAATCCCGTGTAACACGTCACAACTTTGCGGCGTGTCGGGGACGAGGACGAGCGGCATCAAACAAATAATTTTGTCGTTGCTTTTCAACTCGAGCGGCTCTCTGGTCTTCTTGCTGCATCTTTGCTTGTTTTCTGCTCAAGACTAGCAATTCGCTGCAAACATTTTGATTTGGTAGTGAGATATTGCGCAGCTAGAATCGTGACGCTACTAGTAGTTTGCTTGAACGTTGAGAAGTAAATAGAGGCTGCGATGAGCCAACTGTCATTGTAACCAATCTATACTTCGGGGAAGGGTTCGTAAAGCATCGGGCCGTTGCACATCGTAATTATGACCTTGAATGATTCTTCAAGAGGTTCTGGTCTCGAAAAAATGGCTAAAAGTCAATTGAACTCTATATTGCCCGAGGCGACGACGAGAAAGAGGAAACGAATGGGACCATTTCGCGTCAAGCCGGGTTGTGTCGTTGCCATCCGATTGCGACCAGAACTGAAGGACTGTCGAATATCAGCCATTCAAACGCAAGCCGAAGATGACGACGATGTGAACCCGCCGGAACAACTAATCAGCTGGGATGACGAATTCACGTTTGTTTGGACAAAACCTTGCTTGGGGCGGGATGAAGGCTTGGCACTCATAGGAAAGCGTGTCCGATGCGTTTTCGCGGAAAGTAAAGACGATGCCAAAAGCAAGAGAAAAGTTTTGGAAGGTGAAATTATACGACTTGTAAATTATGGGGATCAGCAATTGCGGGGAGCCAAGCGGGGCTTTACAGTCGAGCTCCTCATTGACAAAAGCATGTTGACCTGTTTCCACATCTGCAACGCGGAAACGAAGGCTGGGAAGCTGCGAACGCTGGGGAGAAAACCTTGCGCAATCAACACCTGGAATCGAAAATACGAGGGAAAACACTGTCAGTGTCATTGTCAATCTGATGAAACCGTGGTGGATGGAATATCCAGCCGACTCTGGATTGGATTCTGGAAAATATGCGAGATGGACTTTACAAAAGCTTGTTCCGTCTAAATTGTTTCGTCCATCTGCAGCTACGAATCCAAAAGGCGAATCAATATCCTTAGATGGTGAAAAATCGGTAAAGGAGCGGCGCAAGAGTAAAGGGGAGATATCCACGTCCCCTAGACACCTGGGCGACGGAAACGATCCAGCTGATCAACAGACAACTAATTTTCGATGGGCGGCCCGACATTACCATGATATAGTTCTTTCGGCAAAGGACAACCACGAAACCGATTTTTCAGTGCCGAAATGCTTTCAGCTGGTTTTTGTGCGGAAGTTGTCAAGATTGAACCAACACCATCTCATAAAGCAACGAACGGTACCTCGACTATCGCAACAGTTACCCTGGAACGAATATTTCTTCCAGAGCAAACATGTTCAGGACGACTTCCCCATGATGATGCATTGTCTGTGTATCGCGATCGCTCTTTATTCAAAAACGACCGCAAACATTTACTGAGAGTGCCAATTGAACATTTGATAATTATCAGCAAAAGATCCACGTGGAGCAAAACACGTCAGATCTTCAAGAGGCGGACTCGGGTGATGTTTTGGCTGCATTGCTTCATTCCTATACGTATTCTCAAGCTGATGACTCTTATTTTCCATTGTCCAGTGCGGCGGATTCGTTTTACAATCGAGTCCACCCTGTCATCGTTGTCGTCGAATTTTTCGGCCGTTGAAAGTGATGATGCCGAATTAAGGAGTCTTGGCTGTGTCAAGGCTGTAACAGCGTCTTGGCTTCTATTGGAAATGACTCTATTTCCAATATTGAGAAGTGCGAGTGTCGGCGTTGTGTCAGCAATCGGTCTAACTGCTGGGAGGCCGAGCTCAACTCACGGAATAACAAGCTGAACGGTGAATCAAATACAAGCAGCATTTTGCAAGCGTCTGTGACAGTATCGGTAAACTTGGTACAATCGATTTCGGGCTACCACGTCAGCTCATGTCAGCTTCTGCATTTCCGGTTCCGCTCGGTAGCGTCTCCACCAAAGTCAGGATAAAGGGACCTGCTAAAATAAAACGCTCGGGTACAGGAAGGCCTCCAAAGGAATGTATAGCTAACGGGGTAACGAGCAAAATAGAAAGACGAAGAGGGCGAGCGAGACTGTAAACGGCGCGGACCACAATCTGCACCAATCAAGAAAGGAAGATTTATCGATATTCAAGCCAACCTGTGCCCGTTTCATCCCATATGATCGCATTAGCAAACGAAGAAAGGAATATGTCGACCATAGTGAGACAAGAAGAGACAAGCCCCGTAGTCTGCGTGTAAAGGAAGACGAAAAGCATGTCGGAGACGGCGAAAAGGACGACAAAACGACGAATGGGCGAGCAGCTCGTGCCAATCAACGACGGGTGCTGAAGGGTGTGGCATCTCTGGGATCAAGTGCTACGCTAAACATCGACACACTCGCGTGTCGAGAACCTCAGCTTCGCTTCGATCGGAGTGGCATCCATGCATGGGGTGTATTTGCTGATGAAGATATAGCGGCAGGAGAAATGATACTTGAATACAGAGGCGAGATCATTTGTAACTCAATTGCGGAGAAGCGCGAGGTGGAATACGAAGCAGCCAAAATAGGTAGCGACTACATGTTTCGCATTGATGCTAATACGGTTTGCGATGCGACGAAGCAGGGATGTGTTGCGAGGTTCATCAACGCCAGCTGCGAACCGAATTGTTTCACGAAAATTATTACTCTGGATGGAAATAAGAGAATTGTTATCTATGCAAAGCGAAATATACGGGTTGGGGAAGAGCTTTGTTATGACTACAAGTTTCCTTGGAATATGATGAAGCCAAGAGAATCCCTTGCTACTGTGGGGCAAAGGAATGCCGAGGCTACATGAACTGGGTAAGGTGCTCGCTAAATATTATTCCCATGGTTTACCCTACTGACTCTAATTCATCAACAGGACAAAAGTATGTCGCGATATCCCCGGTCCAAAAGAGGAGACGAATAAAAAATCCGACAAAGACATCGGTCGTCTTGAAATTCCCGACACGCGACCTGGGCAAAGTCCAAAGTGATAACACCCAGGAAGACCCTAAGAAAGTTTTCATAACTGTTGCGCACTACAATATATTAGTAATATATTATCCAGACTTTTCCATCGCTAACAAAGCCGCTAAAGTTTCTTTTCTACTCTCGAGCACAGAGACTTCCTGACCTCATCGCTTGATAGCCGAATGACTTTTGCAGTCAACCTTAGATTTGATTACCAGTGCTGCTCGCACCGGCACTGGGACGAAAGTGTTTCGTTTTCGTTCACTCACTCTCTCTCTTGACGGTCGACGAAAGGGCGATCGCAAGCGAAATGGATCAAAACGATGGTGATTGTGCGGAGCGGCAACTTGGGTGGCGATGGCGGCCAGCAATCCGCAGTGCATGTTATCATCAATAGTCTCTAGCATTTGCCCGGTCCTATTCTCCGCAAGAGCGTCAGCAGATATCCTTTGACAATTTGCCGTGCTGTCTGACTGAGCAATCATGCAGGCTGAAGATTTATCTGCAGAAGAACGCAAACGAAAGCGGTTGGAGAACTGGCGTCGCCGCCAGCAATCACAGACACCGGTTACGAAAGTGTCCTTGGCTTTGAATATTGCAAAAGTTCCCGTCAAGAAAGCAGAAACAATCCCAGTCAAGAAACCTATCAATCCTTTTTTTCAATGAAAGTGATTCGGAAGACGAACACACAGCGGACATGCGGACAAAACGTCCAGTCGACTTGTTGATGGATTTTAATTCTGCTCCGCCGCCCAAACGCCCAAAGAAGACCGAAGAACGATGGGATAAATCCTCCAAAGACTTGCTTGATCAGTTTATGGACAAACTTTCATCAAGCGAGTCGATGACTATTTCTGCAAAAGCGAAAGAGGCAACTTTATCGATCGATGCCTCGGGGTCCATGATGCGCAAAAGGCAAAGGTCGCGGTCGCACAAACATCCGGTACGGCTATTACCGCAGACGGTATTATGAAGCTTCAACAACGGAAAAGTCGAACAGAAAGTGACGTTTCCGATGACCAGTCGAAACCTCTCTATCAGCCGCAGGATTGGTTGAGTGATGCACCGTCCGACACTGACGACGAAAACGAAGAGGAGGCGCGTCGTGCTTTGATCGACGCCCTTAAATCAGCTCCTGTGCCAAATAATGAAGAAAACCCCGCCGAATTATCGCGCCCAGCGCAAACTGCCGAAGAAGTTAGAAGCGAAAAGACGCGTCGCGAAGAACGGTTACGTCAACTGGAGGATGAAGCGATTCAGGCGAGAAAATCTGCTGTGAGCGCGGAAAACCCAGAAGTTGGACGGTTATATGTCGGAGAAACAGAAGACGGTATCATGGAAGAAGCCGAGCGAAACTTACAGGCGGCAATGGCTGCTCCGGACGCGTTAACGGTTTTGGCCGAACTCAATAAGAAGAAAGAACTCAAGTCAATAGATCATTCGAAGGTGGAATACTTGCCGTTTCAGAAAATCTTTACCGCGTTCCTCGATCGCTTGCAAGTCTTACCAACGATGAAGTTGTTAATCTTCGTGCAAAGTTAAAAGTTCGCGTTCGAGGAAGCGGTGCTCCGGCACCAGTTAGGACTTTGACGAATGTGGACTCTCGGAAAAAATCATTGAAATTCTCGGCGCGCAAAAGATATTCGAGCCCTATCCAGTTCAGGCGCAATGCATTCCATGTATAATGGCCGGTCGAGATGTGATAGGAATAGCAAAAACGGGAAGTGGTAAAACCCTTGCCTATCTCCTCCCAATGTTCCGGCACATACTCGTTCAACCTCCTTTAGGACCTCAGGAATCTGGACCTATTGGATTGATCTTAGCTCCGGCTCGAGAGCTTGCCTACCAGATTTACGTGGTTAGCAAAAAATTTGCGAAACCGCTTGGCCTCAAGTAAGTACCTTGTCTATCATTGATTTTTTCTCTGGTGAAGTCGCTAACAGGGCGCGATGTTCAAAATCATCAAATTCCAGCAATCAACCTAGGAATTAGTGCTGGAACCATTTGTAACAATCTCGAAAACCGTCTAACCGCGTAACTTCTTTTCGATTTCTTTCCTTCTCAGGTCCACTGCCGTGTATGGTGGTGCTGGTGTGGCGGAGCAAATTGGTGATCTGAAGCGTGGGGCTCATATTGTTGTCGCAACTCCAGGTCGATTGATTGATATTCTCACTATGCAGTCGGGCAAAATATTGTCGCTTCAGAGAGTTACTTTTGTGTCATGGATGAAGCTGATAGAATGTATGACATGGGATTCGCTCCACAGATAAGTGCTATCTTGGAAGCAATCCGCCCCGATAAACAGACCGTTTTGTTCTCCGCTACTTTTCCAAAAGCGATAGAAACTCTAGCGCGAAAGTCGTTGAAGTTTCCTGTGGAGGTGGTTGTCGGAGGTCGGTCCATTGCTTCGGATAGTGTCACTCAGTACGCTGAACTGGTAGAAGAAGATGAGAAATTTTTGAGACTTCTGCAAATATTAGGCGAGCAAGTAGAAGGTGCAAAGAAGGCAATCGTTTTGTTGATACTCAAGTCCGAGCGGATAGTTTGTTTGAACAGCTCTTGCGCAATGGCTATATGGCTCTGTCTCTACATGGAGGAAAAGAACAGGAAGATCGCGACTCCACCATATCCGATTTCAAGCAGCGGGATGGCTCAAATGTTTTAGTGGCAACAGGGGTTGCCGGAAGAGGACTCGATGTTCCAGCTTGCTCGTGTGTTATAAATTATTCAGCACCCAGTCATTTGGAAGCATACGTTCACCAGGCAGGAAGAACAGGACGAGCCAATAATAAGGGCGTTTGCTACACGTTTGTGAATTCAACGGATGAGGCAAAGTACGCGCCAACTATTGTCCGCGCTCTCAGTGAAGCTGGGCAATCAGAAAGAATTAGTCCGGAACTCAAGAGCTTATCGGACGAGTACAAGGCAAAGGTGGAGCGAGGAGAGGCAAGGTATGCGGGAAGTGGTTTTAAAGGACGCGGGTACACATACGATGCCACTGAAATGACTGAAGCGCAAAAGATGGCCCACCTGGAGAAACGGCAAGCTTTGATCGAAGCTGGTCTTTTGGACCCGGAAGACGAAGATCCGCTGATGTCAGAAATGTCTGATGCAAGACCGAACAAGACGGACAATGAGCAGGGACAACCTAAGATGGGCGATTCGAAATCATCTGACAAAAGGATGTTGAAATTCCTGAAAATCTCACCCCGGAGTTGCTTGCTCTACCCGGCATGAAAGAAGCGCTTCTCCGAAAGGCCGGAATTTTGCCTGCAGATGATGGAGAAAATGGTGAGAAGGCTGCTTATATAGGCGCCCCAATGCGGCTGGGAGACGATCATTGGTTGCAAGAGTTTGAGATCAACGACTATCCGCGAGAAGCACGCTGGAAGGTAACGCAGAAAGATACGACATCGCGATTGCAGGATGAGTTCCGCACTGCGGTGACGCTGAAGGGATCGTATTATGCACCAGGGCGCGAGCCAAAGATGGCGAACGCCGACTTTATCTTCATCTTGAAGCTGCTAGCGAGCAAAGCCTGAAGAAGTGCGCGCTGGAAATCCAGCGCATATTGAACGAAGAAACGTTACGTGTTGGAGCAAAGTCCTCAGGTGGCGCATCTGCTTCTCATAAGTACAACGTGTTAGGTTAGACGTTTTATATTAGCATTTTATATAGTTTCTAATTCTCCGTCTCTGTAGCTTATCCCTTTCGATGATCTATGACAACTAGTCAACAATCTGGTCCTTCTACAGTGGACAAGAGTTGCAGCAGACGTGGATCTTCATACCAATCAATGTTGCTTCCGGATAGCAAGTCGCTAATGATAAGCTTTAGGACTCGATTCTCCTTTTTCAGTTTTGATTCAGTCGAGTCCGCTATTTTTTCTTGTTTCCGTGATTTTATCTCTTCCCATAATTGTTGGTTATCTTGCTCAATTTGACGAAACTTTTCCAGCTTCTCTTTCGCAATCGTCCGAAGGTCGTGAAATTGTTGAAATAGTTGCTCAACTTGTTTTCCTAAATCAGAATGAAGTCCTAAACAGTCACGAATGAGAGGATCTCCTTCGTTGGAATGTGCTTGCTCCACTGCCTTCGAATTGGCCAGGAATTTCAGCAGCAACAATTCTTGTTGCTGTCGCTTGGTCTCGTCCAATAGCGATTGCTGTTGCGTCGTATCATCTTGTAATGTTTCAGAATTCGATGCTAGAGCCTTCAGTTTCACGCGATAATCAAATATTCTCTGATCAAGCCATTCCGCTAGGTCTTTCTCCAGAATTAGTTGCTCATTTAAGTTGCCGAAACGAGGCACAGGAGCGGAAAGTGTGCGATATGTCAATGCCGTTCTCGTGATGGAATCGCAGCATCGCAGAATTTCTTCAAACTCTTCCATTTGAGCGTATTGGTGAATAAATATTGCCGATAAACTTCTTTCCTATGTACACCTGCGCCCTTTTTCATTCACATAACAGCATTTGGTTTTGATTGGAGAAGTCTCCCAATAAAAAAACTTTCCTCTCATCACTGCGTTGCAACGACCATCATTTTTGCGCGTGATTGTAACCTTAACCTTCTCTGCATCCACCTAGTCAAAATTAGCGATTGACTCTATATAACGGAAACATATAAATGTCTTAACGGTAAAATTAATCTTGTTTATTGTGTACACAAAGCCGTTGAATCCGGTACTCACCAAACCGCTTACATCGTGAACGCATGCGCCTCCGACCTCCGACCTCCCTCCATTCGCAAGTCAATACGGTATATTTATGTTACTCCGTATTATTGAACCCGTAATTCAATTCAATTTCATTTGATTATGAACTGGCTCAACAGGCTAGATGATGTCTTGGACAAAGCTTTGACCCTCAGAATTCACGGCATGGTGACTCGTCATCTGCTCGCCGCGGTCAACAGTCTCCGTCAAACGAAATTCTTGCGGATCAATTTGGGAATGAAAGTGACAGCAGCCATGGCTCTCCCGTGATTCGTCCATCTCGTTCATTGGACACTGCTGGTCCTTCAATTCCTGGAAGAGTGCGGCGGCGGTCGGAAGGAGTAGCGGTTCCTGCAAGCAAAATGATATCAAACCTGCCCTGGGCAATCCTCCTCTCCCTGTTTTTCCTGGTCAATTGAAACGAAATTCAAGTAGCGAAGTAACGAACAAAACAAAGCAATATCCTGGTAATGTTAAACGAAGGATGATTCCCAAGGGGCTAGCTGAAGAATCCCAACAATCACCTGATTCTGAATCTGAATTGCCATCAAAGTTGCAGCAGTCAATTTCTACAAAAGCAAACGAAGCAGAAATTCAACATTCGGGAAATTCACTGATATCAAACGAAACGGTTACTGGATTCAATCAGATTGAAAGCGTGAAGTCGGATGCATCTGTCAGTGCGGACCGTCAATCAGTCACCGGAACCGTGCATGATGAAAAACAAAATGAACATCTGAAATTGCAACACGGCATCGACAATGAATTGAGTGGAAAATTATTGCAATCAGACCGGAGCCCTACTCAGTCTTCAAAAGCCTCAATAGTTGAATCATTAGGATCGTTGGCCAAAACGAAAGCCTTAAGCTTTTCCAGGCAAATCGAAGTGATGATAAGGCCAGAGAGCCCGATAGTCGTGGCAAAGAAGCATCGTTGGGTGAAGCGTCTGAGCTTGCACTCGCAGATCATTCCGACAGGGTGAAGACAGACACTAACGAGGCAGTAACTTTAGCAAAAACGAAATTGGACAAAGACCGAGAGCTATTGACGCGGAATGAGAACCGCGGTGAGAATGGAGGCATTGTGGTTGCGTTATTTTCCGAAATCATGCCTGAAATGCGTCTTGAGCCACCACCCGATGACAATAATGGATCTTCAGATGTGCAGAAAGATCATGACGCACACAAGGTGTTACAGCCTCAGTTTTTAGGTGATAATCACGAAAGTGCAGTGGAAGAGTCTTTTGCACATGTTCACGAAGCGGGCGAACCTGTTGCTGATTTGCCGCTCTACGATTCCAAGTCCAAGCACTCTGTTCGGAGTGACAATGATAAAGGTTCCGCCATTGAATCGAGACTGCATTTTTCCTCAATACTGGACGACACTAACTTTCCGGTGAAAGATTTCGCTCATCAAGACATTTCTGTTACTGCACTCTCTGCACAAAGAGAACGGATAACTGAGCATACATCAGCAACGTTAAGAGATGTCACCGCTACGCACGAAAGATCGCATTCAAGACTAGAAGAACAAGCAACAAAGGCAGCAGCAGGTTCTGATT
The DNA here is from genome assembly GCA_026008555.1 of Fistulifera pelliculosa. NCBI lineage: Eukaryota > Bacillariophyta > Bacillariophyceae > Naviculales > Stauroneidaceae > Fistulifera > Fistulifera pelliculosa. The sequence continues at coordinate 109,587 of BROJ01000033.1, forward strand.
CTTTAGAACGTCGCATTCTCCTAAACGGCGAATCATCCGCAAGCATCCATGACCGCTTAGATCATGGTCACGCCAGCGAAGGCGAGTGGATTCGCCAGCACGAGGATGATGATAACTCTTCTGGAGATCATGAATATGTAATAGATTCGCCTTCAACTCCGAAGGCGCCAGCCGCACGCAACGAGTCACGAACGGCCTCTGAAGGAGGAATAGACTCGCCTCATAGGTCAGCAAGCTTGACGAAGTCCGATGTCGATGGCGACAGCACAATATCAATCTGGAGCAACTTCAAGTTGGATATTCCGTTCGATAGAAGTAGAAACCGCCACGGTATGGTAAGCCTTCGACTATTGCGTGCACGCCGGTTGTCGTGCTCCATCGGATCTTTTGTTCATGGGAGTATTTCTTTAAAACCATGGAAGGGAAAGTACGAACGAAAACTGCCAGAACGCATTCTGTTTCTAAGGGAGGGCATGGTGTATGTGCAGTATGGGATGATTGCGAAGAAAACCGTGTATCGATGATTCATGCTTTTCAAGTGATGAAAGTCCTATACCAACAATCGAGATTGACCTCACCGCCAGTCCTTTAGGTATGGGACTGCTTGGGTTTACAATGGGGACACTCTCACTTAGTTGCGAAGACCTACTGATGAACCCCTACCGCGTGTGCCGATACTGGCTCTCAATTCCGGAAACAACGCCAATTCTTGGCGCGTCTCGTCTAGCTTCGCCCATGGTGCAAGTTGAAGTTATGTTCGAACCTACGACTGTCGAAGAGGACATAATTGAAGGAGACAATATTTTGCCTCCTGAGACTATCGATATCCCGGAAGACGTTCATATTTTTCATAGCGCTGATCGCGGTGGAAGCGAAGAATATCCATCCACGCCCCAGCGATTGGGAACAAAAGGAGGGACACGAGCGGACGATATCGTCTCCTCCACCCCTTTCTCGGTCAAAACCACTCCCTTTTCTGCGAAGTCACAGCGAAGCATCCACAGTCAAACAAATCAGCACTTGCTTCGCTTGAAAAGATTTAGGTTGCCCGCAACATGTTGCGTTTGCAAAAGGAGCATCATGTCTGGTATTCGAGCGCAACCAGCTTATCGCTGTGAAAAGTGCAAAATTGACTGCTGCGAGGACTGTACACTCCAAGTCGATATAAAAGTGCCCTGTGGCTCGTTCATTGCCCAGGAAGAGCTGAAAAATTCGATCCAGAACAAGTTAAGCATGAGCACCATCTTGAACACCGTTGCGCCCGTTAGCGGGACTGCCACGTCAACAGCACAGGATCACAATTACTCTTCCAGCAAAAAAAGCCAGCGTTAGCACGCCAAAGGGGATTGGCAAGATCGATTTGGTTTTCCTTCGTGCCTTTGTATTGGACGAGCCTTGGTCCCCGGAATCAGATGCTGCTGATATCTTAGCCGACGCGAAGACGTCGTTCAAGTCGGGAGACTACTATATGCGAATAACAAAGGTCGGAAGCAGAGATTCGGCGAGAACACAGACTATTCAAAACTCAAGCAAACCTGTTTTCGATTCCAAAGAATTGATATTGAATGTAAGTTGACCTTATTGCTCCTTTTTCCACGTGGTTTTCTTCTACTCAACCCTTTTGATAGTCCCCACTACGGCTGTGAGTTTCGAATAGATCTGGTCGATGCGCTGACTGACAAACCAGTAGGGAGCTCGCTCATAACGACGCAGTCACTTTTGCAGCTTCAACGCGACGACATACTCAGAGAAGGAGCTTTTCAGATTTTTAGTATCTTTGGATTGAAGCGGAAAATTCCGAATAAAATACAGCTCAGAATCGATCTCAGGCACGACATGAAAGACGCCACAACGTTTGAGTATTTCTCCCTCCAAATCCTTCACCTCATTCGTCACAGCTTCAAAGAGGTACGTTACTTGAACCAACTCTGATTTGATGCTATAGGTTTTCATTTAAGTTTTGATGCTTTACAGGCGATATCGTCGGTTATACCGATATTTTGATATCGATGAAGGAGGATCTAGACAGTTTGTACGGGGACAACCCCTATGAATGCCCTCCTCGGCCGCCTGATGAGTTGAATATGCGTTTGTTTCAGTTGCACATGACTCGATTGTCAAACCTTATCGAGGCCACGAAAGGCGCCGTGAATGGATACATCTACGTTATCAGCTGGAAGAACCCCATTGTCACAGCGTTGTCTCTTTTCATATCATTACAGATTTGTGCCACTTTCAACCCCGCCTTCATTGGAAGTTTGCCTTGCTTCTGCGTGATCATTTTCATGGTCACTAGTGCTTTGCGTCACGTCTGTTTTCAAACTCAAAGAGATGTATACGTTCGTAGAGAAATCGAGAAACGCCGGAAGGAAGAAAACATAGTTCTCGAGCATGCCGTACACCGTCCTGTTGGAGAAATCGGAATTGCAATTTCCGCTGGTCGTAACATAAGCTCTCTAGAGTTTGGTATCCCGGGAAGTGTCATGTGTCGAGCACTTTGGAATCCTGAAGGTTTAATGTCTTCTACTGAGAAGGAAAAGAAAGAGATTCGACCCGTTGTCCACGAGATCGGGTCGACGGATCGTGTGTACTCAGCGAATCCTGTGTGGAAGGAAGCCAAGGAAAGCTCTTTGACCAAACGCCTTCGTTCGATCAAACATTTTAATCGGGAATCAGTACAGCAAGTCGGATCAGTGGATGCACCGCAGTTCATTTTCCCAGTTCTACAACCGGTCAACACTCATGATATGGGTCTTCCGGTCCTCGAACCCTGGGTGAGTAGTCTGGGTACGATTGATGTAGAAATCGGTTTCACGGATGTGATAAGTATCCTTCCAGATTCTGAATCAATCGCAGGTGTGATATCCGTTCCTTTTGTTGACGTGTACAACCACAAAGAAATAAAAGGTTGGTTCAAACCCAACCAGCCTGGCAAAGAAAATACGCTTTGCAAAGCTCAATCAGAGGACGATGGAACTCCTCAAGTGTACCTTAAGATATGGTGGATGCCACCCGTGGATGACGAAGAGAGTGGTATCGACAAGGAGAGCGATACGCGCAGAGAGGAGTCTGTCTTTATACAAGAAGAAATGATACGTTCTACGATAATCCAGGGCGAATCACGACGTGGCGTTATTGGCAGCTCTCTAGGTGCAATTAGCTCTGTTAGGGGCTTGACTGGACATCTTGCCGTGGTACAGAATACCCTCGGCCAAGTTCTTGATATCGTCGAGGCCGTTTGTAATGCTTTAACGTTCACGGTACGTAAGACCCGAATTTGTCGAATATACGGTCCCAGAACTAACAAGTTGCAATCTTGCAGGACCCCATGAAATCTACCATCCTGCTAGGTATTGTCATAAGTCTCTGGATCTTCTTTTCGCTAATTTCCGTGAAAATAATGCTATACGCCATTGTTATGGTACGTGTCACGATTGGCTTATTGTCTGGTCAATCTAGGAGTGCTCTAACTAAAAAAATTATGCAGGGTCAATATGGCGCAACCTTCGTCGGGCGCTTTGGTTCTCTGTTTTCGAAGAAAAGTGAGACGGCTCAGACGAAGAAGCAGCCTAGACCGGTCGGAATTTGGGTCATGAATGCTTTCCGAGGCATTCCGACGTTTGAAGATCTAAGGAGGACATATTTCTGGGAAAGTCTGCGACGTGGGGTACGCGAAGCTGAACAATTTTCCGAGGAAAAGAGAGGGAAAAGACTAAAGATGCTTTTCGCGCTCGGTGGTATTCTTCTATTCAGATTCAATCTACTTCAGGGGATCGCTGGAGAACTTGTTTCGCTATAATTCAGGGACATCGATTCACATGGTGGTCCTCTGTAAACGATTTTGACGAAGGAGGTAAACCTCTTGGAAGCATTTTCTTGTCTGGTCACTCGGGCCTTGCTACCCCATCACCACTTGAACTGAAGCAATTACCCAGCGAAAGTTTAGATCGACTCGTGTGTCTTTTGGGAGAGGAGTTGACAAGCAAGAGCGCTTATCATTGTTGACACCATCCAGCGCTGGCAAAGTCGAACTGGAACTAGCTATTAATCACACAATAAGCCATAAGGCTGAATAAAGTCAAGCTATAAGTGCAAAATTGAACTGCTTTGGGTGTCGACTCTGGAGTCTGGAGGTAAGAGATTCATTCTTGTGTCAAAAAAACGTCTGAGCTTTGGTGGCAGTCCCGAGTTGCTAAATACTAAATACGGCATTCCCGATTTGTGATGGCTCCTTGCGCAAATGCGCAAAAGAAAAGAGTGAGCACGGTGAAAGAAAAACTATATAATTCGTCGAGAGGCAAGGGCCTTGTCGAGAGGCACCTCCTTCACAAGATTATGATCGAACGAAGCAATGTAGCCACCGACGTTATAAGCGGTCCCCTCCTTCTTTCATTAAGAAACAAGAGAACACTTCATGTCAAACTGACGAACGAAATCAGTCTTCAGTAAGCACCCGTCGCGGTCCACACAGACAAATGAACGCGTCGAGCGCCATGGGAAGGCATGCTTTTGAACCCTTTAAGATTATGAATCTCCACCTCATGCAGCAAGCTATCAGCAAGAGCTTTGGAACCGCATACGAAAACAGAAGCCTCCTCTGTTTCCGCCCTGCATTCATCGGCGCTTTCGACGTCTGAAATGTTGTGACTCCAATCAAAATCGTGATTATGGGATCGACTGCTTATAGACGCGCAAAAGTCTGCAACAATCTGCGACAATACTGGTTTTCTGTATTCAATAGTTGTGTGGTTGAGATTGGTCGTGGCGGTGGGTGCATCGTCCTTCACTGCCGAGGAATGAAAAGCGTCCTCAAGTTGAGGCACATCCCGACTCGTCACCGGAAGTGGTGCTATACAATTTCCGTATCCTGATACCCCTGATGAGTCATGCAGCATCTACGCAACCATCTCATGGCTTGAAACGCGGATGGGTACATCTTTGCAAAGAGAAAAGGCAGCACGGGGCCAGAAAGAACATGAAGAGAACAGGCAATCCCCGGAAACAATAAAAACAGATTGATGTCGTGCAACAAGGAGCGCCTTCCCCTCCTCATCCTCATCTTGGCATGAGTTGGAGCAGGTCATGCTGGTGGAGTCTCTTGGCACTGCGGAACAGGTATGCAGGATCCTTCCTGACTCGATATCACGCACTGTCCTGTTGCAGCAGACTAATCGAGCAAGCAAGAAACTGAGTGCTACCCCAAGAAGACTGACGAAAGCCATTGATCTCATACTCGGGTACCTGGATGTCTCCTCAGCAGTCGTCGCAAGCGTCATTGAGGAACCAGTAGCCGCGCTGTCTCCGAAGCACCTCGAATCATCGGTCTTCAGTAGCGTTTCATGATTCACTATCGCTGACTGCGCCCGGCGGTGATGTTTATGATGCTGATTTTGTAGCGTTATAAACACCATAATGCGTGTTGTGTCTCGCGGTGGCTGTAAGCGATCAAGTAAATCCTTGGCGAGAAATTCCATTTCCTCAATGGTGCGGAGGATCCACACTAATTGAATGGCTTGTCCACGTAGGTGACGACGGTACAAAACTTCAGATAGACCAGTGAGCCCCACTCCTCCTGCCACGAACAAGCACTTTTGATCGGAACCCGATGGCGCGCCAGGATCAGAATGATAGGGGCCTTCAATGCACATCTTAAACGTCGCCGTGGTATACTGAGATCTGCCGGTAAATCCGGATTCGTTCGAATCCGCCAGACCAGTTTCACGAGAGTTGAGCGGAGTCTCCGACTGGATGGTGAGGTCCTTTATTTCTTGAACGAATTGGTTCGTCCAATCCCCGAGCGCTTTGATGTGGACTGAAAAGGTCATGTTGTCGGCGTCGATAGCGCTGATTGAAAAAGGATGCAATTGCCAACTCGAGATGGACGGGCACTTCAGGTAAAGAAATGCTCCTGTTCCAGGACAGACATTCCATGATCGCGGTAGACTCATAGTCAGACATACCAGATGAGGAAAATCCTTGGGTTCACATGTCGAAATAGCGAGAATACCACCGTTGGAAAGGATGCCATCATCATTGGAAATTGATGTCAGCTCATGGGAATAAACAGACACATCCAAGGTCGGTATACGCCGCACAAGTCGCTCAGCGATCCACGCAGCAAATGCTGGTTGAATAAAATGGATTGTGTTGTAATCGTGGAGATTGGAGAATAACACAAACAGCGCTCCTGACACTAGGTGCAGTAAAGAAAAGGTCTCGTAATAATGTTTGCGGAACCATGGGCGCGACGTGATCCAGAGAACCAGAAACATGCCTAAACCGAGCCATCCCATGAAGTTGACCACGCCCTCAGTGTACAAGTCACCCGAGGGAACCATTACATTGATCCATTCCTTTATCGAATAGTCATGGTTTGTGATATATGCAATCGACAAGAATACTGTGTGAACGGCTAGCCAGAAGAAGATAGCTTGACCGGCCCAGATATGAAGAAAGAGATTGTCTTTGTGCGAAATTGCCAGTAGTTCGGATGACCGCTTGATGGGAAAAATGATAAAGCCAAATTCCACATGGCTGGCCAGGCCGATTTGCCCCGACAAACGCCAACATCCTGACTGCCGAGAACGTGAACTGTATTTCCGAAATGGCCGCCGAAAACCATAAAACGTTCATTACCAGGAACCATAGAAGAAGCTTCTTTTGTCGTGTTCGGATGGAAGGTCGAGTCGCTTGGTGGCTTTCGCGTGGAGCAACAGCATGAGTAGCCCAGTGACCGCCATCCATGTCCATTCTTGTTTGGTGGTACAGCTCCAGCTATTCCCATGAAAATACAACAGATCACTCGAATTTCTTTGTAACTGAAAGACAAGACTGCCAAAGAGGGCCGCAATCGTCACAAGCACAACGACTTGAATCATGGTCACGTCGCGAGATTATTTGGAAATTCAAAAAAATGTTTTGTGCAATCATGGTATTCCTGCCGGTACCTGGTAACCTCTCTGCTCTTTGGCTGTTAGGCTGAAATTGTAAAAGAGGCTGCTCGTTTTGAAAGGAAGAGCTTTTTGGTCTTTCTAATAATGTTGATATCGCTCGCGTGTTTCAGTGTTTTGAGAAAGGGATGTTTTGGGAGATCGGATAAGAACGACATGTGTGAAGTGTGAACGATGTGACGAGTGATAAGGCTATTTTTGAAGGGCCTGTCCTTGATATCAAAATCAAAAGTTCGTGTCCCGGTACTCACAACTTTCCAAGGCGAGCCTCGACGACTAAAACCTAAAACCAAAACGCAAGGGCAGATAGGCCTCGACCTTCTGGTCGTGATTCGTGATCAGTGATCAGTGATCAAGCACAGGCTCACCTACACCTATAGGCCTTGGCTTTTCGCAGAGTTTTGGCCTCTGCCTCGAAGAAGAAATCGTTTCAAATTCGGCCCATCTCCCCACAATTTACAATCCGTTGCATTGTTGATTACGTAAGATCCCACCATCGATCAAAGAAGCGATCTTCTAAAAGATGTGGATGCTCAGTTTAATTCTCGCCCCTAACCTGCTGCTAGCACAAACAGACAAGAATGATTGCAAAAAGCACACTATCGACTTGATCATGGTAGAAGGGACGCTTCTCTGGTCGCGATTGAAGATGAAATTCGAATGGATCTGGAACGAGTAGGCATAACAGTCAGCCCGCGATTCATGTCCAAGGAGGATTTTAATCAAGCTCATCAGTCTGGTGACTTTCATTTGTCTTTAGCGAAACATGGGGCGCCCCTACGACCCCACTCCTTCGCTTCGGGATGGATGACCGGTGATGAAGGTCATTCGCGTGCCATGGCCAACTTGGAGCCACCAATGTCCAGAGATACGCTCTTCGACATGATTCAAGACGTCCTTCAGGAGCCGGTCCACAAAGAGCGTGTAAACAAGTGGAAAGAAATACAAAGTGTTGTGCATCAACAGGCTGTAATGTTGCCATTGTGGGGTAAGCGAGTGCCAACTGTTTTGAACAACAGACTCGCTGGGTACACCCCAGGTGTACAACAGTTCGATTATCCTGTGCATCGTCTGGAGGTTCTCTCCGGGTCGAGCACCGTCCGCATCGCACCCGGAGCCCAAACCGGACTCTTTCAGTCGGTAGGTCGTCTCGATCCTCACACCTACCGCCCCAATGAGTTCTTTTCAAATAATTGGGTCTATGAAGGTCTTGTTAGCTACGGAGAGAATGGTCGAATTCTCCCAGCTTTGGCGCAATCCTACAACTTCGAGCCACACACAATGGAGGAGAGAAATACACCTTTGCGTTACGAACTGGAGTTACGTTCCACGACGGTACGCCTTGGAACTGCGATGCAGCCAAACTCAACTTTGATCACGTTTTGGCGGAGCCACTGACATCTGCCGATTACCACGGTTGGTACGATCTTCCACAGCAACTTTCTGAATGGAGCTGTGAGGATTCCAATACCTTTGTGGTTATTACAAAGTCTGTGTATTATCCTTTTCTGCAGGAACTCTCTTTCATTCGCCCTCTCCGAATGTTATCGCCCGCAGCCTTTGTTGATATGGATCCTGCTACTGGTAACTCATGCCATGAGGGCTGGGAAATGTGACTTCTCCCGACAATGGTTCGTCCATCACCTGCGCGGGGATCAAGAATATATCTGGCACTGGGCCCTTCTCGTTCAGTAGTAGATCATCTTCGACGAATGCTGACGGTGAAAGTATCGACGATGAAGTTGTCTTTGTTCGAAATGGTAATTATTGGGGTGGAGTTCCTCAGGTTGAGCAGCTGGTCGTGGTGAGATACGACACGGTGGAACAGGTGAAAAGTGCATTACTGGATGGAACGCTGGATCTACTGTGGGGCTCGGGAGTTTTGCAAGCACAAGATCTGAATGAGATCGAGGACAATGAAGAAACGAATAATTTGTCAGTCTTTTTCACGGATGACGTCCAAAATGTCTTGCTACTCTTGAACTCAGGAAAAGCCCCTGGATGACATTAATGTGCGGAAGACAATCATGCATGCCATTAACAAAGCTCGGATTGTGGAACAAGAGATGGGCGGTACCGAGCGCACCGTAGACAATGTGTTCCCTTTGGATGCTCCGTATTGTGATGTTGATCTGTCTCCCCGTTGGGACTATGATATCGAGAAGGCCATGTTTCTAAATTGTGCCGCTGAACCAGAGTTAGTGGCTGTTTCAGACAAGTGGAAATCGTTCACGCCAGGTCTAAGCATTGGGTTCGGTCTGCTGTGTGTTGTCCTTCTGATTTTTGCTCTGATCTTTCCATCGGAGTCAGAAATACGAAAAGCAGCTTGCCGAAATGAAGAACACTGAAGCTGTAAGCGCATAAGGAAATTATTTTTCGTATAAATCCGACTGACACACGACACAGGCAACACGCAACGAAAATCTTTGCGCGTCGAATTACTCAAGTAAATTTTATTCCCAAAGGTTAGCCCGTGAAATAACGCACAACGGAAATCATAGCGTAGTACATTGCCTGTGTAAGTTTTATTAGAGATTGGGCTCCCAAAGTTTACCCCATGAAACAACGCGCAACGAAAATCTTCATCCACTCGGAATCACTGTTGACACCATCCTGGCAAAACAAGTTTGGGAATCCTAAATACTAAGTGATTCAGACACGTTTGTCGTGGAAATGTATTGTTAATCATGAGAAGCGGCTTTTACAAGATCCCTAAACAAGCCCCTTTTCGTATAAGATCATCCGGCTTGTCGAACTCAGCGAGAGTACCATCGTCCATGACTAAAATAAAATCGCTGTCCATGATGGTGTTCAATCTGTGAGCGACTGTTAGACAAGTGGCGTCTGCAAATTCCATTCTCAGCACTCTCTGAATGGCTGCATCGGTCTCTGCATCCACAGCTGCTGTAGCTTCATCGATGATGACTATCTTCGCTCCTTGCAGAAGCGCTCGCGCTATTACTACAAGTTGCCGTTGTCCAACTGAATAATTAAGACCCCCTCGGCTACGATGTCTTGGATGGAATCGACTCGGGCCAAGGAAACCGACGAGTAGCTGTGCATTGATCCTTCCATGCTTCGTTTATAAAGGCCGACGCTTTCAAGTACAGTGTGCAACTGTTCGTCGCTAAATTCATCAAACGGATCGAGGTTGCTCCGAATGGTCCCGCTGAAAAGAACCGGGTCCTGTGGTATGACCGCAACATTGCGCCTCAGTTTGCCCAGACCGATTTGGCGGATGTCAACTCCGTCAATCGAGATACATCCTTCGTCCAGCTCCACTATTCTCATCAGTGCAACCATGAGAGTTGACTTTCCAGCCCCTGATAAAGTTAATTGAAGCGATCAGATACAGTATACGGGTGCATCAACGGCAAGCTGAAAGAAACGTACCTGTGCGTCCAACAACACCAATCTTGGATCCTGCCGGTATGTGCAAGTCAAGGCCTTTGAGAACCAAAGGGAGATTGGGACGGTAACGCATCTTAGCCCCTTTGAATACTATTTCGCCCTGTGTCGGCCACGAAACAGGAAGTTTCTCGTCCAGCTCGGTAGTGCGAAGTCCCTCGTGTTGAATCTGGGAGTATTCCTGAACCCTCTCAACAGCCACCATGTTGGCTTCTAGATCACTGGCCATTCGGACGCTCCAGTTGAGAGATTGGGTTACCGATAGCGCGTACGAGATCGCCAGTCCTGCCAGTCCGGCAAAGTCTCATCGGCACCGAACAGTGCATGCTCGACAACTGCACTCGCTGTAGCGAAAGTAATAACCAAGGTACCAATTAGCTCCAGTCTAACAGCTAACCATGATTGCGCAGTGCACGTTAAAAGTATGCATGCTGCTGTTCGTCGAGCATAGCTTTTAGCCTGTCTGTGAGCGACTTTTGTGCCGAAAAGGCTCGTATACATGCGACTCCATCAATAGATTCACCGAGAAGTGCATATATTGGACTCCTGGAAACAGAATCGAGTCGTTTCAATTCGCGGTACGTAAGCTGAAGGGAAAAAACGGCATGAGGAAACACCTAGGAAACGTGCATTACACACGCAAAAGCGTGCCATTCGAGCTTACCGTGAAAAGCGTTGCTCGGAAATATAAAATAGGCACAATGGCACCAGGCCAAGCAGAAAAGTTGGCGTTACACCTGATATCACGACAAACGTACTGAAAACCGAAAAGATAGTTTGCAGGTACATTCTGAGTGTTTGAACCAATTGCTCGTCAATGGTGTAAATATCTGATAGAAGGGACAAGTGATCCAATTAGTTATCTGACTGGTGCAACCCTTTGAAATGCACTGACCGACATACCTTTGCTGAATCGATTTACCAACCGTCCGACAGGTGTCGTATCAAAGAAGGACATTGGTGCGTAAAGGACCGCATTCAACAGACCATCGAACAACTGCGAACAGAAGAACTAAGAATCAGAAAAAACACAGTGTCGAGAAAGTACACACAATGCAAGACGAATTCTTACACGACGAGAAGCCTTCAAGCTAACCAAAGCAACGAAAAGCATTCGAAAACTCCCGCCAAGGCTGCAGATACATTGATGATAGCGTAGGTACCAAGAAAGCTGAATTGATTTTCCACATCTGCATGCCGAGACCAGTAAGTCAACCACCAGTTCGACAGAAAAGCAACCGCCTCCCCAGCAGCGAATAAAATCAGGATCAAAATAGTAACCACGAATCCACCCGAGGCACGTATCCAAGACAAATAAGCTTCTGTCGATATTTTTCCAGTCTGTCTCAATTCCTCTGATACCAGCTTAGAGGATTCGTATCCTTTGATGACGAAATATGGCCCGCATCGCTCGGAGCGGAATCAAGCGCTTTCTTCGTCTCTGAACCCACAAAAGAATCTTCGGTTTCTGACATGTCTTTTGAGACTTTGTTATCTTTTATGACTGATAGTATCCGGGCGAAAACTGAGTTTGGATTGTTAGATAGCGCCTTGTAAGAACCTTCTTCCACAATTCGTCCATCTTCGACAACGTATATTCTATTGATTTTAGGATGATTCAAATACTGAAGGGCGTTGGTGACAAAAACAACACCACGCTCCCTTCCTGAAATAGTTGGCTGCATCAACTCATCAAGAATAGCTTGATCGAACAAATGCTTCGCTACATGCGCGTCAACAGCGGAGAGAGCGTCATCGACAAGGGTAAGATCAGCTTTATGATACACAGCTCGAGCCAGTGCAACCCTTGCTTTCTGCCCTCCCGACAGCGTGATGCCTCGTTCTCCTATCTCCGTCTGATCACCATCTGATAACAGGAAAGATCATGTCGCAAAGCGCAGCAATCGAGCGCACGCTGGTAAAGATCTTCGTCAACAGGCTCGTTCACATGGCCGAATAAAATGTTATCACGGACAGACGCGTTCATGATAAAGGGCGTTTGGGAAAAGTACGCCAGCGTTCCTTGGACTTCCGTCTTCCCTGTCAGTAACCGCAACTCGCCCAGAATGCTGTTGATTATGGTACTTTTCCACTGCCCACGCTTCCGATAACGGCGACAACTTCACCTGGTCGAATTTTGAAATTAACTCTACGTAGACAAAGCGACGGACTTGCATGCTCGAGCATTGGTTCTTTCAGCGGCATCGATGTTTCACCTTGTAACTTTTGAATCTCTTGTTCTGCATCTGAAAGTAAAGCACGCAAAATAGCAACCTCTTTGTCCTGTTCTCGTATGCCGTTTTTCTTTTCTAGATTGCTATTGCCTCCTTCCATGTTTTTACTACCATACACAGCTGAAACGCCGCTAATATTAATCCCGTTCTCAGTCAGATTTCCAGGTCCAACTGCATGATGTTCCTCACTAATAAAAAAAGCTCCGAAGGCGATCAATCGACACCACAGCTTCAATGATTGAATTGATTGCTGTCATTTCGAATTGTGAGAACACGAAGAACAAAAGATCGAGAAAGCACTTCCTGGGATCACTTACTCTGGGGCAACATGAACAGCGGAAATCGAAGGAGATCGAAAAGCGACAAAGCAGTCAGCGCGGAAGCCACATCGAGTCTATGACCACTCCAAACATAAACAGAAAAGGTCGCGAGAGCCACCATGAGCGGTGTGAAAGTCCACAGCATGCGAGAAAAGGAGGTTCCCAAAGTACCGCAGCAGCTGCGCCAGCTCCGCCTCACGAAGTTTTTTCTATTCGTTTCTGAAAAGACTCTTCCCAAGCTTGAAACTTGATGACTTTCATTCCACCCAAAACTTCTGCATTCAACTCAACTCGTTCATCTTTTGCTTTCATTAGTTTTGATTGCATTTTCCCCATCCAGGTTGCCACATATTTGGTGACGGGAATCATGATGATAATCACGGACACGCCACCCAACGAGCTAGGACCAAGTTGCTTCCACAAAAAGAAAAGAGCAAGACCAATCTGGAGAGGACTGGACCACACAGCATTCAAATACGTCGTCAAGTCTTTCAATAAGAGCAAAAAATAGATTTGAACGGCGAGAACGTGAGAATTTACAAGCCAATGATATCTTTTAATAATAGGATCTCCAGCTTCGTACCTTGTAAACGTTGAGCATCGATCGAAGCAAGATTTGTAATTTCACCCATACTGCGACTTTGCCTTTCTTCCGGACTCAATAGCAACGCCTTTCGATACACTGTCATCACGATCGCTGTTCGAGTTCTCAGCCCCGTCGTGTAACACTTTTTTTTGAGAATGGAAGCGTGAGAGGCATGCATCGTAAAACTACTCGAATGCGAATGTCAGCATCTCTTACCTTGTAAAAATAGTGCCTCAGGCATATACTCATGGCCAATTGACTGATGGTTACAGCGAAAATCAGCCACAGACCCCAAAGAAGCGGACCATCTGGATCTCTGAGAAAAGGATCATGCTATGAAGAACTTGAGGCCCAACAAACAGACACAGATCGTGCACAAGTTTGAGCGCCGCACCCTCGAGATACTCAGCTCCAAACGCCCGGCACAAAGCGTTTACCAAAGAAGGATTGGCTTTTGCAACTCTTCCGCCCAATATTTATCGAACGTTGCCGTTACATAATCAGTCTCGCAGTCATCGAGCAAAGGAACGAGGTGAGATCATCCGGATCGAGTTTCGTCTTTTCATTTCCTCGGTGCAAAACTGGAGTAAACCACTGAAACGTCAGTTTCGACCAGTAATTACCCTTTGTCGAAACATGGCCGCCGTGATTATTTCTCCCACTCACGAGCGGTGTTGTCTCGTGAGAGCTTTCGTTCGAAGACAACCCATTCCCTGAATACTGCCGTACGAGGTCATGGTAGTGCTCTCTTCGACGAAGTTATTGCGATAGACCAATCGCTTTCGTATCAAGCCGTCGAGTCAGTCAGATGCGATCAAATAAAATGAAAATTATCTTGTGATGAGGTCGCAGCACAGGGGCAGCAAATTTGGACCTCGTCCGTCCATGCAACTTGCCCGCAACATCACCGAGATTGTGAGACACATCACTGACTAAATAACCATAGACAAGCGAAATACAAAGTACTTTATTTGGTACTCTACATTTTGGGCGGTACTAGTATTGCTGTCCGTGATGCGACGGTCATGGCTTGACGAGCGACGGTCATGCGGTCAAAGCACTGAAGCGAAAAACACAACATCGTCCGCATTATCATCAAAGCGACCTGGTCGTAGCTGCAAAGTAACTGCGTCTATTAAAATACAGCTGGCGTCCATGTCAGAGCAAACAGAAGATACAACACAAGTCTCTAGCGGCGTCCATGACTGGTCAGCGTACTACGATGAAGAAGGCCGGCTTTATTACTACAACAGCGTCACCGAGGAAAGCTCGTGGGAGCCGCCGGAGGACGGCAAATTCAATCCACCCGAACAAGTTGAAGAGCAACCGGAAGCTGCCGCTGCTGATGTTAATACAGATGAAATAATAGAAGCCGAAGAAGAGATTCCAGATGATCAACCGACTGAGGAACCTACCTATGATGCAGCAGCGGAACCTTCCGACGAGCCCGTTTCGCAGTGGATCGCATACAAGGACGAAGAAGGACGCGAGTATTATTACAACTCTACAACAGGGGAAACTCAATGGGAGAAACCCACCGATCACGTCGTATCCGCCGAGGATTTGGAGGAAGCCGACGAGGAAACTGCCGAAATGGAAACCGAGCAAGCAGATGAGACGGCTCTAAAGGATGGACAACGAATGCAAGTCGAATCGGAAGGCGTCGGCGAGGATCGTCAAACATCGCCAAAAGAAGAGTCGATGGAACCGGAAGTTCAGGAAGAGTGGGTAGACCCTAAGGTGAGACGAGTTCAAGAAGCGGAAGCGGCTTTAAATCAGACCGATTCTATTTTGGAACCCACTTGTATCAAAAATGTAGCCGAAGTTGTACGGAGTGAAGGAGGGCAGCCACAAAAGGCAATCACGTCGCTCATTGACAACTACCACGGTCAAACGGCTATTTGTGGCCTTCTTGGACGTTGGTTGGCAGATTTCCGCACGTCCGCTTCGTCATCGACTGCCGATCCGCCTACCAGCGGCCCATCGCAAGAATCCGCAGATGCCGTACGTGAAATCACTCAAGGCGTGATTAGCCGTTTTGTGAAAGAACGATTTTCAAAGGAAACGGGTGATAGAATTTTAAACCTTTCAAAAGCAGAAGCGGCTTTCTTGGAGGAGATGATGGACTCATCTCATTGGCGCAAGCTTCTCATTGATCTTTCCGCAGTTCATAAGGACAGTGCTGTCCTGATTTATTGCTTGCAGGCTATATCCAAACGCGGTCACCATCGCGAAATCGCCAAACGAGTGAATCAATCCGATCACTTTGCGGTTTTCAACGCGATGTTACAATCCGAGCTGACAAATATCGGACGTATATCAGTATCAGCTGAAAGCGACCTTTCGTCGGCTGTGGAATTAGATGATCTCGTCGAGGACTTGAAGAGGGCTTGTTGCTCTACCTCGTATACCTATCTGTATTCAATGGAGGCGTTGCGTCATCTGGAAGCCCGGGCAATGGAGGCTGTCAAAGACAAGAAGACCTCCCGACTTCATAGAGCAATCAGAAAGTGGCGCGCCCTTTCTCAAGGTCTAGAGAATGCAATGATCGACCCTTCAGGTATACCGAACGCCGGGGTGTTTCGCATTTGTTTCGAAAGCGACGACTAGATGTGGCGTTAACCATGAGTGAACTACACCAGCGCGAACGACGACGCTTGAAGCATGATCCCGAATTGAACGAACACGATGTTGAAAATAGCAAAGGGGCGACAGGGAAACTTGAAACTGCATTACTAAGCTTTCTCCGCCGACATTCTGTTGGAACGCAATTGGACGACGCAGTCCTGGATCCACTTCTACCCAGCGGTGTAGACATCACGTCCTTTGCGGATACAGGGAGACTTTTGGTTGAACACCCGGTTGCGATAAAGGCACTATTGGAGCACTTGTTCAAGCCAGGCTCAACGCGAGTCGTAGCTCCAGTTCTCCGCAATAAGTGTGCAAGGCTGCTAGCATTTGCTGTTCTTGCCGCAGAAAGAGCCGCAGAGGAAGATGGAGGTTCAATGGACGACTCTTCGGACGAGGTGGCCTTAACAAGGATGATAGTACAGGCTAGCCAAGTCTGCGAGCAACTGGAAACTATGGTTTCTTTCCTGGTGCTGTTGGACGAGACGAAGGTCGGGACTTCGCCTGGTGAAAAGCTTTGCTCACTAGCGCTGAATTGCGCTGCAGTCGCACAGGGCGTTGTCATCTGGGCTCAGGCATTTACTCACGGTTCTGAATTTGCGACTTCTCCCGCTTTCCCGACGATCTCTGTCAGCATCCTGTCATTGCTACGTGTCATCAGTATGAAACATCCCTTTACAAGAAAGCTGACCATAGACGTCGCCGTCAACTTTTAAGGCATTCCAACCACGACATTTCTTATCAAAAGGTGACTACAATTAAGGAACAGAGTATCCGGCTGCTGTTGCTACTCATATTGGAAGGGAGATATCGGATGTGCTTGGAAAGTTGTCTCAGAAGATGCAAGAGCATGGCTCATCCGACTTAGACGCTTCTCTCATTCGATATTTTGTTGGTGGTTTACTAGAATGCGCCAGACCACCTGTTTCCTCTGAATTTGTTCGCTGCTTTGGGTTATTCCTAAAAACTCCTAAGTGCATTGATGCGGTCAGATCGCCCTACTTTACGGAGGCGAACCAACAGCTCTTCCAGACGATGCTTCTGTCCTTTGAAGGTTCTACAGCTACTGATGATAAAGGACTCGTGAACACGCTTTACTCAGCGTACAAAGTGGGAAAATAACGATGAGTAATCCATTGGTCACTTTTAATGACTATTTGAAACGAGCTACCAGGTATATCACGTCATCAAGCCAATTCGAATCCGTAGCCGAACACAGATCGTTTTCATATTTCTTCCGTTCATGAATGTATGCCTTCAATCAACCGGACTCTTGATGTTTACCAATATTCAATGTTTATCTGAACGTCCTGCATCTCCCGAATTGAGTTGATACGGCATTGCGATCGTAAATCGTAAATGATAGCTGGAGTCTATGTACGGTCGAATATCTCTAGCGATTAGCAGAGAGAAAGTGGATCGTCAGGACAGTATCCTTTCATCACATCGCATTTTTCATTTACTGTCTTTTCAGACGAAAAATCATTGAATGCATTGGAATGAACGAGGGCACCAACTTCTGGATCTTCTGACACGTGCCATGAATTGAAAAAGGAACTGCTGTAGATCATTATTTCTCTATCGAAGAAGAGCAAATAGAACACACAGGGTTGAAGATTGGCGAGTGGAGAAGTGGAGAACTGAAAGGAAGGAACGAAGAATGAAGAAAAGTGAAATCTAATGAAATAATGAGAAACGAGAAGAGTTCGAGCGCAAAAAAATAAAAACAGACGAGCAAAGTAAAGCGTTCTGTTTTCTGTTCGCCGTTTTGTGTTCCATAAGTACGGAGCTTACGAGCGGACAGCTGACGCTGACAGCTATAGAGTACAGTGATGTATCGAAAAAGCAGAAAGAGAACAGAAAACAGAAGGAAGCAGAAACTATAGAAAGTAAGGTTTAGAGTTTGGACTGTATAAGAAAAGCTACTTTCTTTTATGACGTCGCACATCGCACTTCGCGCCTTTCGAAAATCTGTAACTTGAAACTTGAAACGTATCTCACCTTCTTCTTTGAGGGTTCTTTAGTAAAACTATCATTTCATTAGTACTTTCCAGTACCGCAGGAAAGTGGCGAACGTCAAAGTCAAAACACGAAAAATCGACGCGAGATTGTGAAAAGAACGTAGAACAGTGTCGTTGACCTTGAACCTCTTCTCCAACACGACGACACCCACTCTTGACATGGTGCAAAAGCATTGCACAAATAATAGCAATACGAATAAGACTCTTTGACAAACGCAATCGTCCCTGTTTACTAAACGAGGAGAGATAATAAATGAATCAAAACAATTCTCCGGACGGAAAAACACTCTCCGCGGACGATGGGGCTTTTTTCGTGCGAGACGAGACCTCGCTTTCTGGGCGCTCCAAAGACCGTAACAGCCATCTTATAACCGGTTCCCACAATCTTCCAAGTCATTTTGTGCTGGAAAAGTGTGTCACAGCCAACATTGCTCGTCCTCAAGTAGCGCCTATTCCCAAAGAAGAGCGAAAAGAGCTTTGATACGGGCGAAATTTTATTCAGAATGTCTGATGCAAGGCATCAAGCCCGATGACGCGAATGCTGCAGCTCTTGATGCTGATATGCTTTTCAAGAAGTGGTGGGTAGAAACAAAATTCAGGAAAACGAGCAGCATGAAAAACAGCAAGACTCGAAGCGTCGAAAACTAGAGAATCTTGTTCAGGTAACAAATGGTTTCGGAACAGGGAACGATGAAAATCAATCACCGAGTTACGCCATGCGAAGCGAGGAGCAAGAGGAGTCAGGAGGTAGAACAACAATTGGTCAATTGCACCAGATAATACACTCGCCAAGACAAATTCATCAGATTCCAGAATTGAAAGCAAGTTTAATACAGCTTCTTCGACGGGACAAAGGCGACACAACGTCGTTTGAATTTCACGCGCTGGTGAATGGTTTAGGAGAATTCTACAGAGAGCAAGGACTAGATCAAAGATGGGCAGCTGGAGACCTTTCAACAACTTGCAGTCTTGACGGTACTTGGCTGGCACTTTCAAAGTCTGAGTTTACAGGGAGCATTGGAAGAAATGCGAACGGAGAGTTTATTTTTCCACTTGGTCGTGTTGCTTTCGATATGTTCCGGCCAACAGGACTGCTTTGTTCGATACAGGGTGCTTTCAATATAATAAAGCCCTGGGATCCCGAGCAAGATAAGACCCGTCCTGTGATTTATCCCGCGAGCCTAATCAAAGCAAGCACACAAACTGGCCGGGCTCCGTTGAGGAAATACGAGTAAGCATTGTTTGTATCTATGCTGATTCACTCACGATGCATTGCTCTAAACTTTCTTATTTCACAAAGACTTGTTTTCACGCTTGCTATTGAACCGGGCCAGACAAGGAGCGGACAAGCTGGGGTTCAATCGACCGATGAATTTGTCGTTCGTCGTCCATTCAAATGTCTTTTGACGAATTATGGATACTGTCTTCCTGACCCGGAGGTCAGCAACAGGTTGACTGTCTGGTTTACTGGGGATCACTCGAAGTAGAAGATGAAGAAATGGATTTAGGTGAATGGAAACAGCTTTTGACAAAGAAATGCTACCTTCGCGCTCGACCATCCAGTCAGCGCGTATTTTAGCTGCTCGGATATTTGCAGGTGCAGATCTTCCGGAGAGTATGTCGGATGACGGAACCATGGAATACTCTTTAAATCGACCGATTGGTGGGCATGGAAAAGCATTTATCGACGTGATCTACGCGGATCGTACCATGAGAATTCTCCGTGGTCACCATGGCTCCTTTTTGTTTTCACAAAGTTCCAAATTCATTGTAGAAGGCGTCGAGAATGAAAGTGTGGAGCTTTCAAGCTATTTATTCTATCAGTGCACGGGTATTTTAGAGACCGAGATCAGCTAAGAACAGCTTTCGTTAATGCCTTTTATCTTTTATCATAATGTCAAATTTGCTCAGTGCTCACCTTAGCACCGAGTGGGCGAATAAACCTTACCGCTATCCTTACGCGAATTAACCGATTCTTCTGTTGCTCGTTGCTCTCTCCAAAAAAGGAAAAAAGGAAAAAACAAAATTATGTGAACACAGACCTGTCGTGCCGATTTTGTACAGCATTATAATCATGTTACTGATAGCTTTTGTCATTTTAACAGCGATCACGCATGACCTAAAGTGGAAGTTTCTTCAAAACGAAACGCGGTGGGCTACAGTTCACATTAGCGTGTCGGCATCGCTCTCCTTCATAGCGTACCAATTGAGCTTTCGAGAGATTTCTTTCTTGCCGCTGCTACCATTCTTGCTTTCTTTAGCGTGGTGGCGATGTCTTTCCTCATTTTTGACTGTATTATGGCCTCGACTTCTTTATGTCGTTCCTCAATGGATTGTAAAGGGCGGCCCTTTGGGTCAAGGTCTTTCCAAAATTTGTGAGGTACTGGTCGGTCTACTCCTGTGGTCTTTCACAGGACCAAAGGCAGGGATACAGCCCGTTCCAATATATTTACAACTGGGATTTGCACCATCTTTGTTCATGATCTGTGCTGCAGCCATCTTTTCGTTGACCGTCAACTTTGTCCTTCAACTTTGGTCCAAGCTACTCAACTCGCGAGGAAATCACCGTGAAGTAAACCGAATGGTTCGTGGTTCCCTAGGAAGAACCTTGGCAAGACGAGAGCATATTGGATTGTTCAGCGTGGCAGCGATGAATGCAATTTGTGAAGAACTCTCCTCCAGGGTACTGTGGCGCTCCGCCTTTGCTGTTGCGCTCATTCCCAATACATTTGGCAAAGAACAGTCCAGTTGGCTCGAAACAGTCGGAGATATCCCACCACTAGAGTCCTGTCGGATCCCACAATTACATTGTACTCTAACCTTGCGCAAGCAATGATGTTTGGTGCTCGACATTATAACGGAATACCCAGCGGACCTACGGGAGTTGCGTTGACCTTCATTTACGGCTTTTTCCTCGGTTGGATGGCGGATCAAACCGAAGGAAGCATATGGCTACCGATCATTTCCCATTCATTTGCAGACTATTGCATCTTCTCCGTGCTTGTAAGAAAGCAAACGGAGAAGCGGGCCTGAAAATAATTTTGTTTATTAAGTAAAGCACACAATATTCATCTGTTATGCAAGCGCGAGATCCGTTTCATCCTTCATCATCTGATCTAAGCGCAATTCAAACGCGTCATCTCTGTATCGGAAGTCGTCATCAGGTGGATTTACCCAAAAGTCATCGTCCACATTTCGTGGTCTGTCATCACTATGATTATGTGAAGAATCACTGACTTTTTCAAACTGATGAACCCACGCAGCCCGATGTTCCTCGGTCGAGTTGGCCCACTCATTCAATACACTCCAGTACTTGGTGACGTGATGTGACCATAACGCGCCCGGGACCCAAATATAAGGCTTTGCTGACCATCCAAAGGGCACACCCGCCAGCCCTAGAGCCTCGTCCCCGTAATGTTGATAATACGCCACAGCAGTTGCATTGGTACCATTGTTATCCGCGAGGCTGTTCTTCAGTAACTCAACCGTATGGCCGACATGTCGAAATAGTTCAGGCAATCGTGGAACTAGATCCCATCCCAGCACGAGACGCCAAATGGCTAAACTGGCGACGGAAGGATCGTCATCGACAAAGTTCTCCAATTCTCGTTGCCAATCCGGGGACAGCCAAAGTTGATGTTAACAATGGGTCGGATGGCCTTCTTACGTTTCCATGGCCACCACCGACAATGGCCTTTATGCTCTTTTTTGCTTGATCGTGAGAGCCACCGCCGCCAAGATAGATTCTGCAGCTCCGAGTGAGTGACCTGTTGTAAACAACCGATGCGAGGGGTACTTTGCCTGCACAGCATTGAATTGGTCATGTACTTGTGAGAATACATCTTGTAGGAAAACACCGTGATTGAAACCAGCATGAACACGGACAGCCAAATCAAGGGGTAAAACCGTACTCTCCCCGTCTCCAAAAGGAACTGTCATTATGTCAGCGTCAGTAAGCGCTGATCTCATATTATCTGTGCCAGCAAAGACTAGCGCATTGTATTTCTTTGACGGAGAAGAAACCAGCATAACTTGCGTCCCCTGTATCCGCTCATGGAGATACCAGTGGCACTGAATATCCGTATTCTTTTGAATTTCCTCCGGAACGTGGAGCGCGGTCGTTGTGAAATTGCGTTCATTGACCATTTCACAAACGCGCTTGTCATCCAACTCATCCCGGAAAGTATATACAATCACAGATAGAGAAGCCATTTCTACAGTGTCATCAATGCTTGGGAAATCATTTTGTAAGCCGAGATTATTATATGACGATCCCCGCACATGTCCTATTGGTTCGGATTGTCGGGGCAGCCCAAATAGGAAGAAGGAAATGGTACAGAGAGTCCGCATGATAATAATACACCGATTTGGAACTTGTCCGTTCAACAAGGTTTAGGATGAGACGATATAAGAGATCAGACCTCACAGCATCGACTCTACAGCGCAATAGCGAACGTCGATCGATGTTCCGCTGTTGTTGTTCTTTTCTGTTGTCACTCAAGGGGATGCGTGCCCGTTCGGTGCTATCTCAAGGTTCAGGATTGGACTGGACACGAACCAACAATAATCAATCACGCCGCAGAATAAGGGACGCCACGAATAATTCGGAAGGTTATGGTAGATCAATGTCAATCAGAAGCAGTGCCTTCAACAGTCGATAGAATAGACTCTTCTCAATGATACAAGTGGTATTCCAGTGACCCAATGAGAGCTGTGTCCCTCGTCCAGGCGATGCTCTATATGACTTAAAACTGTCGTGCTTGCTCTAGGTTTGCTTTTGCTTGGCTGGTCCCCATTCACAATTATAGTGAGTTTGCCCTCTAGCACTCCTGTCCCATTGATCGTCACCAGACCACCTATACGGCGCAATTGGCATTTCTCGATCTTCAAGCGACGTCTTTTTTTGTTTGCGCCAAGATGATTCCTATGTCCGTGACAACAAGTAGCGCAATCAATCAAAGGACGAGATCGGGGATTTTTCATAAGCATTCTCTAAAACGAAGGCGACAAAGAGTTGTTTATAGTTAATATTTCAAAGTAATACGCACGAAGAGGACTCAGTACGAGACAGGTCCGTAGGGCAGCTCTGATGTGTAATCGCGGTCATTGCCTTCTGCAGTAATAGCAACGGTTCGAATGATTCCTCCCGACGAGCCGTCACGTGCCATGGCGTGCGCAAGAGCCTTTTGACCAGAGTCCGAGCTTCATCCTTTGTCATGTTCTCTCGGAACTCCGAGTCCAACAAACCGGTAATATACAAACTTCCAGACCCGCTGAAAGCAAATGGTACCTTAAGACAGGTTCCACCCAAAGCAATACTGTAAATCGCAGCTCCTTCGACTGGATCCCATCCTGCGACAATCATACCAGCACTGAGGTTGTCTTTGTTCTGGTAAACGAGTTTCTGCAGCAAGTGAGCGGCCGATTTGACCCGAGCAGGACGACCAGTCTCAATTCTGATCGAAGAATTAAATAAATGTGAGATGGAGGAGAAGATGGAATAAAAGAATCCCCAGAAACTTACTTGAGTTGTTGCAAATAATAGCGAATGTAATCTGTCAACGCTTGCGTGTCCGCTGCACTTCCCGATCGGCAGGCATAGATATGATCAGAAAGACAAGCGATTTTATCTGACGTTCGAACAGCTACGTAGCTGCCTGTGGAAGTGCGAGAATCTGCACCAACTACCACGCCACCTTCAAAAGGGATTGCGATGATAGTCGTGCCGGTGCTGACTTCCCCATCCTTCAGGCGCTGAGACTCGGCGGAATGCATCATAGATACTTCGGATGTCATCTTCAAAGTCAATAGTGATTGGGACCGTAGATGCAATGAATTCTTAGATATTATACTTTTGAAGCAGGCCAAATATCTTTGCACAATGTGCTCCCCATGGCGACCTGCGGATGAAGCTCAGCGAAGGGGTCAGAAAAATTCACCTAGTAGCGTGAATGGATTGAATCATGGATCATGTCTTCGTGCAGCGCGCAGCCCGCGCGACTTTGTAAGTATGACGACGTCGCAGAAAAGGTGCGGGGATCTGTGATAGAATGTGCAATGCTCTTTCCGTTGAAAGTTGATGACAATAAAACCATGAGGTTTATATCATATACGATGTTGAAGGTACCATAATTCTCTTGTGCTATTTGATTTTGTGTATTTAGATGATCCGGCACCCCAAATTCGACCTCGCTATAATGTGAACGAACAGCGACGAATCGCTCTGCAAAGCTGCAAATTGCAAAAGTCTCGTCAATTTTTTTTTGAATAACGCGCAAAGCCGTTTCTTCGTTAACTAATATACTGGCAACATCTTCGCCCAACATAGCCAATACCACTGCCAAATACAAGAAAACAAAGGGTCGAACAAGGAAACAAAACAGTGGACCATGGGGAAGCAGCTTTCGAAAGCAGCCCAACATACAGCGTTGCACACCGAAAGCTCAATGTTCATGAAGAACGTACATTGACAATTCAAATGGAAGGAAAAGATTCTAATGTGAAATCTTTCGAGATAACGAAAGATGGTTCGATGTCAGCCGATATAGAGGAGACGGACCTGACGAACAAGGCCAAGAGGTTTTGTGGTTAGAGAATGCCGCCGACCCGTCGACGCCCAAGTCAAAGTCACCCATAAGGAACAAACTACCAAAGACGCAAAGAATCGCTCAAGTGATCGCCGATGGCTCGAAGAGTCACGTGATTGTCCTACCCGAACTGACAGAAGAATGTAACCCCAGAGAAGCTCATGAATTAGCTGTCAAAATGAGAGATAAGGTGGTCGACTCCGAGTCGAGGTTACTGATCACTGCTGAAAAGTCGCTGCAGCTAAGCAATTGTTGGAGCAGGCGCTAAATGAAAAATCAGATCATAGAAGCAAAGAGCTATCAGACAAGGCTTTCACCTTAGCTCTGGAAGCTCGAAGCTTGGTTGAGTTACCCACCAACACGTCGGAAGAGTTAACAACGGTTCTAAATGATGCTAGCACAAAGGCAAGGCAGAAGTACTCAAAGTACAGGAGCTCAAACATCAACCGAAGGACGGCGCATCACCAAGCAAAGGAGAGAATCATGCTAGTCGAGCTCGAAGTTTGATGGACTTCATTCTTCCCGAAAACAAAGTTGCCACGCCAATGGTGTCGGTGGAAAGATTCAAGCAGCTTTCGCACTCTGAGTTGGAAAGCGCCAATTCCGTTGATGCTATTTTCAAGGATACCGCGAGACCTAAGGATTTTGATGTACTAAGTATGAGTTCGTTGAATGCCATACTCGATGAAGAAGAGACAACTATCAGTACGTTTGCGCAAACAATAAATGAGACGCCACGACGCGAGTTAAACATTATCAAGACGAAATCCACAACTGAGCGGCAGATCGTTGATACGACAAAGACGAATGCGGAACGATCGGATGCAAGTGGCGAACCGCAGGTAACGCAGAGTAAGAGTTCCGAGAGAAACAAGGACAGCGAACGGAAACATCCGTCGAGAAAATCGGGGCTCTTTGGAGGCTTATTTGTTTCTAAGCACTTGAAAAGAGAAAAGAGAAAGGAGACCCAAAAGTGTATGTCAGATACAATCGCGTTGGCAGTACTCACCGCAAGCGATGCACCGTGGCGTGACGAGCCCGATTACGATGCTATTGACCCCAACGAAGAACTACACGCCAAAGTCGCCGCCATTGACGAGAGTGCGGGACGCGCTTCACGACGCAATTATCAATGACGAAACTGAAAGTATTACGTCCCTTAACAACGTGAAAATACATTTCATACAAGACACTTCAGCAAACAGAACGCAACGGAGCCAGGAGCAGATCCTTGAGGCCACTGAATTTCCAGAACGTTTGGCACTCAGTAGAAAAGCGGCGGAATCGGTACGGCCATTACTCGTTGCAGCACCTAAAGCTCATTCTAGTCTTCATTTAAGTGACACCGAAGACCGTTCGACTCCCGCGGATTACGGTTTGAGCATTGCTGGAAAGAAACCTACTTTGAAGAATCAGAAAGGAAGCACCAACAAAAGAAACAGAAATCAAAGTCGCCATTAACCGAGATATTGGACCACGACAACGGAGTTTTTCGGTCAAAGCGGAGCTCATTCTCTTCAACAGCGGATATGCGCGATCGGTATGCAGTGATCCCTGACCATGATCGCTACCATACGATTGAATCTACTGAATCATTTCGAGCGTTCTTACAAGGAAGGGATTCGGCCAATATGATCACTCTCCCAGCTTTAGATACAGTTTCAACTCTCGGTACAAAATCTTCTAGCGACCAGAGTCTTGTAAGCCGGCGACTGCCATCACAGGTTGATAAATACCAACCGGAATTCAAGTTGGGGCTTCGTGCATCACAGAATGCAGACAAATACGAGACCTCAGTTCTAGAACCGTTACCACAAGGAGGACTCAGAATTTTGGGAACGGCCGAAATGCCAAGGGAGGCACTTCATAGGACTGATATGACCAAGGAATGTAGGTCCCCTAAAAATGAGAAATCAGCGAAAAGTTGAAGCGAAAGAGTCTCGCTGGTATCTTTGGCTTCGGCGGCGCGACTGCCCTTCCGAACAATAAGCAAGCTCAATCAAAACGCATTAGTTCCCCATAGTACCCCGAGTGAACCATCAATGAAGATAAAGGCGTTGCAGACCAAGAGTACCGAGCACGTTACAAGGGATCCTTTGTCATCTGTCCGTATCCATGTCGTACCCCACATTGAAAGTGGAAGTTTTGATTATGCAAAATGAAAACTGCTCACGTGGTTCCCTATTCTTCTGCTCCAAGATTCCAATCTCCATCAAAAGCAGAGCAGACTTTAAAGGTTTCAGTAGCCTATTCGGAATCTATGAAAGACTTTGAGCACGGCTTAGATAAGCCTACTGAGACCGACTCTACTCTTTCGCTTTGCGACGAACCAGGTCCTGAAACATACCACGACGGAGAAAAACAGAGTCGTTGCGAAGACGATGCAAGTGATGAGGATCCACTAGTCGCACACCTGAAGAAGCAAATCATTCGCCAACCGAGGCGAGGGCTAGATCCAACGTCAGTCAATGCTAGTTTCAGAAGCAATCGTTTGGATCCATAGTTGGTGCATGGTGATAGTACAGTGTTGTTGTTATAATAATGAATCAAAATCGTGTTACAGTTAAAAACTACTTTTGTCTACCTTTACTGAATTATATTATTACCCTCTAGTAGAGCTACTAGTAGATGACACGAATGCTGCGGTGCGCGTTGAAATTGAAGCAATTCATGAGTGTGCATTAAGGTTGACGGTTTTCACTCTTTTGCTCACAGTCAAGACTCAAACGGTATTTGACGTTGGACGAGGTTGTGTTTTGTTTTTTCAACGGATCAAACGGACTGCACAGAGCAAGTATTTCAACATTTCGATTTCACAAATTGCTCTCCTTTTCTTTCGATCAGTTCGATCAATACCTTACCGGAGATTTCTAAGAGATAGATCATAAATATAACAGCAAAGAAAACAAGTTCGATGAAAGCTGCCGATCAATGCGCACAGGAGGCGGCCCACGGTTCAGATGCAGGAACTAGAGAAGACGAAAAGTGTAGCAAGAAACAAAATGGTCTTAGCGCTGTGATATCCCCGCAAAACAGTAGGCGATCCTCACGTTCAATGTTCTCTTTCGCTCTATCCACATCGAAACGATCAGAACACAAGAACAGGTTCGGGGTGGCAAGAGTTCAGCCGAGGCGAAAATGAAAATTGTTGGAACGACGAGAGATGCTTCCGACAAACGAATCGAGTTGCAACGAACCACGAAGAACACCAAACCCCGAATCAGCCAAGCGAAAGAATCAGGTGGGAATCAGTTCTCTTTACAAAAGAAGACCGAAGCAGATAGGTCTACGTCATCCGCCGCTGGTCATAGAGCTTCAAAAGGTAAGAACTTGCTGTGGGTCGTGCTTTGCAGGTCTTATAAGTAACTCATAATAACACGTTCATTATAGGTACGACAGATATGGAATCGAAAAAACCAAGAAAACCGGGAAAGGCTTGAAACGAGGTCAAGTCTTTAATCACTTTATTTCCCGTGAGCTCTCAACCAAGACAACAAAGAAACCAGTGAACAAGAACGGGTCATCGTACGCAAAGATTAAGCCGATCATCGAAAGAAAGAACTTCGAAATAAGAGATAAGGACGACAGAAGCTTGGCCAGCACACGGCATTCGCCTGACCAATCAAAGCAGCAACCACACAAAGGACCGTATTTTACTCGCAGTACAAGTAGAGCAAGCGTCGGTGACTTTACTGCATGGGAAGAAGCCGCGCCAAGTCTACTCGACCTGTTCTTTGCCAAATCAAAGGAGGAGGCGCTTGCAACGAGAGTCCTTTTCGACGAAGAAAGTTTCTACGAAGGTAGTTTCGACGAAGAATTTTTATCCGAGGATAACGAAAAGCTGGAACGATACAGGATTTTGGAGGAGCGAGTTAGTTCACGATTACAGAGGGCTGCGCATGAAGATTGTGCCGGTAGTATTGTTTCACTCGACGGGATTAGTATATTTGATTTACCAGACGACGAGAGCGACACCGACAACAGTTGCGAAGTACCAACTGTTTCAAGAAAATCGTCGAAGACAAGTCGATTTGACGCAACGGCAGCCAGGTCTCGCAGCCGGTTCGATTTTGAAAAGGCAAAGCCTATGTTTGTATCCCCTTGGAAATCGAGACATGTGGAATCAACAACAACTGGCGGTGAAAACTTGAGGCAACACAAGAAGCGAGAATGTCGAGCTTGCGCAAGCTCTTTCCTCGTAAAAGGCGTATCAAGATACAGCAGACCAAAGATAAGACTCGTAGCAAGAACCCTGACAGCCTCCTGGCCGGTCTCTCCCGACGCACGATCAGCTTGTTCTCAACGGAGCTCTTGAGTCTCGAAGCGAGGAAGCAACTCGAAGCGAAAAGCGAGGCATGGGAGT
This sequence comes from Fistulifera pelliculosa, assembly GCA_026008555.1. Classification (NCBI taxonomy): domain Eukaryota; phylum Bacillariophyta; class Bacillariophyceae; order Naviculales; family Stauroneidaceae; genus Fistulifera; species Fistulifera pelliculosa. Next base: position 138,684 of record BROJ01000033.1, read on the forward strand.
AGCGGAGGATCGAGAAGAAGAACAGGATACCGATGACAGTGATTTTATGGACGAGTATCTATTGGAATCTTGCTTTTATATCGCCTGCCAGTGAGACTCATTTTACCAACATATAGTTTAACTTTTGTCTTCATATCAGACCGGAGGGTCATCAGCAGTGATCGGCGGTCGTCCAACGATTCTATACAATCATAAAATGACTCGAAAAAGTTACTTCAAGCAAAATGTTGTGCTAATAGAAATGGGATGGTTCACATTAATTCTTTTCTGCATAGATCTTAGAAACGAAAGACCTACTCATGATTGAAATTCATGACTGAACCTCCTCCACGCAACGCGCGGTTTCGCATTTTTGGCCTTCTGCATTTGGCACCTTCTCCACATTTGAAAGCAAAACAGCAGAACCCTGTTTACTGAAAAACTTGCATTCTATTGTTCATCTTCTCCCGTGATTGCGACACAATACCATGTCGTTTGTAAGATTTGTCAAGCTACGGTGCCTTGCCGGAAACGCACGGCCCGGTCCCCAACTTGGACAAGCACTGGGTCCTCTCGTGAGTCAGAGGATAAATTGTGCCGCGCAATAATATATCAGCGTGCCTTTTTCTCATCCACTTTTCTCATTCTATTCATTGCAGGGAATTAACATGGCTGAGTTTTGCAAGCAATTCAACGAACGAACGGAACCACTGTATGAAAAGGATATTTTATTATCTATCCGATTGTCCGCCATGTCGGACCGAAGCTTCACATTCGATGTCCGAAGTCCACCGACTTCCTATCTTATCAAGCGTGTCGTAGGTTTGGAGAAAGGACCAGCGCAACCGAATCCAGATGCCCCAGTAGCATTTATAAGTCCGGAAGCTGTTTACGAAATTGCTAAAATCAAGCAACAGGACGAAATGCGGTGGCATCTTCCTTTGGAAGGGATTGCCCGGTCCGTGGTAGGAACTTGTGGAACAATGGGCGTCGCTGTTCGGGAAGTCGAAAGTCAGGACTGAACTAATTGAATAGATATTTCTTAGCTTGTAACTACTCTGATCTGCATTTCTTTAATCAACACGCATTATTTCACAATGACCAAGATAAGCTATAAAACATAATTTTTAGATGTTATGAAGCGGATTAGCGACGACTTATAGTTCATCCATAGGACTCGGAGAGCGGTCCAGAAACGTTGCGCAGTCAGTATTTGAATTCGAGTAGGATGCGTCGTCTTTCAAGTTACCATTTGATCTCGATTCCAGAAGATTGTCTCCACTGGCCCGACGCAAGGTTCGCATGACATCTCGTTTGGCGTTGCTGACGGCCACGCGATAATTCGCATTAGATCCGGACGGGCGATTGTTTTCATAAACGTTATTTCTCCGTAATGCGCGAATATGAGTTACGCTCCAGGATTCCATGTTTCGTATCACAGAGTCAATGGGTTGTGATGCTCTACGATGATTGTTACGATGATCACAAGTATCGTCATCGCCTCCAAGCATCGCAGACGTAATTTCCGAATCGGAAACCTCCGTAATGACGGACGATACGGAAGGGTTCGCGGAGTCCTTCCGCACAATCCACCGGCGGTCCTTTCGTCCCAATCGGGGATCGTCAGCCCCAATGTTAGACAAGCCTGAATCCGAAAGCGACCAACTCCCATCATTGTCACTAGTCGTTGGAGGATTTGCGACACTTCGACTACTTTCTTTACTATCCGTGTCATCTTCGTCGTCGTCACTCTCCTGCGTCGATTCACGGTATTCGTCCAGACGAGGACGCTTCGAAACTCCTTGCTGTTCCCAAGCACTATCAAGGGGTTGTTGGCTAACGAAACAGATTCTTGTACAGCAGCCTTTGTGGCTGCTCGTTTTAAGGTCGACTGTTCCATTATTGATTTATATTTCTTCGTAGTAACGAAGGATGCTCTAGATATCCAGTGCTTCACGCATCGTTTGAAATCCGCAAATTATCTAACCCGGCGCGGACTGGAACTTCGAAATGTGCTTATTTATGTATCGATTTGTTTCCTGATCTTAATTATATTTACAACAACTGTACACGTCTAAGCTTACAACATAAATAGTCCTTGACAGCGCCCCGTTTCGTCGTCCCTTCGTCAAAAGACGTCAAACGTTATAAACAGCCAAACGAAACACGAAACGCTTCGGTCTCGATTTCGTGCTGCACATTCGACGCCGGGTCGCGGTACGACTGTCTTCGCGCGTACGCAGCCACTCAACCCGAAATTACGCACTTCGCCGGATTCTACAGTTAATCCTATAGTGCATCAAATGGTCGCAACTGCCATTAAAATCGTCTTGCATCACACACATCACCATGTCTTCTCTCTCTCTCTTTTCCGCCCTTCCTGTCAATCAAAAGAAGCTCATGTGTCAACGGCCACCCAACTAACAAACTCTCAAGACACCCAATAAGAATCATCTCGCAAATCTCGCAAACTAGTCAATAAGAACAGACTCTCTCTAGTTCGTCACTTTACTCCACCAGTTCGAAAGACGAAAGACTGACAATGGCACGCTACAGTTCTCCTGTTCGATGCGCAAGTTCGAATACGCGAAAGCGAAAGGAATTCGTCCTCTTGTATTTTCTGGCTGTTGTGACAAACGAATTGACACACGGCTTTTTAACAAGACCACGCTTGCATAATCCTATGACTTTTCTGGATGTCAATTCTTCCCTGCACGGTCGAAGCAATCACATTTGCAAGCAACACTCGTCTCAGAACCTGGTTCACCCTCCTCGTTTTTCCCAGAGGACGACGAGGACGAGGTAGATTTCAAACTGTTAGATCTGAAAATTACCACGGGTGATGTCGTTATTCATGAAAACACCAATGGCAAGACGCAACGATCGAATCCTGCCATGGCGGACACGAACTTTCTGAGAAAACGAACCACAAGTCTGCTCGAGCTCGCGCAGAGCGACCAATACGACGCTGCGCTGAGTAGCCGGGAATGAAAGTGGAACGCAAAACATTCAACTTTCTTTTTGGATGCGTGGGCATTTTCGGGCGAAGATGACGCAGCAGTTCAGGCTATGAATCTGTTGAAATGCATGGAAGAAATGGGGAGATCAAATCCTCTCATGAAACCAGATGTGCGATCCTACACAAAAGTGATCAACGCTATCAGTCGATCTGCTAGTCTCAATGCTGGTGAAGATGCCGAACGTATCCTGACAAGCATGGAATCGATGTACGACGCCGGAGACGTAGCAGTCAAGCCGAATACGTTTACTTATACAGCTGTCATGGAAGCTCACGCGAATTCGGGTCGACCAGGTTCTGCCCGACGTGTGGAAGAACTATGCGAGTTAATGGTGATGAAATATAGAGCAGGAGATCCAGATATTCTACCAACGGCTCGAGCTTTCAATGCTGCAATTCACGCTTACGGAAAAGCTGGCGATGGTGAGAAAGCTCAAGAGTTATTTGACCGCATGGAGGCATTGTACAACGCAGGAGCTCAAGATGCGAAACCAAAGACAGTCAACTTCAATACTTTGATCTCGGCCTGGGCTAATTGCGACGATGAGGGATCTGCGCAGCGAGCTGGCCAAGTTTTAAATCGGATGGAATTTCTTTTAAAGCAGGATCTACCGATGTCATGCCAACAACTGTGAGCTACAATGCTGTTATTGATGCGTATGCCAAATCAGGGAAGATGATGCCCCAAAAGGCACAAAACATTCTCAATCACATGACGTATCTATACGAGTCGAAAGAAAACGTGAGCGCTCGACCGAATACTCGATCTTTCAACTCTGTGATCAACGGTACGTCTCTTTGATTTGTTCCGATCACTCAAATTTTCAAACTCTCACAAATGATTCAATTTTAGCATGGGCAAAGAGTGGTGAAAGTGAAGCAACTGCTATTGCAGAGAGTCTTCTCGACACAATGACGAGAATGAGCCAGGATGGAAACGAATCCGTCCAACCTGACGTGCACAGTTTCTGCACCGTCATCAATGGTGCGTGTCATTAAATTGTCGAGGAAGGTAGAGTTGACGCTGTAACTCACCATTGAATGTCGTAATCCACAGCATGGGCTAGAAGCCAGAAACCAGGAAAAGCCGAGCGTTCTTATAACCTGTATCGTCAAATGCAAGCGCTAAACGAAAAGGGCAACCCTCATGTACGACCAAATATTGTTGCTGTCAATGCCGTAATGAATGCATGTGCATACACAACTGGGGATAATCTCGCAGAGCAAACGCGAGCGGTAGAAATCGCTCACAAGATCATGAAAGATTTTGAAAAGTCACCCTACGGCAAACCCGATCAAGTAACGTATGGGACTTTTTTTGAAAGTGTGCGCCAACCAAATGCCGGATTCTCATAGTCGGGAACAAATTGTGGAGATTATATTCAAAAAGTGCTGCAAAGATGGACAAGTTGGGAACCTTGTCATTCAGCAATTAAAAGCCCTGTCATCCAGGAATTGTACCAGAAGCTGACCGGACGGCATTTCGATGAAGATTTGACAATCGAGGATCTTCCAGAAGAGTGGTGGTGCAACGTAGTTGAGGGCAAATGGAGACGAAAACGTAGTTTGAGTTAGTTTGTGCACAGAAATACCTGGTAGTTTATCAAATAGTAATCACCACCAGGTAGCGCCGCCTTCTTAGCCACTAGCTGCGCTAGCTAATGCGGGAGACTTGGATTAGGAAGACAAAATTTAATAATAGATATGAATGTTGCATGAGTCTCAAAAGAGTTGATTAGTACTTTTAAATCGTATTCAACGATCTCGAAATGCACCGAGTCATTGTAATCCGTCTCGTCTTTGCCAAATTCTTTGGTTTTGAGTTTTATCCCACCACGAGGAACGACACTTGATAAAAAAAATCCTTGTAGCGTTCCATCTTCGATTCATTCACTGGTTCAATCGCTGTTACAAATTTGCAATCCACGGGGGCGATCGGTCCTTTAGCCTGTGTTGTCGATTGTTGCGCCAGAGATTTTGTTTCTGAGCTTGCTCAATCCTCCGGTGCATGAGACCTGCTGCTCCGAAGCATTATGTTCATAATGAACATTAATAATAAGGTGAACGTCGTCGCTTCGTGCGACGAATTCGCTTCCTGTTCTCACATATTCGCTGAAACGAAAGGCGTCATCTGAGAGCAGATTGACAGCGGATCGAGCGTCGGCGAGCTAAGCTTGTTTGGCAAGTGTGAGACTTGCCTCAACCTAACAACGTGTTGACCTTGATTTGACGCTGTTGAAAATGAATAAATCGAACCGTTGCTTTCTCCGGAAGGTCCGCGGGCGCGAACTCTCTTCGAAGACACAATTCTTATTGCATAATAACAGAGATAATACTAGTAGAGTCATACGAGAGATTTCACAACGCCCTGAAACCCACCGGGCTGTGGCGTCTCTTGATGCAATGCGTTTGGTCGTCTTCGCGTGGGATTGCTTTCAACAACGTCCTTGACTTCGAAATGAACTACGGTACTCCGGTATGATTCATTCAATGCTTTTTGGCTGCAACAAGCCCGCGTTGCAATTTTTCCTTTGAAACCGCATGCGACTGTGGTCAATTGTGTACGTACTCATGACTAACTGGAAAGGTTAGTCGTGGATGTCCAAAAAGTTCATTGATCCTTAATCGAGGGTTACCATCAGAGACAATTTACACTACATATTCGACCATAGTTCGGAAGCGGTTCTAAAATGGTTTTCAATTGTTAGAGAAAGGACAAGCACCTGGTACTGGGTTGCACAATTTGCTTTGCAAGAGAGTCAAAACGTCAAAATCCAGGGCATACTATCAGGAAAAATTGCGCTTGCAGCCCAAAGCCAAGACTGTTGCTCCCGAAAAGCATCCCTTGATAATAATATTATTTGAAGTCAAGACGTTGTTACAGCAAGCCAACAAAAACATTAAATTTCACCATGAGCAACTGAACAAACGCATTGCCACCTACTCGGTCCATATGTCGACAATTTACATGCCAAAAGCGACGCTGATACGAAGTGACAATTATTCATTCGATGCTCAATCGTCACTTTCTAATTTTGCCCTCCAATGCATGACAGTTTGTTTGTCATTCCTCCTTGCGGTATCAGGTTGTGACACATCAGGACTACGGATTATACATGCATTCGAGAACCATTTCGTAGCGACTGTCAAATAAGTAGGATGAAGCATGTGAAAACAAAACGCTCTCTCGACTTGCAACAGCCTTTCAATTGCAGTGATCATTGATATTCTGTGATCAGTCTATCAAAAGATCCTTCCCACGATCCGGTCTATTGATTCCGCGATTTCCGAATCGTAGACAAGCACAAGTGCTTCTATTGGGGACGGGAACGAGCAGCAGCTATATGCTGCGAATTTTGTTTTGCATTGTTAAGCTTATCGCCAACCCTCCATCAGCGCCGATTGACGCAATCGGTTCGTGCTGTGACGATACAGATACTGGAAAAAGGGCTATTATGGCATTGACATGGGTGAAGAAGGCCGGGTCCTGTTTATGCGCGGAAAGACCTCACTTGAACCTGGTGAAATGACTTGGCTATTGACGACTTGGGAATGTTCCTGCGCAATATCTTAACGTACGAACGGATCACATTGATCGCACCTCGCAGCAGTCCTCAGACATGATGACTATAAGGAGAGTGAGAGAAAAACTCAGTCGGATGGCGATATCTACGAGCGATGCTCATACGAATTTCTAGAGGGCTATTTTGAAACCTGACATGGCCTGCGAAACATCGTGCTCGATTGACATCACCGAACATGAAATACTTAACGTTTCTTTGTCTTATCGAACTAATCGATAAACATAATATCAAGTTAGCGTGCTCTTAGATTCTACAAAAGGCCATAGACAGAGATTTAAACGCAAGGGCTCTTCACCTACAGCCAACATAATACTTGAAACGTTATTACATTGGGAGACATGGAACTATTACAACTAACCCATCAACGGGTCTCAAATTGTTACCCCGATTTCCGACAACGGAACGGTGCTAACCACTGCTCAGAACCCCTTAGGCCAATTCTTCAATTACACAATCCGGGTGCTTTTCCACATAGTCCTGATGCTGTTCGTAACTGCTGGCATACCATTCTTCGACAAAGTCTTTGGGAATCATGAGTACTTTGCTTCCCGCCCATTTGATCAATACGTAGTCCTCGGGGTCTAAAATCTGAAAAGCGACGTGGAAGATGAAATAATTGAGAGATATAATATGAAACGAGAAAAGGTGTGTACAGGAAATTTGACCATACACCGGAAGAAGAACCAAATGAGATAGAAAACTCCCGGCTTACCTTTTCGATTTTCATATCTTTCAATGGCTTGAACGTGTGGACATTGACAGGCTGCTCTGCATAGGGGTGCTCTTTGACATACTGAACTTTCTCTTCATACGACATTTGATGATACCATCCGTCCAGCAGTGAACGTTTGATGAGAAGTTTTCGGCCTGTCCAAGAAACCTCTACCAGGTCTTCGTCTTTGCTTTTTGCTTCCGACATGATTTCTGCTTTATTAGCTATTATTATTTGGTTGAAAGAAAAGCTATTGATTAACTGAGATCTTCCTCTTGGGCTTGTCACAACAACAACAAGGATTTCTTGTTCGCCTTGATGATTTGCTGCAGGGATTCCGTTTCGATCGTGTATGGACTTGTTTGTCCGAGAGCTCGTGCGCAAGATCGCACAATGACCCTAATTTTTTCGACTGTACTCAGGAGTGTAGTTGTTTTCGGCGCACTATGACCTTTCGAACCGCTTTCGTCCGTCCGCCAGACGAAGAATGAAGTGGGTGTCACAAAACTCCCTCTGATTTTTCTTTGCAAACGGGTGTTCGTTTTGGAAGAGAAAAGATACCTCTTCGGTTTCCGGAGTTCGCAACTGATGGATATTGTGCGAAGCCTTGCAACCCGAGCGACCTTTTAAAAGCTTTTCTATCGCTCCTTCGATAACAGAATAGACTATGATATTATACGATATGCAATGCTAATTTTAATCCAATCAGGACACGTTCTTCACAGCCAAGGCGCACTCGTTGTTCTGCCAGCCGTCATGACATCTTTTCCCATGGTCGACACTGCCATGCCCTCGGAATTTACTGGTGAAACAAACTTTCTAATGAGTTTCATTCAAAGCCAGGATTTTCCTTGTGGGCAACGACAAGAGCTGTACAGAAAGTAGGGGAAACCATTTTGATTGCTTCCGTCTTGATTGCTTTCCTGCAAGCCGTTATTGCGCTTTTCCAATATCGCACCAACCCAGCCGGTGAACTCATCATTCCACCGGGTCCAACAGTAGGTATAGCACGCCCGAATCAAAGCAAAGCAAATACAACAGTTCTACTCGAATCATCTACAATTGTCGTTCACGACGAGCCCGTGCTTTTGAAATGAACGTGTCGGAAGCTTCCTTGACGAGCGCTTATGCACGCAATATCAATCGAGTCAACCGCTTTCTATTTTGTTGCTGCCCTTGGCGGCTCAGCAAGTCGCTTTTGTGTTCAGTCGCTCCATGCATGTGTTTCATCTTGGTTTTATTTTGACACTGGTCAAGCTTTTCGATATACCCGCGTCGTTCTTTGCACAAAAGAGCCTCATCCTACGGATCCAACAATATCATCTTCAAACAGCAAAAGCAGAAAAGAAATTGAGCGCATACTGGTTATTGGAGACTCGCTGGCGGTCGGATTGGGAACGGTAAACGTGTTTGACGCGAACAAGAATCAATCCATTGATTATCAGCTCTACGAGAATCTGGAATCGCCCCGTCTCTTCCAAGTCCCGCATTTCCACAAGCTTTAGCAGGTTGTCTAGCTGGATTGTTCAATCATCCTATCAACTGGAGATCTGCCGGTGTGGACGGAGGAACGGTGTTTCACATTCGCGAGTTGTGCCTTCCCGTTTTGCAACAAGAAGTCCAAGCGGGGCGTGCCCCGACTGTGTCGTCATCTTGTGTGGACTGAATGACCTGAAAAAGGTCGTGTCGAACCCACTCAAGCCGCTGACGCCCAAAGATTTCCGAAAATTACTCAATGACCTCATTGTTGAAATTCGACGCCTGTCGCCTGGAACCAAAGTAGTGTTACCAGCACTTCCCACGCAAATGATTCATTACAATTCTCCCTGAACATTTTCCCATTGCTCTTTTCATTGACATGGTGGTTGGCTTTTGGGAATCTCAAAAGAAGGTTGTCGTGGATACATTCCCTCGAACGATGTCATGTACGTTCCCTTGTCCAAGAATGAGCTAGAGTCTTGGTACGCACCGCCCACCGAAAGCGTCCTTCAGAAAGATGCAGCGACCGCCATCGAGGAAGGCGCATTAATCGCCATCGATGGCGTCCACCCCAACGCACGGTGTTATTCTCGCTGGGCGCAATCTGTGGGACAACATCTATTTCGTGTCTCGCGATAATAATACTAGTTGACTGAGTTGAATTTGAAGATTGACGAATCTATTCTTTTGTAGTATATCGGAAGAAGCCAAAGAGCTAGAGTTACCTACCGGTAGCACGGTCGACATCGATGGTCGTCGATTCACGAAGATTCATGTCTCAATAACAAAGCACGCGCGGACGCTTTTTTGTGGTGGACGGTGACGAGCTCTGGCTCATAACCGCAACTACTATAGCCATAGATTGTACATAGAACGCATCGAAACCCTCAAGAAAACTCCGCGTCTTTTTCATGTTTTGGTTTGGGTCGTCGGCCAACCACACAGGTCGCCAAGGACGAAGAGAGGGCAAAAGAAAGAAATAAGTTATAACTAACAAAGACAACCGCTTCCCTTGCTACAACACGGATAGCTAATCAATTAATCAACAGCTACAGCAAATAAAAGAGAAGCAAAATGTCGACGAATGATGATATGGAACAGCAGATTGAGATCTTCAAAGTGAAGAAACTCATGAAAATCTCGAAGCTGCTCGAGGCAACGGAACGAGCATGATTTCCCTCATCATTCCTCCAGGTGATCAGATCAGTCGAGTGAATAAGATGTTGAGTGACGAATACGGAACAGCTTCGAATATTAAATCACGCGTCAATCGCTCGTCTGTCCTCTCAGCGATCACTTCCACTCAGCAACGTCTCAAGCTATACAGCAAATGCCCCAAAATGGTCTCGTTCTATATTGCGGCACTGTTATTACAGAAGACGGAAAGGAACGAAAGGTGAACATTGATTTTGAGCCCTTCAGACCCATCAATACATCTCTCTATCTCTGTGACAACAAATTCCACACGGAAGACTTGCAAGAACTCCTCATGGATGACGAATGCTTCGGTTTCATTGTCATGGACGGTAACGGCTGCCTTTACGGGAACGTACAAGGTAGTAATCGTGAAATCTTGCACAAATTCTCCGTCGATCTACCAAAGAAGCACGGTCGTGGTGGTCAGTCAGCCTTGCGTTTTGCGCGTCTCCGTTTGGAGAAGCGACACAACTACGTGCGCAAGGTGGCGGAAATGGCAACGCAGTTGTTTGTAACAGACGGTCAAAGACCCAACGTTCGGGGTATTGTACTAGCGGGGTCTGCTGACTTTAAAGCCGAGCTCATGCGCAGTGATCTGTTCGACCCGCGTCTCGTGAAAATTGTGGTAAAACTGGTCGATGTCAGTTACGGTGGCGAGCAGGGCTTCAATCAAGCCATTGAGCTGGCGGCTGACGCTCTCGCGAATGTAAAGCTCATGAAAGAAAAGAAACTGTTACAGCGGTACATGGACGAAATTTCTCAAGACACGGGAAAGTACTGCTTCATGGTGGAAGATACACTCAAGGCGCTCGAGCTTGGAGCTGTGGAAGATTTGATTATTTGGGATAATCTTGAAGTCTCTCGTTACGTTCTTCGCAACCAAACGACAGGGGAAGAGAAAATCATTCATCTTAGCAAAGAGGAAGAGAAGAATGATGATCACTTCCGAGACGTTGAAAGTGGTACGGAACTGGAAACGGTCGAGAAGGAAGCGCTAGTGGAGTGGTTTGCGAACAACTTCAAGCAATTTGGATGTAACTTGGAGTTCGTTACCGACCGCTCCGGCGAAGGAACCCAGTTTGTGAAAGGTTTTGGTGGTATCGGCGGCATCTTGCGATGGAAAGTGGACTTTGTGGAGCTTTCCAACTTTGAGGACGCAGCAGGCAAAGATCACGCTCAGGGCGGTAACGACGATGATGACGAAGACGATGAATACAAAGGCGATGACTATGGCTTTGATGACGGTGACTTTGCATTTTAAAAGCAAAATCTCTGTATCACTTCAATACGATAAAAGCAACTATTAATATTATTAGTATCCAGCAGATGCGTCTACTGGATTGAGAAGCGGCAAATCCCGTACAAATCGAGGAAGGTTCTCTTCCACGAAAAGGATGTTGATTCGTATGTGAACGTTGCAGTTTGATCCATATTGTGCGGCGATAGTAGAACATTGTCCAATTCCCAAAGAGGAGATGTATCTGGCAAAGGTTCAGTGGCAAACACATCCAAACCGGCTCCCTTGAGACGACCATCCTTTAAAGCTTGTACGAGCGCGTCCTCGTCGACAATTGGACCACGCCCGACGTTGATAAAGACGGCCCCTGCCTTGGCTACATCAAATTGCTCTTTACCAATCATACCTTGCGTATCTGACGTTAGAGGCGCCGCACACAAGACATAGTCACACTCGGCAAACAAACGATTCAGAGACTCCTTGTCATTTCCGTAAACTGTTGTACATAACTCATCCGGAACAGGGCGTCTCCGAAGAGCAATCACTTTCATACCATACGCTATCGCGAGTCTCGCGGCTGCTTGACCAATATCACCATAGCCGACAATGCCTAATGTCGATCCTCGGAGCTCGAGTACATTGTACTTTTCCCAGTTCTTGGCTCCTTTGTTCTTCGTCAAGCGCGGCAGATCCTTGGCAAAGTAGGAGCACGCCATCAATGTGTATTCGGCTAAAGTACTACTATAGAGTCCCTTGGCGTTTGTCACTCTTCCTTGAAATGCGGCAAGTGTGGGGAAGCGACAAAATCCATACCAGCCGAACGAGAGTGAATCCATTCGATGGTTGGTATTTCCTTTAACAGCCGAGCGAGAGGCTCTCGTGCGAGCGGGTGACTGACAAAAATGGTATTCGCTCCTTCTCGTTTCAACATTTCCATGTCAAAGACTTCGATGGATCCGCCTACGGCAAGAAGTCGAGCGCCCTCGGGAAGGCTTTCGGCAGAATTGTTCAAGGGTTCGTTCGAAGGATCTTTCACATCACTCAACGAAATGATCTTGGCTTCCTTGACAACAGGTGCATTCGCATCGTACGCTAATTTATTGGAGACTTCTCGGTTCCAGAAAAGCTGTGATGCTGCCGACATGGCTCGTTTGGACGACGATGGTTTCGCCACGGGGAATCGAAGTGCGGACGCTGTCAGCAGATGCGAATGTAAAACAATGCACAAATTCTTGAGCAAATGACCGCTCCGTGTCATAATAATAAGAGCGTGATAGGGTAACAACTATTGCTGCTTTGAAAGAGTGGGCGGGGGGAGAAAACGAAGCGAAAGGAGAAGGAAGAAAAAAGTGATGGGCTGCTGCGCGACGTTCATTTCGTACCAAAGTACGTCTGTCCGTCCAGCCGCACACTCGTCGGCCATCATCAACCGCCAAGACCTTCCATTTCGAAAAAAGAAAAAAGAACACATTTATTTTTACAACACAAAACAACATTCGATAAAACTGCACCCTTTCTGATACTCTTCGCTTGAAAGTAATATGTCAGAACCTGTAATTGTTGCAGATCATTCGAAAGGAGTGAAAGTTGACGCAGGAGTGGTCGCTGCTCCGTTTCGGAAGGAAATTCGGGACAAGGTGGCGGCCTTGAAAGCTCATGGCGTTGGTACGTGAAACGAGAATCAAGCAAGTCCCCTCTTACTCCTCGTAATTTTTTATCTCAACACCGCCTTTTGTTCCCCAGATGCTCCTCTACTAGTAGGATTACTCGCGAATAAAGATCCTGCCGCCAAACAGTACGCAGAATGGACACGAAAGGCGTGCGAGTCCGACGGTCTCCGGTATGAACTGCGATGTGTCGACGACGCGATCGATGTGGAAGCGGAACTTATGAAAGCAAACGAAGACCCTAACGTTCACGGAATTATTGTGTATTATCCGATTTTTGGACAAGAAGAATCATTTTCCGGAGCGAGTCAAGACGATTACCTTCGAGATTCCGTAAGTTTCAAATGTGACGTGGAAGGACTCTGTCACACCTATCGTACCAATTTGTATCGAAATGTTCGCTATTTGGATTACCCCAATCAGTCACAAAATGTCTTCTTCCCTGCACGGCCCTCTCTGTGGTCAAGATTCTGGAAAAGTGTCCGAATTGCTACGACGAATCGAAAGCCGTCGGTCGTCAACTGGAAGGTAGAACGGTGACCATCATCAATCGATCCGAAATTGTGGGACGCCCTCTTGCTGCCATGTTGGCCAACGACGGAGCAGAAGTTTACTCGGTTGATATCAACTCGATCTACAAATTTTCCGGAGGACGCTTGCACAAGTGTGAACTCACACCGGAAGAGTGTGTCCGCCAGTCCTCCATTGTCATTACGGGTGTGCCTACGAAAACTACCGACTTGCCACCGAATGGATTCAGCCGAATGCGACAGTTGTGAATGTCGCTTCGTTCAAAAATGTCGACGAGGAAGCGCTTCTCCAAATCCCTGGTGTTGTCTACGTGCCATTGGTTGGAAAAGTCACTGTGGCGATGCTGGAACGAAATCTTGTGCGTTTGTTTGATCAGTTTCATCATCCGGATGTGGCGTACCGAAAAGAACAAAAGAAAGCAGGAGAGGCTCCGTGGTACGGAAGCTTGATGCAGTTATATACGGCTGTTGCCATCACTGCTCTTTGCTACATCAAACGTTGCGTCGAAAGTAAGGTGAATAATATAATGAAGAGACGTGGTGTTTAGTTGTAAAGTAGCGAAGATGAAACAAAAACAAGGTGTTTCCTGATAGTTAAAACATGTTCACACATCATCTCTATCCGCTCGTCTGCCCACGACAGTCGCTCAGTCGAGTTTACCTGCACTATTCGTCTTGCTGCGCTTGTACTTTTGGATCATGTTGTACCAATCGTTGAGAACAAACAACGAAACCCAACGAGCGAACGCCATGACCGAGACTTGAGCCATGGCATCCAGTACAGTCGACACAGGCTGAAAGCCACACGTGAGAGTGGTGACGAACCAACCTTCCAGTCCGAAATGCACATTGAAGGGAGGATTTTCCTTGAGGGCTGCTGTTAGCATTGCACCACCAATATCGTCCGGATTCGCAAGTCCAGCCATTTCCGATATCTTCATCGTTTCGTATGGCTTTGTTTTATTCTCTTCCGCAAACCCAGGGGTATCCGTATCGGGAGGATATGCGACCTGTACGTAGATGGGACTTTCGCAGAGCTCAATGTGCAGACACTCGGCATATCCCCGGACAGCAAATTTGGTGGGAGAATACGACGCCAAGCCAAACACACCAATCTGCCCAGCTCCGCTGCTGCAAAAGGTGACCGAACCACTGGTCATGAGCGGAACGAATGCTTGCGCTGTAAAATACTTCCCAGTTGATTTGTGTGCACCGCTTTGGAAAAATCCTCGGACGGAATGTCTTGAAAGTAATGTGGATGTGCTGCTCCTGCACAGCAAAACAAATGCGTCGTTGTCGGTGGCTTTTGGTCGTGATTGAATATTTCCTTGGCTAATTCTGCGAGAGACTCGGGTCGTCCAACATCGACAGAGAACGCTTTTACGTCGATTGCTGAGTTTGCTTGCACAATTTCCTTTTCGCTTCCTCGAGCCGCTCCCTGTTGCGAGCAATGATAATCACTTCTGCGATGCCTTTCTTGGCGGCTGCAACGGCGATACTTTTTCCGATTCCGCTACTACCGCCCGTGACAATGACTCGTTTGGAAGAAGGATCCGTCGACAGTGCTTTCTTTGCCGAGGCTGGCTTGGTGTATACGAGAAAGAACATGGCAGGCGCAGAAAGTAGAGCAATGACAGGTGCTGTGACGACGTGAAGTAACAAGCCCGGAAGGGACAAAATGCCGCCAATGATTATATTTATCATGATTTCTCTGCGTGTGTGTGTGTTGATTGTACGTGTTTATAAAAGACTTTGGATGCAGCGGGTCTTTACTTCAAAGAGAAGAAGAAAGGAGAAGAATGACAACAAACAGAGCAAGAGGCAACGAGGACGTTTTGTTAACCGCGAGATTGGCAGAGCTAGAAAATCGTACCGGTTTTGTCATATAGGGATGACGTCACGAAAAGAACAGTCGGCCAGAACGACAAACTCTAGGGATTTTAGCTCTCGATAGTATCTCAAACATTACTTTACAGTTAATCAATGATCATCACCGACGCTGCAATATATAGATAAGAGCATCTTCAAGTGTGTTAACAGTCCCGAAACGGGTTGACGTGCGCGTAAATTTTGAAAGTACGCGCATGCACTACCAGGTACGATGATTTCATGTCATGAATGCGCGGTGAAAAGCATGTTTAGAGCTTGTATTCGCTTCGATGAACGAATCAAGGGTATTATCCTATCGGTCCTATGAGTCGTTCTGTCGAACGACTGGATCGGGCCAGCTTCCAGAATGTGAAGACAAACTCTACCAGGTATCCTCGCAAATAATCCTCATCGATCTTTCACAATAATCATCTCAGCCTGCTAGAGTCTATGGATTAAGGATAAACAATGAAGAGACGGACTTGAGACCTTAGCAATTTGTCGAGCATCGAGGAGGGCTGCCAAATCTGCACTTTCGTTTGGAAGATCGGAACTAAAGTTCGCCCAAGTCCCAAGTTCCCAAACCGGTTTGGTGTTTGGTTCGCAGTTCTGCGTTCTGCGTTCCGCAATTCCAGTTTGAAGCTTGAAGGACTACGACCAACAGTTTCACGTTTCCGTGAAGAATTGAAGGAATTACAGAAATCCAATACCAAATACCACAAGTCACACTTTTATAACTGCAGTACTGGTACTTGGTACTCGTAGATCGGGTTTCGGATGAGCTCCTTAGCTCCTTTTGACATCCGTTGGCCGATCCAAGTAACAACTAAAAACCTAACGGACAAACGACGTGACGAGTGACGACAGATTTCAGATATCAGATAGATGAGGGCCGACGTTTCTGAGTTGTTGGTTGCTGCTTCTCAAGCACCCTTCACACGTCTTCCTTCTTCATCTTCGTCCGCCGCGCTGTGCAATTTCAAGTCTCAAGTCTTCAAGTATCAAGATCTTTTCCAGCGATTTGCGAGCAAGAAAAAGTGGAACGGAAGTGTGACCCAAACCGCGAACAAGGGGATAAGAGATAAGAGTTGATGGTGGCGTGTGGCGTGCTGCTGCTGGCTATTGCTCCTTGTTCTTCACATACAGCATGCTCGCTGCTCACTGTTTTCGTTGTCGTCCGAAAAGAGGCGCGGTGGGAGTCAAGATAAAAGATAACCCCTCCTTCTCCTCGGTGGGAGTTGATAATTGACACCTAAGCTCTGAGGTGGTAGAAAGAGGCCATTCGATGGAAAATTCGAATTGGGCGCCATCTGGCGCCGGCCGTCCCTCATGTTCTTTTCCGGAACTCCGATAGAGGAATTGAAAACAATAATGATTGAGTGGCCGGCAATAAACTGCACCTCTTCTCATAATGTTCAAAGCAAACGAGAAAACAAGACGGTAGATCACAATGATGCACGCTTCCACTAATAGATTGTCCTCTTCACAAACAGGAAATAATGATCAGAGGGACCGCATGGTTCGTTTGATTCAAGAGCAAGCTCAATTACTGAAGCAGTTCGAAGAGAAGTCAGCTCGAGCTTCATCAAGCTCCGAGTCGTTTGTCGATGTGGATGTTTCCATGTTGATGAACGATCCTGAAGTCATTCGCGAACAACAACGACTATACTCCTCTTTTCAAGCCACCAAGACGCCAAGTCAGGCTTCGCTGAAGACTGACAAGGAAAAGGTGAAACGATATCAAGAAGATACGATCCAGCACCTCCAGAACGGACAGAGAATCCGCATGAAAGGATTGGGGCGTGTTTATCAGTCAATCAGTCAAGGCTGCGCTACTCTTGTGCAATGCCCCCATTGCTCGACACTTCTTCAGGTAGACAAGAATTCCTCCAAGGCTATCTATTGCGTCATGTGCCAGCACGTAAGCCATGTCGAGTCAATGTCTCCTTCGCTCGTTGTGGACGAAGACGGTCTGCTGGCAAAGGCTTTGCAACTACAGGAAGCAGACGCTACCCAGATCAAGGCCAAGCAGTTTTAGTTATTTGAAACAAAGTTAAAGCAGCCAGAAAGTACATGTAATTGCGCTGCAGTTACAGAAGCGCGAAGAATAATAATCTAGTTATCATAATAATCACACAAGTCTCCTTTATAATTTTATTCTTTTTCCAATCTAAGCTTTACATAAGCTAGAACAGAGCGTCGCTCATAACACGCTTGCCCTTCACATACGTCTTGTTCTTGTTGCCCTTTCGAAAAGCACCTTGTCGCCGTGACTTTTTCTTTTCTTCTTCCAGTTGACGACGGACACGTTCCTTGGCGTGCTCCAGTGCTCTGGAATGTGCTATGGTACGAAGCTGGTCGCTATCGAGGAGATCTATCATTTCATGATCGACACGGATATCGTCGAGTGCTAAGCCTTCCATGTCAATCTCGACTTTACAAATGGCTTTTGAAGAAGCGTTTGCTTCTTTTGTTACATGTTCTGAAACTGGATCGCTGCTCGAAGATGATTCGTCTTCATCGATGGCTTCCTCGTCCTCCTTTTCCTCTTCATCTTCGTTCACTCCCCATCCTCCTCGTCTTCTTCATCTTCGTCGTTCGACTCATAATCGCTATCCTCTTCTTCTTCGTTCAGGTGTTCCATGCCCCCATCCATCATGCCGGTGTTCGGCCCGCTATCAAAGTAGTACAGCTCAAGTCCACGACCCATGGCATCTGAAAAGCCACTCGCCTTTAACTCCGAATCCAATCGAGTTTGCACCGATTCTGGCTGCAAAGCTATGATGGAATTCCAGGATACATGTTCTTCTTCGTCTTCTGGTATCTGACAGTGCAGCTTGACCTCAAAGAATTTTCTTAGGCACGCCAAATCTCTTTCGTACAACTCTTGCGCATTCGGGTGCTTGATGGAAATCATTTGCGGAAAATCAATGAGTGTAACCACAGGTTTCGGTTCACCATTCTCCAGTCGTTCAGCAGGTTCCGGCATGACAGTCAAGTCATCGCCCTGTTCCAAAGACTGTTCCCAAGCTGGCTTGGACAAGGCCCCCATGGACTTTTCGCCCGCCACCGATTGGCCGGAATGTCTCACGTACGGATCGTCCGAGTCTTGTGTCGCCAACGATTGAACGCCCGACAAATCCACCAACAAGTTGAATTCATTCAAATCGCAGTGTACTAATCCATGTTGTCTCGCCAATCGTGCCGCAATGCCAATTGCTTGTTGATAGATATCAGCAGCTTGGTCGGCCGAGAGTTGTTTGGGAAATATTTGATACAATGGCATGCCTCGGACTAAACTCATGACGACAACGTGTCGGTTCTGTGCAATGGGCGTCGGTGTGGGATATTTGACTTCATACAGAGCCTTCATAAAGGCATATTCTTTCAGCGCAGACAATCGACTCAAGAACAACCAGGAATGAGCCTGTTGCACCGCCTTGCCAAAATAGTCTCGCTTCTTTTGACATTCCGAAAAGATGTTCTTCCGAGACGATGAAATTTCAATACAACCTGCTTCCCCGAAGGCGTCGCCCCAAATAAATATCACTCTCCTTTCCAGTTCCGACTTTTGGCCCAAGGCAGCAATTTGTTTTCTTGTTTTCAAATGATGTAGCGCGAGAATGTCATATCCGGCGGTCGTAATGCGATAACCATCATGTCCATTTTCTTTTCATGACTGAGTAATTTATCGCGCAACAAACTGGAGACAATCTTGTGTACGCCGCCGTGTCGTAAGTTGGCAATGGACGACACGAGAGGCAACGGCACGAGAGCATGATTCTTCATGCCTTGTTCGACGGCTTCCAAGACGCGAAAGTCGTTCGTGTGCATGGTGCGCAGGACTGTGGGATCCAACTTCATGGTGTTGTTTAATTTTCAATATGTGTGGTTAGAGGAGGCTATGCTATGGATACGGTAGTGTTGTCGGCAACTGTGCAATGATCGACTTGCTGTTCTGTGTTCTGTGGAAGAAAAAATTATCTCTCGAGAAAGAAACGACAACGATTGGAGGGTGTTTGCCTCACCGGTCCATCCGTCGCTCGTCCTACGCTGAAAGTGTCGATCGGTGGAATTTGGAATCTTCATGAATAAAATCTTCTCACTCGAAACTCCTCCGCGATCCGAGTGGAACGTGGAACACGCGCTCATCAAGTTGAAGTCGATTTCGTGATGCTTGTCTGCATCTTTCGAGCACATCAACCAAAAGACATTTTTTCGTTTGCATCGGAAGCGAGTCAAGCGGCTTTTTCTATATTTGATTAAGAGAGTCAGTCAGCCCAAATAAAATGAAATTCCTCGCCGCCACGAGCGTCTTGACGACGCTCGTAATACCATCGACCGCCTGGGTGATGCCGTCTTCCAACGCGCATCGAGCGACAGTCTCCCTTTCCGCAATGCCTCCCCTGATTATCGGCCCCATGATCAAAAGATGAGAGAAGAACAGGACAAGAAGAAATTACCCATGGCGGATTTGGATGAAAAAGCCAAGGAAGCGCCGGGCTTGCGAGTCGGTGCGAGCATTTGGAAATGGCCCGTCATTTGGCCGTACGACGAAAGCATTTTCAAATCCGCCGGAGAAGCGGCTGCGCTGGAGCAACAAAAGGCAGTTTCTAGTTTGACTACTATGTTATCGGGCATGCCGCAAGTGCCGAAAGAAGAAGATTTGGAAAAGGCCAAAGAGTTGGCGTTTGATCCTCTCACATATTGGGCCGAGACAGAGGAGCCAAGCAGTGTCATGGATGAAGATGGTATTTCCAAATTGCAAGCGCATTTTGAATTCTATATGCGGGACGGCATGTCGGTGCTGGAACTTGGGGCTGGATCGAATTCTTACTTTCCGCCTAACCTGAAACTGTCACGACATGCCGGTGTCGGTGCCAATGAACAAGACATGAAACAAAACCCTTCGTTGACAGAAACTATGGTCGTCGATCTCAATAAAGTTGTCAAAGATCGCGATGTGGACAATGATGACTTTCGTTTGCTAGCAAGAGATCCCTTTGACATGATTGTCATGACGTGCACAGTCGATTACTTGACCAATCCGCGTGAAGTCTTTCGAAGCGCTTGGTACCTCATCAAGCCAGGTGGCTCCATGATTGTGACATTTGTGGGCAAGGACGGAGTCAAGGACAAGTTCACGGACGCGCGAACACGAATTTGGCAACAATACAACGATGATCAACACATGTGGATGACGGGAAGCTTCTTTCACTTTTCGGCGGGTGATGGATGGGAAAACTTGAGAGGATTCGACATTTCACCGGAAACCGCTGGGGAGATGAACGCCAGCCCTTTGCAAAAGCTCATCAAGCCAAACAAGGCAAACAATGTGTATGTTGTTCAAGCCACGAAGGGTTTTCAAGACGACTGTCTTGATATGGACAATTGGAACGATCGCTTCAGAGTTTGCTGTGGATGCTTCCGACGATGGAGGATCGTGACAAGAAGCTTGTTGTACCTCGCTTGACACGTGCTCTCGAGACAGCACAAGACAAGGATGCCATGAAAGCTGCCATCGAACGGAATATTGAACATCTTCCTGCGATTTATGAAGCCCTTCTGAAAATGGACAAATTCTCCTTTACTTTTAGTATGCAATCGCAGTTGGCGGCTGACTTGATCTGCGATCCTGCTTTTAACGGAAATGAAGAGCAGATGCTAGCACTGAAAGAAGGCCTAGGTCTACGAACACCACGAGAGGAATTTTGGAAGCCAGTAGGAATGGATACAGCGGCCATTGAAATCGACGACAAGATCAGTTTGTTATCTTCCATTGTTCCGCGGTTCGGATCCAACGATCCCGCACAAGAAGAGGCGTTGAAAGCTTTTCTGACAGGTTTTAAGCCAACCTATGCCGTCGTGCGTTCGAAATGCCCTAGCTGGAAAGACTTTGAAGTGCAATTGGTCGGCGCGGAGTTGCTGGCTACCGAGATCTTGACACCAGGTGGCTCCAGTCGTGAAGAGTTCGCCAAGTGGCTCGACTGTCTTACGGCCGCTGACTTGCAAGAAATGCTGGATACACGCAAGGGACTGAGAAAGGCAGCCCTGGAAGACATGGTCGAGTACCAAGCAGCACGAGAAAATGAAAAGCAGCGCATTGCAGAACTCCGACAAAAGATGGAAGAGCAAGTTGAAACGGCTCGACGTGAGCGGTCCATGATTTTCAACCCAAGGACGGAGAAGATGGAAGTATATGTCAACCCAGAAAGCGGTAAGAAAAATAAAATGAAAACTAGTTTATTGTAGAAAATATAACTTTTCATAAGAGCTATTCATAAGGGATATCGGGTGCTTTTGCAAACCGCGGGGTCGCTTTACTTTATTGAAAGTACCCAGAAGGTCGTTTGAGATTCGCCCTCACTTCGACCCAGCAATCCATGTTGTTCGTTCTCGGATCGTCCTGTAAAGATTTGCTCCCTAAGACTCGAGTTGATTGAAGCTCTTTTAAAGAACCTGCCAGCATGGACTCTTGTGCTTCGCAAAACATGCTTTCACGCACCGTCCACTGGCACAAACGGACATCGAGTCCATACTTGTATTGCATGA
Source organism: Fistulifera pelliculosa (assembly GCA_026008555.1). Taxonomy (NCBI): domain Eukaryota; phylum Bacillariophyta; class Bacillariophyceae; order Naviculales; family Stauroneidaceae; genus Fistulifera; species Fistulifera pelliculosa. The sequence continues at coordinate 160,509 of BROJ01000033.1, forward strand.
GTTGACCCTTCCGCGAACTACTGGCTCCAATGCGACGCCATTCTGGATTCGGCTGCATGTCAGGTGACTGGTGAAATACGAGTAGGGACAGTAAGGACACGGTCGTGCATAGCAGGGGAAGCGGGCGAATCGACAATTGCGAAGAGCACAGATAGAGACCAGTGACTCCACTGGAAGGCAAACGTAATGTGATGGGATCCACTGGTAGCGCAATTTCTTTCAGTTGCGGCCTCGTTGCTGACGGAGAGACGTTTATTGACGTGGAGGTAAGTAAACTATCGGTTGTTTGCTCCCACTGAAACAAGGTTTGCTTCAACAAGTGAGAAGGCATGATGGGTCTATGGAACAATCTCCGTAACCGAACATAGAGAGGGGAACCTTGCTTGGTAGACGCAGCCGCTAATTGAGACCGTGACTCTTCGATAGACGACGCATGTTGTATAGAGAGTAAAGAAAGGGAGCCTTCTGTGGACGAGGCACCAGCAGGAGATAACAAATGAAGCAATGTAGGAGGGCTTTCGTCATTGCAAGAAACATCCATGGACAATGAATTCCATTCGGCTGCACCCCAGCGATCGAGATCGTCTTCGTTGAATGTCCTGGCAGCAGCATGGCTACTCTCTTCCGAAATAATTGGATTGCTGCTCACATTGCTCATCAACCAGGTTTTGAAACTTTGCGAGAGCATCGGACTTGGCGACAAAAGTGTCACGACGACTGGAGAAGCGGATGCTTTGAGTAGTGATCGATGCATGCTCTTGTTGTTTTCTTATGTTAAAATGTAGCCAATCGTTACGAAATAATGCACATTTGCACGATAAGAAACGTGCAAAAATGAATAAATCATGTTGGTGTGATCGAAGTTATGCGTTCTGGCGATGAGCTGGACATAATTTTGTCCCGAGTCGTTGCCAAGAAGCGCTGAGTCACGTATCGCGCTGTTCGCGATCAAATAACCGGACGGGTGAGCAGACGACTCCGCCCTTCTTTTGTTCGGTCGACATTTTCCTTTTCACTTTCAATCACTTCATCGATCCGAAATGACCCTCCATTGTTCGTTCCTCAGGATTTCATTGTAAATACATTTATCGTTGACCAAACACAGCCGATCTTTCTCATGACACTCGGAACCGGAAGGAGTGCTTACCGAGGGCAGCCGCGCAAACGGCCGTCGCGTCTCGTCGTTGCTGCGGCGATTCTTATGCTATTCGTCGGCTTGACAGCATACGTCTATTATTCCCTGAGGTTGATGCAGATTTCTCAGAAAGATTCACCTTTATCAGCTTTTTCGAAAGAAGGGTTCATCCAAAATTCTTCGAAAATAGAGACAAACAAGATGTCATCCGAAGCATCGCTAAATCATGACATTCACAATCTGTCCTCCGTCGACTACCACGCTTGCTGTGGGCTAGGACACCGCTTATCCAAATTATCGGATGCTTATTACGCAGCCTCCAAGTTAGGGTTCGCTTTGCGGAGTTTTGGGGATACTGTGATTCGGTAGAAGTGTATCACTTCTTGTTCGGACCGCAACCGCCTTCGCAACTGACCCTGTGCATCACCGAAATCAGTTTGTCCGCATGAACAATGAAGTTGACGGCATGATCAAATTCTATCGAAATTCGTCCGCCAAAGACTGTCCTTGTGTGCAAGACAAGGTTGATTCGGACGTTTTATTTACACTCAACACCGGGAGCGCTTCCGTGGTCGTCAAGCTGTGGAGGACTATCGGAACGAGCATTTCCATTCCAACATCACCACCATTGGTATTCATATTCGAGCGGGAAATGGGGAAGCAGGGGACTTTGCGAATCGAGGACGTGCCATACAGGATCCATCCAGCTGGTTGCGACAAGTCGTCCAGTTGATTTTGTCACGATCGGAATGGAAGGATAGACCTCTTCAAGTTTTCGTTGCAACAGATACAGTCGACACAATCAATGAGCTGGAGTCTTTGCTAGAGCCGTATGGGATTCCTGTCTTACATGTACCGCAACTTAGACCCAAAAGGGGAAGGAGTCTTGTTTGGAGCAAGAGGACAAGTTCTTGGGTCGGGGTTTCATTGCTGGCGCAGCTGGGAATCGACGCTCATGGACATGGTACTCTTGGGCTATACCGATATCGTGATAGCGGCTCGTCCCAGCAGTTTTACGCAATCCATGCCGTTGTCTTTGGTCATGGCACGAGAAAATTATACCGTGTCACATCCGTTTTGTGAGATGAATGCCGACGCCACCGACATGCGATGTTATTCATCGTACTCCGACTGGTGTTGCCATGGTGATACAGATTTTGCTCTTGCCACTATACATCAGCGCTATGAGTACCTCCGTATGCCCAATAGTGGATACGATGCGTGGGAAATCTACGGAAAGAAAATACTAGATCGCGAAGCTCAGGGATGCGTTCCACGGCCAGCAGGACGGAAACAAGGATGTCTACCGTATAACTTTGAGGAACCGTTATCCGGAATGAGAGAACTCGGAAACTAAACCAAGAAAAGTAGAAGCGGCTTGTGACATCTGCATACCAGTTGCAGCCACAACAATCAACCACTTGCTGCGGACACATTGCCCTGAGTCAGCCCGAATCCTTTTCTCGTAAGGTTTGCTAGCCCGTCGGTGTGTTGGATGTAGCGAAACCATCCTTGCTGTACGAACGTTAACGGCATAGATCGGGGCCTTGCAGCGGACACATTGCCCTGAGTCAGCCCGAATCCGATTCTCATAAGCTTCGTTAGCCCGTCGGTGTGTTGGATGTACCGAAACCATCCTTGCTGTACGTACGTTAATGGCATAGGATCGGGGCCGGCTCGAAGGTAGACGCCATTATATTTGCGAGCAATCTAGTGGGCCTTGACGATAACTTCAGATATTATGAGAAAATAAATAATGATTATAGACAATTACTCGATAATGATAGTATTACTTTTAGCACCAACACTGTCAACACTGTCATCCAGAACTAGCACAAGTCGCGCATTTAGCGAGAAGAAGAAAACATAAAGAAATAATAGCTTCTGGGAGCGCTCACTCCACTCAAGGCCAATTCGGTAACTAACATTAATCATCATAAAATTAATATGAAGTGTGGTTAGTGGTTACCGTCTCAAACCGAAACGCCAGTCATTGTTATTGCCGTGTCAACGCCAGGATATGCCGGTTCAAAGACGATGAATAATACAAACAAACGAACAGTAGGTCTAGACTACAAATTTGGTTTAGAAATATCGATAGAAGGGGCATACGCACGCATCTCGAAAGTATTCAAGCAGCACCGAGGAAGATGACTTTACAATCGGCCCAGCTAATTCAATTTTCACGAAGTGCATTATTGTGCACAAGTTTCCTTGTCCGTATCAATACTCTTGTCCACATCGTTTTCCAGCATCATTCCTTCCGTGAGGTATTATGTGCTACGACCTCTTTCGTGAATATCGTCGTGTGTTACTTGGTCCAAATCGGTAGCCAACAAATGTTGATGTACGGTGAGCTCCGGAAGCTGAACGCAAAAGGCAGTGGGCATCGATGTCATGTTTCCGACAGAATGTGACGGATAAAACAATGTTCTTGAAAGCCCGCACCCAAAGCGTCGCTTCCACCCAGCAACTCGTATAGCAACTTTAGGTCCAGCCAAAACTCCGCTGTGCATACTGCAAGATCTACCTGTTTGAACATACCCGCATCGTGTTGACGATGACCTAATATCGACGGTTCAAAATCAAATTATTTGAGTTTGATCCATTTCTTGTACAGGCAAATAAACCGAAGGCAATTCATTCGACGTATCGTCGTTCATTGCAACTAGAAACTGAAACTTTGTTTCGAAACAAAGCATGCCTTATAATTCTTCTGGCTTCAGCAAGCAAGTCTGTGTAACTTTACATCGGAGCTCACAGGTCGGATTCCTCCTTGAGAGTCTCCTCTGACGTTGACGGCATTACCTTCTTCTTTCGGACAATTTTCTTGGCCGAATATGCTGCTGGGGCACTGCCTTTAAGTAACAGTAAATCCTCCTCGACAGGATTCTGGATGGGAGGAACAAAGCGTGTCCTCGGCATCCATGTCAGATCGGTGCCGCCTTCGTAGAAGACATTTTCCAATTCCGCCACGCGTGGAAGAATGTCGCTCAGTTTCCAGCTACCCACTTTTTCATAAGACCGCTTCTCCAAATCCGTCTGCTCTTGTATAGGTCGGATCCATTCAGTTGTCTCGCTCAAGAACTGCAGCGCCGCCAAGACCATTTCTTTGGCGTCCATAATGGGCGGAACCATCCCCGGGCGCACAGTTAATGCACACGTTTTGAGGAAGGCTTTTGCTGATACGCTTCCTCCATCATCATCTAGTACTTTTAGAAGACTCGCGAGAAGGCTCATGGACGAGGGAACTTGTTTTGCAAATTGCAAGATTGTTTCGTCACTCATGTTACTGTCGATCGTCTTGAGCGTTTTCAGCTTTTAGAAAGGGTTGCGCTGCAGCATCTATGTCCTCCTCGAGATTCACTTGATTCACATTCATGATTTCGAGCAGTAGATTCTTTTGTGAATTATCGAGTTCCGCCGAAAGCAATTGCTGCTGCAAGTAGCGAAATCCTGCTCCTCGGAAACGCTGTGTCTGACGATAGCGGTTGTTCGTCATTTCTTTTTTTACTTCCGTTTGCAATGGATATGCTGCCATTCGATCGATTTAACTCTGAAGAATGTAGGTATTTAATGAAGGATAATATAAGCTATTTCAATAGCAACACGCAACCATGCCAGTTGTGACGAGCGAAGTGGCTTTTTGTGTGATCAGGTTTCGCGCAATCTCAATCAAAAATCTCAAACAGTTAAGGTTCACTGACGACTGACTGACTGCGTGTGACGCGCGTGCGCGCGCACGAGGAAATAAAACCGGGTGACGTGACCAGTTGATATTCTTCCTCCCTTGCGCTTTTCCTTTTCCCTAGTTGTTCCCACGTCGCACACCTCAAACAAGACACTTTGGCAGCAACAATTCAAACCTTTTGACTATCAGTATTTGATTAATGCACAATGAATAACGACAAAACGAATCAAGCGGAAAAGGTTGTCGATTTGACAGCAGTCAAAAAGAAGAAAGCGAAAAATGAGAAGCGGAAATCTACCGAAACCGACAAACCTGGACACAACGCAGATTTGACGGCGGGCTGGGACAAGAAACCCAAAGCAGCAAAAGGCCCTAGAAGACAAGCATGACGTTGTGAATCCCAAATGGAAGTCGCTTTTCGAAAAATATTCTAAAGAGACCGACCCGAAATACAAACTTGTGTGCTTTGGCGTCAAATCTACCAAGGATGACTGGGAGAAGGTCGTCTCGCAGGAGACCGTCGTCGTGTGCCCAGCTGGCGTTGAAGACGAAAGCAGCAAATCATCTGCTGTAGTGGAATTTGAACGTCTGTGCACTTCTCTTGTTCTTCCCTTTACGAAAGCTCCCTTGACGAGTTTACTTCTTTTGTGGAAGAAAACCGGGAAAATCTCGGGAACGAAGATGCATCCCAAATTTTGGGTATTTGCTTGAACAAAGTGAAGAAGAATTTTGACGTGAAAAAACTCAAGGGACTCAAAATATTCTTATGGCTAATGTTGTTCGGTCTCAGGCGGTTGAATCGGAGAAATTACCTGATATCATTAAAGAAATCCGCTCCCTCGACAAGAAGAAAACAAAGTCCCTGGACAATCTGCGTTGGTCTGGGGCAAAGACAATGTTAAAAGGCCGTCATGGATGGTTCCGCTCTCATTGTATTATCCTTGCAACCCAAGCCATTCGCCAAAAACAACCCACTTGTCCCAATCTTGCAACAGTGCTTGGTCAAGAAAATCCCTTTTGTACTTCATGGCGAAAAAAAGTAAAGGAGTTCAAGAAAGTTCTTGAAAGTGACTCAGACGAAACCAATCTTATTGCGTGTATCATCGATGGGTATCCGAGTATGACCAAGTCATACAAACGCTGAACGAGCATCTGAAAGAACTAGCGACGCGGGGAAGTCAGAAGGACGGAAAATCTGACGCTGGGCCTTCTACTGAGAATTAGAAAATACTTCACAAGTAATACATGATATTTACATTTCATTTCTATTTATTTGCAATCTTGTTTCATACTATATGCTTCGCTCATTGATTCTTTCACCCGGTGATTCAAGTCTAGCTAGCATCTCGCGGAGAAATACAAGTTTGTGGGGGGTCGAGCGTCCTCAAGTGCTCCAACTGCAACATTGACCACGATTCGTGCCGTATAACTTCATCCAAGAGATATCCAGTAAGTAGTTTGTCGGAATATCCGGATTACACGGACATGACAATTCAGGGTTTGGTTTCTTTGCAAAGCATCACTAGTGAGAACGGTCCATCGAGTCCGGATATTCAAATCTTGAATGATTGGTAGCACATCGTTCGTCTCTTACTGCCAGCAGCAATGAATTGGGAACCCGGTTAGAGTTTCGGGAAATCGGGAGCTTTAAGTAAGACCTGGTATTCGGTCCGTGGAGAAAGGTTCAAGTGCAGTCGATCCAAAATGAGATCGCACGGACCAACGACCCGCCGCCATCCTCCAGCACGCAACGTTTGAAACAAAATTCGATGATTTAGATTTGTGCTGATCCGCAAAGGGAACAACTGCACACAGACGAGAGCTTTGAGAATAGTCGTCGCGCAAGCGGAATAGAGATGATTCTTCGACGACATAGTCCGTTTTTAGCGGCAATCGGAAGGTATGATTTACACCCCTTCCTTGCACCAGACGGAAAAGGATTATAACTCCAAATGGCACCCTGATAGAATGTAAACATCGATTTCTGTTCGTCCAGCCAAATCAAGCACTTCTCTGCCTGCAACAAAATAATCTTTCAGATCGGTCGGCTCACGGAGCAATCGAACATATTGTGACGCTGTAACGCCACTTTGGCGCTGCTAGTTTCTCTATCAGTGTCACTATGCTGTTGTTAGCTTGTTCATTTTATTTTCAAACGCTTATTTTATTATCCAGATGTCGACAGATGGAAAAGAACGAGTAATTCTTGCATTATTATCATGCTCGTCTGTGTTTTCTTCTGTTTTTGCTCGGTTTGCTTTTGTTTTCTCGAGGCATGCTCGACGCTCGACGCGTCGACCTGATGTCGTTGCGGTATGAAGCGGTACTGGCTCGCTAATGATCGGATGAACCAAAAAATCAAAAGGGACGCGAATTGAAACCTCGCATTTGCTGTTTGACTGACAAGAATTTCGAGTGCACAGATAGCTCAACGAAATTCGAACTCGGGATGCAACGAATCACGACTCTGGTCAATTACGCGTGTAAGTGCAGACACACGCAACAATCAGCCAGAAACAAACTCTGTGAACTTGCAAGTCTCTAACCAGCAAGCAAACAAAGCAAAACAAATCCAGTGCACTACTGGAAACAGTGGGGTCAATCAACTCTCGAAGTTGAACTCACACAGTGCTGTTAGATCTCTAACCTGACGATAACTGCTCTCACAAGGTGTGCGCCAAGCAAGATTCAACACAGATGTTTACTGAAAAAACTTGTAACAATTGATGATTTCCTCATTTAATGAGAACTAAACTAAATCAAAATGAATGCTTCATTTTGCTGTCATTAGAAGGAGTCGAAATAATGTTGACTTTTCGCTCCTTTCATAGCAAAATTTGTGCCTCGACTTAGCCGGAATTTTCACTCGTAGAAAGACTACCACACGTACAAAAGTACCGGAAATGTACGTGCTTCCGAATCGTGTCCAGAGAAGATCCTATTGGTCCACGTCACCCAAAATTTGTTGACGTCAGTTTGAAAATTCTCTCAACTGCATCGACTCCGACTGGTACTTAAATTCCTGAATTTCCAACGGACGAAAATTTCAGTCACGACTATTCCAGTCTTGCCCAAAACTTGTCATTGACATTATTATTTGCTATTACATGTATAAATATAACTGCAACGCAACTAACAAGAATGCTGAAAACTGACAAGATTGCTCTTGCCTAATACAGATCCGACAGCAAGACGACAAAGCGTGGTCAGAATAACGAGCGACACCCAGTTCGGCCGTTTCTTATCATCGACCCGCTCAATCGTTTAGAGACCGGCCTTTCTTTGCAAGCAGAATTTTCCCTCAGAACGACTTTGGCGATTACATTGACCCGCTCCTCAATGGCCCATGAACGAGAAAAACTACAACCTAGCGATCCCTTCTGCTGGTCGACGGGAGAGTTCGCTTTGGAGGTACAACAACCATGGTCAAGATTGCTTTTAGATGGGGAAAGACTGTAGAAGCAAGAGCGTATCCTCTTCCAGACGCTTTGCTTGGACGTCGGATCCTTCTACTTGAGTCGGACGAACGAGGCTCGACTCAAAGCGCTCTTCCAGATCGTTTCCAGACGAATCGCATCGTCGGTTGTGTTGTTTTCTCTGACGTTCGACTGTACGCGTCTCGGGAAGAATTTCGTTTGGACGAAGCGTCGCATCTTGTTCCTGCAAATAGTCCGTTCGGTTGGAAAGAAGGAACCGAGCGTCTGTACGGTTGGAAAATTCAATCTGCTACCAAAAGCGAGGAGAGTGAAAAGAGTTGGTTTGGGTGGAACGACGAATGCGATCGCTCTTTGAAATAATGTCATGAATATGGGTCATGCTATTCTACTTGCTGTTGGCGAGACTTCGGCGGCACGAAACCTAGTTCATGCTCTCGGTCTATACTGTATTGCAACTCTAGTAAAATTGCCGATAGGTACGAATGAAAGGTAGCGACTGGTCTCAATGTAGAAATTAGAAAGAAGATCAGCGCGGTCGAGCCACACGGATTCGTATATTTGCCGGCACACTCCGCAGCTTCCAACTTCTCCCGGCGATATCCTGACAACCAAGTTGTGCTTCGAGAAGAAAGATGCCTTCGCCACTAAAAGGTATACCTTCGATTTCATGCGCGAATCGACCATTGCTAGAACAAAATTTGCCCGACCAAGGTGACATTCTTGAGATGTCAGGCAGGACAGGAATAGCTACTGCGTCTGCATCTGCCTCTTCGTCGCCCTTGTTCCCGTCTTCCTCGTCGAGAGGACCCAAGTATTTAACGCGAAACCAAATTGAAACATTTGAAATAGGATCAAGTGCTTCGTTGAGCAAGAATGGCGGAATACATCCCACTGCCTGAAAGCTGAATCCAACCGTTGGCATTGCGTGGACGACAGCATGCCCTCGTCCACCAGAGCTTACCAGCAGTCGAAGATCTGCTATACATTCAGGTTTGGGCAGAAAGAAGTCTCTTGGGATCGGAGTCGGTACCATTAACATTCCATCCAGAATTTGAAGTAGTAACTCGGCCCGTCCTATCGGATCGCTCTCTTCTATCAGCGCAGATGACATCTCTCCATCAACGCAGCCATTGGGTGACGTACAGCCTTGCCAAATGACAAAGAGACCTTTTGTTTCGATGATTTGGATTCTATAAATGTCACTTGCGCCGTAGATTCCAGAAATAGCGCCATTTCTTGGTTGACCCGGAGCGCCAATCTCGATTGGTAGTGGCGAAAGCGAATTCCTTCTTCCCAATTCAAGTCTTTGAATTTCTGAGCAAGAATTGGAAAAGATTTGATTGTGTTTTGCATATATACATGATTGCGTGTTTTCTTCGACGGCCCCGAACCGGTCAGACGCATTTCACGTGTGAGCTGCCTCAAAACTGTGACAAGATCCAAGAAATCAAGTCTTAGACGTAAGTAGCGAATTGAGAATTCGTATTTTCCTTCGAGTTGCGGATGCACCGAAGTCGCGAGACGGCCCTCTCCAGCTTTTCTACAGCTTCTGGGACCCCAACGATGCTCGTAGTGCTAGCGCAGTTTCCGCTAGCGACAGTTCTTCTAGGGCTGCTATCCATAGGTAGTGATTTTCATTCGAGCAGTCTTCGAGCAGGCTCCTGTATATTTGCGAGGCGATCGAAAAGTTCCCAGTTACAACGGAACACCGCGCCACCTTATACCTTGACCAAGCATTGAGGGATAAAATAGGGCTCGCTGCTTTCTGAATGATTTCGTCGTCATCCCCAGGAAAGAAACGGGCCAGACGGCTCGATGATAATGCGATGAAAAGCGAAGACCAGGCAATTGCCGGAATGGACTTGTAAAGCGTGGTGAGAGCCTCAAAGTGTTTTGAAGCGACCGCTGGGCAATTTGTTGCAATGGCCGCAATCACCTGCAAGCAATGATCCAGTTGCACATCCGTGTAAGTTTCAACGGTACTGAGCAGATAATTCATCAAGGAAAGCCCTTGTTGCGGTATTTGACTTGTAGCAACGCCAACCAATTCAGTGAGTTGGGCCAGGTCGCCATTACCCTGGAGCATTTCATAGATCCCTTGAAAGAGAGACAAGGAATATCCGCTGATATTGTTGTCACTGTCCTGAAGAAATGCAGTGCTTAGGAGTTTTGCCGCTTCTTCCGATATACACGCATCAGGGTGCCCCAGCAATATTATTGAACAATCAAGAAGCGTCGAGCAAGGATCATCATCCTCATCTTTCAACCGCGAAGGCCGAAAGAAAAAAGCGTGACGTGCAGCAAAGAGCAAAGATGCAAGTAAGCAGGAGAACAAGGTTGTTTCAAATCGTCGCCATTGGTCTGAGTTTCGCCGCCTTTTTTCCAGTTCTCTAATTGCCATTCCACACGTTCTCCAATACCTTCCACCATTTTGTAGAGCAGCTCTGGATCCACCGTATCGTATGTAGAACAAGATTCAACAATAAAACCAGAAAGTAGCTGTCCCCGGGCCGAGTATAAACAAAAGTCCTTTTCGTCATTCGGTCGTTGTAGCGCGAACGGTAACAACTTTCGATGCCGTCGTCCATCCAAGCAAGCCTCGCAACGATGATCGCTGCTTTCATCAAAATATCCCAACAAAGAATCCCACGCATCCCTTATGATTTCAACATTCTGTGTTTGAACAACCAGATACACCTTGACATGATGTGCCAAATGAGCATCCCATGCGGATTGCGCCCCAATAGCAAAACAATGCAAGGATGCCTGTAAATGCGGCAGGGCTCCTCGAAGAAGGACAGTGATTGGTTGTATCGAGTCAGTTTGCAGCGGAGGTAACGTGAGGCTCTCTGCGAGTATTTGAATCGCTTGAACGCGATGTCTGTATTGTATTTGAAAATGACATCCATAGCTGCATTCCACTAGCTCCAACGTTCTGCGCCAAACCGAACAATCGTGCTCGTAATAGCTTGACAGATAATGAACAGTTGGACAGGGATGTATCAACATGGCCAATATGTGCAGTAGATCCACTTCTTCGCGAGGGAACGGTCTCGCCTCGAGCAATGGAACCAATCCTTTCTGCAATAGGTCATGAAACGCCACCTCGTGATACGGATCCGTCAGAATATCCCCATCTCATTGACTGGTAAGTTCCGAATCGATTTGCGAAGTCGCGTTTCCAATGGCAGGCGAATAAGCTCGTTCTCGACATGGACAGGAGCAGGGTCGGAATGATCTCTCCGAAAATCTTCCAACAAGTAATAGTCGTTTCCGGTGGAATAGGGAAGCAAGTATCCAAGCAACATGATGGACGCTAGACGAAAGACCATGTTGTGTTCCTCTTCCGTCAGGAAATGGGCCACTTTGGCGGCCTCTGCTAATAGCTAACGGAATAGAATATCGCGCGTGTGAGAAATCGCCGCCCATGATGTTTCACACTGCAAAAGAAGAAGAGTAATCAGCGATACACTTACCTGCTGCCACGATTTCTCATCCTTCTTGTCTTCTGAAGCAGCGCGTATACGCTGCGACGACGTTTCCGAAGGAGGCTGTGCAGTGTTCGTTTTCGAGTTTTCCCTTTGTTTCAAATGTGTGCGTTTCCAATGGTTCGTCTGCAATACGATATCGGCGTAAAGCGGGCGCCGACAGGCTTTCTTCATTTCCTCCAAGAGCCTTGGGATAGTAGTATGTTGTGCTTCTGTCATGATAGGAGTGAAAGAATGAAGCGAAGGAAAACTAGCAATCAAGGACGGATGCCATGATCGGTTTGATTGTGATGTGTCGATTGTCGATTGTCGATTGAATAATCATCATCATCTGCCCTCAATCGTTTTGTTGTTTTGTTGGGCGCGAGACGAGATGAATGTCCACACGACGTAGCGGTACTCCAATCCGAAAATTTCAGTTGTATTGAATGGTGTAAGACACGAGGTGTCAGTATTATAAAATGTGTTTCGAGTACCGGTGACTTCTGCCAATAAAAACAATGACGCCCATTCCTCATCGCACCTCATCTTGCATCGAGCTGACATCCAATGCAACAAAGGTAAAAGAAAGATCCTCGATCTTATTATCGTTATCACTTCTTGACTCCTTGTTTTTAAGATTCGAAAGAAGAAGATGATGTATTCTGCTCGATATCTTTTGGTCGCTCTCGCCGGTTCAGCGGTGAATGCTTTCCAACCAGTCTCTTGGAAATGCGACAGATTATGCTCTCGCAAACTGTCACTGGCACCGCTCGGTGCGAGAAGAACCATCACCAAAGAGAGGACAGCGGAACCGCTTACGTTCATTGATGATGATGTTGGTGCTGAAGACGAACTCGAAATGAATGATGAGATTGACAGCGACAAGATCTTTTCTCATTTTTCGCGTCTGACGACGGCAGCTGCCACTGCGGCAACCGCATTGACGGTCGCTTCGACCGACGTCATGGCGAGAACGGATCTCGGCATGACGCCGCAAGAGTTTCAACCCGTGTGTCCGACTTCGGATGTCATATACCGTCTTTTGCAATCTTCTGTATTGTCGATTGTCGGCAAGGACAATTTCATCGAGTACGCTCCCTTGATCTCTGGCGGTCTTTTGCGCGTTCGTCTCGAAATTTGTGTCGTAGAATCCTTCTTTGAAGAAGCGATTGGTCCGTTTATTGAAAAGAATGGTTTCTCGTGGATATTGCCTGTTCATGAAACAGTCGAGACATTTTTGGCCGGCACCATTTTCGCTGCAGCTACGAGTTTCATTTTGATTGGATCGACCAAAATTGTCAGCGTTATTGCGACCTATGTCGATTTTTTAATCGGACTCCCTACTCGCACCCTCGGTGGCTTTGTCTTTGATCGGGCCAATGGAAAGCCTGTGACATTGGATGTTGGGATTGGGCAATTCAAGACGCGTGTGATTGGCCCTCCCAAGGAAGAAGAAGAGAACTTTACCAAAGGTGACCTGAATTTCTTAAAGGTTGTCGTTTTGGTGGTGAGCGCTGTCACCAAGTTCTTTGGTCAAGTGGTTGGTGTAAGTACCTTATTGTTGTTATTATTGGCCTGTTTGAGCGTGCGTGACATGATAGAGGGACGGGTGTGTTTCAGTTCGTTCGCATCGGTATCGCATCTCGCTCACTTTATCTCTATCACGACAGGCGATCCAACAAGCTATTTACGCTCTGGATACATTTGTAGGAAAGTATCTTTTCCTCTGGGCGACACTTTACATCTTGGTCAAATTTGTTCACTTCAAGGTGTTTCCTGACTTTCCTGAACGAAGCAACGAAAGTGTCGCGTCCATTTCCATTTTCCTCTAGTCTATGCGCCCCGCTTACTAACTATTCACAAGTAATACGACTACTTAGCAGCAATACATATCAATCGATTGGCCATACTTCATCGTAAACCTAATTTGCATTCTATGATTACAACATTGTATTCTATTCGCGAAGCATTCAGAATTCGCACTCTTCTTTGTTCCTTGTTTGTGAAGCCTCTTGCAATAAAAAAGGAGAACTGTCGTGATCCTTTACAATTTCCTGCAAACGAATCGAATCAGACGTTTCATTTTGTTTCGTATTCGATGAGACGTTGGGAATACAGAACAATGATTCATCGTCACTATTATTCTTGTTGGACCACGTTTGCACCCACTTTCGAATATCGGGCCCCAACAGGTCCAGACGATGAGAAGGAGTATTGCACCACGATGCATAAAAGTCAATCTTTTGGAAATTCGGCGCAGTTGGCTTTTCCTTTCGCTGTTGTCTTGCTTTGTTCGCTTCGCCGCCTTGTGCACTAGACACCGCGCTTCCAATAGACATTTCAATACAAATCGCTTGTTCTGACAAATCAGCACAAGATCATTCATGAATTCGAGCCACGAAGCATTGCACTCATTGTGTATTCGCGCATGCGTGGACCGCACAGCACAATGTGTCAATACAGCTTGTATTGATGTAAACGAGGCATTGTCGGAAAGAACAGACGATGCCGTCAAGAAAGTTTTACCGCCTCTTCAGCAATATCTTGAGCATTGTTGGGTCCATGATACAAGCACAGTGTCCATATGGTGGCGTAGAGTACTTCCAAGACATTGAATCGCAAATCGGCCGTGGGGCCTGTTCGAAGACTCTGTTGTGGAGGAAGTGACACGATGAATTGATCCAGTGATTGTTGTCCAGCCAAGAGTTGTGGTTCGTTATCCGAATTGTCGATGCATTGTTCTTCTTGTTCACCTTCTTGCAGCAGTCCATCCTCCCATTGCGGCCTCCACCAGGGTACCCACGGATCCAACAACCATTCTTGCAAGTCGTCCGATTGAATGCCTCGCGACACGGCCGACCGCAATAGACGATTCGAACGCAGCAATTGTTGTACCTTGTCGTCATTTTGATTCTCCAAGGCGATTAACAAATCGTACAAGACGTCTTCTGGGAGACCGCAGGGTGCGATTCCTTGTGACGAAAGTTCTTGTTCGTGCACACGGTGCATGATTTGTTGTGTTTGTTCTTTCTTGGCCTGGACTTGCAAGTGTAATACCTGCCGAACGCGTTCTTGATAAAAGGATTCCGTACAGTCATTATCATCGCTATTGTGCGTTTGAAAACAGGCAACCGAACAATACGGCAAGGAACAGCGAGGGCATGTATACCGCGCTTGATTCGTTTGACACACTGGACAAGGCGAAGAAGCATTCTTGTCTTGTTCGTTCCATAACAGCGGCGGACTGTCGTCTTTATTACAGTTGTTACATTGGCAAGTTTGTTTTTTGTAATGAAAAAGTGATGACGAAGATCTGTTGGTTCCATCTTTTTGTTATAATCGTTTGTTCCTCAAGAATTGGTTTGCTGTGGTTTTTTCTGCTGTTTGTGCGAATTGTTTTGTGCGATTTTGTGCGACACAGCCAATCCATTGGACATTGGACAGACGACAGACGACAGACGACAGACCACTTTGACTCTACCGGTCCTTTCCTTGGAGCTTGGAGACACTGTGCGTGTAGAAATTGTACCACAGGCAACGTTACGTATCCTTCTCCGCGCAGGACAAGAGTTGGGCGACGACACAATGACATGACACAATTCATAATTCATCAAAATTGACAAACAAATGAACAATCGGCACTCTCGTTCCTATTCCTATTCGATTACTTCACAATCGAATCAATGCCAACAATTCACTTTGAAATACAAATTGACGATTCGGCGATTCTCGAATCACTCGATCATTTGCAACAACCATGGAAGGATTATTTGTTGTTATCGTCCAAGAATAACATCAATGAAACGACGTTTTGTCAAGCTCCTCCGCATTTTCTGTATGGAGGACATTACTCAATTCATACGGTAGACGGAACAAGTGTTTCACAAATAACAACCACGGCCGATCAGTCCTTGCAAGTCCATCTCTTTCGTTTGAATCAAGAAGAACCGGCGATGGAAGAACTCGAACCATCCGATGGTGATCAAGAATGGACTGCTGCTTGTGAAAATTGGACATTGCCGCATCAATCGTTTCATTCTTCATGGGAATCTTTATTGTTTCAACATTCCATCAAGCAGCATTTGCTGCAGTTTGCGACATCGGCGTTGCTCTTTGCCGACAAGCAAGTGTCGGGGCATTTGGTGCATTGGAATCGTCTCTTGCTATTACACGGGCCACCAGGAACGGGAAAGACGAGTCTGTGTCGCGCACTGGCACAAAACTGGCGATTCGCATGAAGCGGCGCTTCTCCAGCACGTGTTTGTTGGAAATTCATTCACATTCCCTCTTTTCCAAATGGTTCTCGACCAGTGGCAAGTTGGTACACAAACTATTTGATCTCATTCAAGAAATGTTGCAAGAAGATTCCTCGCGTCTTGTTTGTGTCTTGATGGACGAAATTGAAAGTCTCGCGGCCAATCGCACCTCCAGTAATAGTAACAGCAGTGAACCCACCGATGCCATGCGCGCCGTCAATTCCTTACTCACTGGATTGGACCGATTGCGCCATTTTCCCAATGTATTGATATTGGCCACCACCAATTTGACCAAATCCGTAGATACGGCCTTTTGGATCGGGCCGATTGGAAATTGTACATTGGTCCGCCGTGTTGGGAAGCGCGGTGTCGTATGCTGCAGTCGAGTTTGAACGAATTGGTCCGTGTCGGGATTTTGAATTGGAACAGTGAGAATAAACATACTAGTGACGACGAGAATCGAAGGAAAGAACGATTGATAGCATTGGCAAGCATGGCCGATGGACTGAGCGGCCGAGTCTCCGACGATTGCCCTTGCAAGCGCATGCACTGGTTGCCTCGTCAATATCTGCGGAACAGCCTACTCCTGCTCCCAACATGGATCTATTCTTGAATGCCATGGAACAAGCTATTCGAATGGAAGTTGATGCACTGAAATTATTGAATACAACGAATCAATAGACCCCTATTTCCATTGTCCAGTATTGTTATTATATCTCTACCATGAAAATTATCAATAGTTAGTTGTCTACTATACATCACTGCGCACGACGACGCTTTGAAGGTGGCTCTGCAGCATGATGATGATCACCAAGCGAGTGATGATTCGACAACATTTCAAAGGAAAAGCCAGACCGTTCTGGAGCTGGGCCTCCATCTTCCCACCCTTGCACCGCCCATCCTGCTTTCCCAAAGGCTTTGCTTCCGTACCCTGCCTTCCATCCATTCCGACCAAAGGCAACAGCCAAGCCAGCATACTCACCACTGGAAGTACTCGGCTGTCCCGCGCAGACCCACATGTTTGGGACCCGCCGGGTTGACTCGTTTTGTTGTTCCGCCCGGGGCGTCGCTAATTTGACTTCCACTTGTCGACCGTGTATATTGATAGGTTGAACATCAATGGCCCGCTGCGCTCCATGGGATCCATTTTCAAACGTCACAAAGCCAAACCCTCGACTGCGCATAGTTGTTTGATCCAACATGACAATTGCATCAACCACAGCACCGAATTGCTCAAATATCGTTTTCAATTCGTCCTGATCGACATGTGGCGGGAGACCTCCTACGAAAATTTTGTTGTGCAATTGCTCTGGAGTCAATTCAACTTCCGGATGATGCTGTGGAACCGCCGGAGCTTGCTCCGTTCCATCATGATGAATCGGAGGAGGAGCTTGTCCTCTGGCTTGCGCACGCTTCACATCGACCACCTTGTGATTGATTTCGTGTTTTTCTTCGTTCATGACCAAATCGACCGTCGACGCGTCGCTAAACACAACAAAAGCGAATCCTCGCGGTTCGCCCGTTTGACGGTTTTTCATGACTGTGAAGTAATAGAGAATTGTAAGAAAACGCATCGAGAAAGGAGCGCACCTGCGCTCTTTCGTTTCCAAAACATACGCACCTTCTACCGACAAGACGGGTCCGTATTGTTCAAAATGCCACCGCAACGATTCTTCGTTCGTTTGCCACGAAAGGCCCCCGACAAAGATCTTGCCGTGATCCATCATGGCCTTATTATCTGTCATGGTTGCATACAATGTTTTAATAATTAATAAATACAGTGAAGGTAGACTACCGGTAATTAATGATTTGAATGATGAAACAGAAAAAAAGCAAATGTTTCGCGCCTGCAATCTGTCAACAAAACCTGCGGAGGACGGACGATCGACGCTAAAACAGGGCGCGGAGAACTTGGCCTCTAGAAACTCGATGCGCGGATTGAAAGGAGGCTCTAGCTTGAAATGTGAAACGAGACAAGTCTAGGGGCAGTCGTCAATAGTCATCGGTCATCGTCACACCAAACCATGAGTGTTAAGAGCTGAACCATTTTAGATACTAGTACTACGTTCATCTATTTTTTTAAGCTACTTTTTGTTTCTACTCAACGTGATTATTGCTGGTCCATTCGGACAGATTCTCTAATTCGGCAAACATGGTGGAAATGATGGTATTGGAAAACAAGAGACCTGTGGGATCGGACAATTTCAAAATGTTTTGATCGTCGATATGTGCCATTCGGAGTTCGATGGCTAGTTCAGCCCCACGGCGAATGGCGTCTTCATACGTCGATCCAAATGTTTGACCAATGTAGCTCAAGGAAAGCCCTTCCGATGTGCGTAGACGTTTCAACACAAGATCCAAAAGACGGTCTTGCGTACTAGGTGATGTTATGGACGCTGTCGGATCCTGTACCCAATCCAGATACTCCACCATGGTGCGCGGCCGAGCCACGAGTTGGCCATTGATTTGACTCGTAGCCCCCAGACCAAAAGCGTACCACTGTCCGTCCACGGCCCAATAAACTTGATTGTGTTGACTTTTGCGTCCTGCCATCGCGTACGAGGACACTTCGTAGTGTTCGTAGCCGTACCATTTTAGATAACCCGATGCATATTTGTACATGACCGATGCATCCTCATCGGAAGGAAGCGGCAGAATAATTGCTGGCGATGCTGCTGTTGCCGATTCACTGTACCATCGTCCGAATACGGTGCCCTGCGTTGAGAAGAAAATCCCAAAGTCAGACTGGCAGACCTCAGTAGTTGCATTTCACTCTCTTTCAACAACAAACTTACACGTTCCACTTGCAAGTCATACAAACTCAAATGAGTGGGTCTCGGCTTCAAGTAAACCGCCCTCTCCAATGTATTGGCCCACTCGGCGACCGATAACCCCGGAAGACCGGAAATGAGATCCATGGAGTAGTTCAGATCGTCTCCCCAAACGGATTTCAAAATGTGCAACGCTTGGATGACATCGTTTTCACGATGGACCCGACCTAATGATTCTAAAATGGTATCGTTGAACGATTGCACTCCCAATGAAATTCGATTAAAGCCCATGGCGCGAAGAGCTGTTGCCTTCTCCTATCAAAAGTACCTGGATCCATCTCGATCGTGATTTCACTGTCCGCCCCGACATGAAAGCACTCGTGAATTTTCTCCAAAATCGCTCGAAGAGTGGCAATAGGGGCCAGGCTGGGCGTCCCGCCTCCAAAATAAATGGACGTGATTACAGTTTGTGGCGACGACGGTGTCTGAATCATAATTTCGTCCAGTAAAGCTGCGGTGTATTGATCATTGAGTTGAGAGAATCCAGCACGGTCTTCACTCCCCACGGGTACAATGGCAAAATCGCAGTACCGGCATCGTCTTCGACAAAATGGAATGTGAATATAAATCCCTGCATTTGATTGCGCTTGCAGTAAAGTGCCGCTTCTGCTGTAATGAGGAGAATCGACAAAGAAAGCCGATGATCAGGAATCCAAAAGGCCCGAGCTGCGCTCATTAGTAACATCCATCCGTATCGTTTCATTTTCCATTCTTTCCATGAAATTTACTTCAGTTCTATTCCTTCTTTATGAAGTCAATTAGCAATTGATAGATAATACAAGGGAGTATCTTTTGTTTATGATCTCTTTTTGTCGACGGATCAGTGATGTGAAAACAATCATGGAGGAGGCTGCGCAACATCAGGCCGTAATTTAGTCGTCATGGTACTCAAATTATCTATGCAAGAAACTGCTAAATGTCGTACCATCGTCATCGAGAAGTGGTCGAAACATCCTTCCATCTGCAAAAAAAGCCGCATGAATTTTTATGTGCGCTCACAACCACGACCGTCTACAGAGTTGCGCGGTTCTCACCTTGTTGTATTCATTCATTCATTCATTCTCAAGCATCCTCGCCATTGTTCAACGATCTTCCGCAGGGCATCACACTTCTCAACCTCTTTTGTACAATGGATCCGCCAACACTCAACTCGACGCCACCGGCAAAGCGACAGCGATCCGCCCTTACCGTGGACAATGATGACACACCTGTACAAGCTGGCCCTGTTGCAAAGCTGTTGTGCGTTCCTCTTTCGATTATTTTTCAACTTCAGCCACAGATCGTTTCTAGTTCTGCTGCAACACCGAGTAAAACGAAGGAAAAGCCGCTGTTGAGTCGAGCCGAAGCGCAAGCATTTCTGCAAGTACATTACGCAGCACAAGATATGGATGCACTCATTGCTACCGCAGAAGCTGCGTTTCGGCAGAAACTGAAATATCGCGAGTTCGAACAGTCCATTTGTCGAGTCGATCATCCCCTAGCGCGACCGCTGCTTCCTTTGTTGCGACAAGATCCCTACGAATGCCTCAAGTCCGTCCCGGATGAACTGAACCATACTATCTTGCCCAACTTGGAACGGGTCGCCGTCTCTCTCCAGCAATTTGCGGTAATGAATGCCACGACAGCCGATAACTTGGCAGATATTAATGGAATGGAAATACTTGCCGAAGGAAAGAACAAGTTGTCGGAACTGCAACTGGAAGTGAGTCGACGCATTGCGGCTCTGTTGGCTCATCAGATTACGGAAGAGACAAACTGGTGTTCCATGGAAGAGTATTGCCAGCGTCTATTTCCGAATCAAGTCGTGACACTAGTGGAAGTGGAAGATCAAGTCAATGAAACACCGGCAAAACTGCCCGATGCGCAGGATGTTGTGCAGCAAGTTGTTGTGAACGACAGTAGCCCGACCACGCGTTCCATGGTGCGCGGTGACGGGGATCAGAGCACAATGAATGATACTTTGAATGAGAAAAATACAAGTGATTCGGTGGTCAACGAGAAGACCGTCACTTTCAATGAAGAAGTTTTGGCTGCTCCGGAGGACGACCGCGTGGATCAGGAATCATCGTCACCCCTACCCGAAAAGGACGGTGAACCCGCGCCAGACTCGGAAGCCGACAAGACCCACGAAATAGTCCTCGAAAACGAAACAGGTATCGCACTTTTGCACCAAGCTGTCCAAGCTCAAGTTCCCATGGACCCGAATTCTGTTGATCGATCGGAAACGAATAACAAGGATGACCTGGCAGGAATCGACAAGGAGAATACTCAGTCACAGCATTCGCAGAACGATGCATCTATTCATCCCACGCTCCTCATTTATGGATCACAAGTGAGTCATGCAAGCGATCGCTCTTTGACCTGTCGACCAGGGGCGGAAACGCAGACAGCGGCGGCTCTACTCAGTTATTTCGCTATTCCTAGATCGAACGATGGGTCCGACGCGATGAGCCCGTGACCAGGAGTGCAATGATGATGTAAAGAAACTATAAAAAGTCGATATACATTATTTGTCTTTGATCGCATCCTAGAATAATACTATAGTGTCTTTATCAACTAGCTAGTTCATCGCCAAGGACATTGCAGCTGCAAACAAGATCTACGTTGAAAGATAGTTGTAATGATACTCGCAAAAAAGATATGCTAGATAGCGAGAATTTAGGGGATGGCACTACCGAAAAGAAGAGTGTGAACGGTTTGTCCAATAAAGGCGATCATGGCAAGGCGGCAGTGAACGATTTCACTCTCCATGCGGGTTTTGGCCTGTTCGGGGACAACTTGGCCATCAAACCTCCGTCCAATCCGAGGTCACCGGGTTCACTTTCGCTGTAGTGCAAGTTGAAAGTGGAGAGTTCCAAGGCCGACATGAACAAGAAGATTTGCAAGTTGGGGCCCATCCCACAGTGCTGGGGGCACCGTAGATATCAGGGTTGGTGTAGGCCTCACCGGGGAAGTGGATGCCAGCCTGTTGTACGAGAGTTCCGACAACGGCAAGCATGCAGATGCGGCCGTGCTTCAATTCGGACCAACGAGCGTATTTCAAGTCGGCTTGAATGTCCGAGCTGTTTTGAAAAGGAGGATCAATTGTGTGTGAGGCATTTCATTTGTTTACATTGCGTATCATTATGTCACTCTCTTTAATTTATTAAAACTTACAGACGCATGGGGTCAAAGCCCATATCTCCAGCCATGGATCCATCAAGCTTGTCAGGTCGGACCAAGAAAGGGATAGACTTGGACATCTGCTCGGCGTTCAAAGCAACCGATCCCGAGCGTTGCGCTTGCTAGCAAAGGTGCAAAAGGAGGTGATAAACGTGAGTGCATCGCTCAAAAAGACGCCCCAAAACGTCGGCTGATTTTTCTACATACCATAGAAGCAGGTGCGAAGGCCGAGGCGCCCGCCAACAAAAGAGCGAAGACAGTGGTACGCATCATGGTCGATATTTTTGTTTTATTATTTAGACTTGAATGTGCGTGTTAACGAGCAACAAGGCCTACGCACACCCTCGCGAGAAACGGAAGTTGGATCGCGAGCCGAAAGGTTCAACCAGATCGCGCCGGCCTTCGCGCGGTCTTTTCGGCTGACGGATCAGTCGCGGTCCAGATGTTTTGTACTTTTGAGTGCTATAGTTCAGTACCGGGGCCTTTTTCCCTTCTGGCGGTGTGCACGCAAGACGCTTTTCGTACATTTTCCGCCTGCGTCGGACCGGGAGAAATTTCTACACTCCTATCGGCTGTCTTTGGTCCAGTGTTGATTTTTCAATTTTCGATCTCGACCAAAGACCAAAAATGCCATCAACATCGACCACAAAATAAAATCAGAATGATGGGTCGCTGATGGAAAGATCTTTCTGGTGTTCCTTTTCAAAGCCCATTCGTTCTTTTGTATTCAGCTTCACAAACGTTAAAAGGTTACACGAAGCTCCAAATAGGTGCCGCTATTCCACTCTAGAGGATGCTGGAAATTAATTCTCACGCCGCTTCTGCGATACCTTCCATATCGACGATCTTATCAATCCATCGAGGAGGCGCTGCTTTTGGTCTTGCATCTTCGGCAATACAAGCCGCGTCTCTATTTTCGTCTGAAGCTCAAATTGAACCAGAGAAAGGACTGTTTGGTCTGACGCCAGAAGGCAAAGCTGTACTATTCATGGCAATTGCCATGTCGTTCCATTACTTAGGATATTCATTGGCTCGGCCTGTAACAGTCGCATTATTTACGTCGGCGTCTTCGGGATATGCTGGAGTCGCAGGAGCTTTCCGTTTGCCATGGCGTTTGTCAGTCCGCTTTCACTACTGCTTTTGATGGGATACACAAAGGTGTTGGACAAACACGGTGCTCGACGAACAATGATACAGACGACGTCGTTCTGTTCCGTAGCAATCGCATTATCGGCCGTACTCATTGCGTGCTGTCATCATTTTCAACTTGTCTATCGCGGTATACCACTCGTGAAGTTCATAACGGCTCCGCTCTTTATCTTCCGAGAAGCCTATGTCCAGCTATTGACATCGCAATACTGGTCCTTCATGGCTTCTATTCTCAATCCGTCTCAGTCCGAAAATGGTTTGGACCGATTGCTGGTTTAACAAGTTTGACAAGCGCTCTTTCAGGCTTTCTTGTAACGCCTGTTGTTCAGAGCATTGGGTTGTCGGGCGCTCTCATGGGTACTGCTATCACGCTCATCTTCAGTTCGGTACTCTCCTCGTCCGCTTATGATGTTGCACGAAAGCATGGCTTTGAACCGAAAGAAACAGAAGAGGTGCCGTCGCTCAAATCAAAACTGCAAAAAGCTCAAAGAAAACCAAAGATGTGGGCATGGTGGAAAAGATGTTGTCACTCTTTTCACGCGTACCCTTGCTTCGTCTTCTCTTCTTCGAAGTACTGGCCAGCCAAGCCATGGCTACGATTCTGAATATTAGCTTTGTGGCCGCCTTGAGCACTGCTATTCCGAATGACACGAAGCGTGCTGGATATGTTGGCGTTTTCTTCTCCGCAATTAACTTGCTCACAATGATGATTCAGTTTGGGGCTCTTCCATTTTGATTCGATCGATCGAAGCGCGGGATCTGTGGCGAGCCATGCCCGTTCTTACATTCCTGTTCTCGTCCTTTCAAGCTACTCAGAGACCCTTCACTTGCTATTGTCAGTGCGTCTTTCATGGTGATGAAAGTGACGGAATACTCCGTAAGGAGACTGTTGGATGAAATGCTCTTTGTCCCACTCGACTTTGAATCTAGATTCCTGGGAAGGAGTTGATCGGCGTGTTCGGATACCGATTTGGAAAATCATTGTAAGTTTCGATCTCAGCAGCGCTGCTGTTTTGCTTACGTATTGCACAACTTGTTCAATCTGTTCTAATTAATTCCGACCATCCAGAATGTCGCTGGTTCTGTCTGCTTTGACATCGTCTGTGGGGAACATTGGCTTGCAGGAAACGTCAATTCTCAGCAGCTTTGTTTCGGTTGCATGGCTTCGAATATCTTGGGAACTAGGCTCGAATGTCCCAACCCGCGAGGAAGCCGAAAGATCGTTCGTCACGACTCGAAAGAAGGAAAAATAAACTTTACAATCCGTTGTTCATTTGTAATAATCAGTAACGAAAACACTAGTCGTTTCGTTTCATTTCGGACAACCTTCCTTAGAATTATCGTTAGTCGTAAGCGTTCTTCATGTCACCGGTATGACAAATTTTACTGTCGTAGCAAGAGTGCAACGGAACTAGGCGGAGCGACAAAGGAAAGAATGACTTTGCGACATTTTTGTTTTGGAGGAACCTACGACCATAAAAAAAGGACGATCAAAGCACTATTTTACATTTGCAAGCACGGTGGATTATTTTGAGATGATCTCCTAGCGATAACGCTGCTCTACGTAACAATACATTCGGCCTCGAGATAGCGCTTATTCCTTATTGTCATGCCGCACAAGTCAGACGGTGGATCAGTGATTCACACGAAGAGAACGCCGCTCTCGGCGAAAGCCTGGAAAGAGAAGCTACGGCAAGGATGCTTCGAAAGGTTGAAAGGAAGGAAAAGTCACCGAATGGACATGTATCAAACGCCACGAGCATGTCTATAGCGCGCAGGATACTAGAAGAAGAACTGATGGATCTGGGCGTTGCTATTGACTCGCCCTGCATCGACGAGAAGCAACCACGGTGCACGAATGCCAAAGACATCATGGCGATCATGAACGGAGAAGACCCCGATGCCTTTTCACTGGCGTCGCCGGGACGGCTTGCGCCGAGAGCCCATCACTTCATTGGCGAGGAAGAACTGTTCGACTTGTTGGCCGAGATTGAATTGGAAATGGATGCGGATGATGTTGATCACTACGACGAAATGCTAACGTTGGCTGACGTGGAAGAGCGTGAATTGGAAGAGAGAGTCTCGGATTTTCAGCAACAAGGAGATCTGATAAATTCTGATTTAGAGGAAGGGTGCTTTGTCCTCTTTGTAAGGATGCGTTTGTGAGACAAGAACAACACGGCGCACTAATATGTCCGAATACTATGGACTTATCATGCGACTTTCACGTCACGAATCGTTCTGGTCTGACGCTTACGAAATTCAGAGAGCGCTTGCAAGAAGCGTACGAGCAGCACGCTGTATATTGCTCAGAAAATCTTGCATTTCAGATAGAACCTTGTCCCCTCAATGAAGTTGTACACCTATTCGCTGTTTGTGTCTCTTGTGAAACAAGAATGCTCGTCGCGTGAATAACTTCAGCTCTATTCCTGAATCCAGAGTCTGTTGGTGGAGTGATAGCGATTGATCTTGCCCTTGTGGGTATTTTTTCAGCTGATATGGGGACTTTCTTCCCTTTCATTTTCGAAGGAGCAAAGTCAACGACGGATCCGGTCGTTCGGTCTTGCTTTTGACATGGCTGGTCTCTCCCAGGTACGACTATGAAAAATGCTACTTCGTGAAAGCTATTCAATATTCAATGAAGCTCTGCCGGCTAAACAGGATGCTGTCGCCTTTGATGGCTGAAACCATGATGAAAGCAGTCCGTGTCCGACGCCAATAATATGTATCATCCTAGCTTATTTTCAACATCTACCTGTGGCTGTGGATTATCCAGTGTCAAGGAGGATACTAACAATTAATATAGAAATTTCTTGCTGATATATTATTTTAACTATTCTCTCTCTGACAACATTAGCTAACTGCTACGTTCACTCTTCCTGATCTTGGAATGAATAGTAACTAAATGAGTCAACGTTAGCTGTAATACCAGACGATATAAACATTCTATATGCGGAAAAGACAGACAAGAGAATGTACTGATAATATTGCACGATTGCTAAAAAGCTATTTTATATCTAGCCTTCAAGAGCAGAAGCTCCAGAAATAATTTCAATGAGCTCAGTGGTAATACGAGCCTGGCGGGCACGATTGTACTTCAATGTCAACTTATCAATCAACTCTCCGGCGTTCTTGGAAGCGTTCTCCATGGCAGTCATTCGAGAAGACTGCTCGGCGGCTGCTCCATCCATGAAAGAATGGAAGATCTGAGAAGCGAGGAGGAACTCGTTCAAGTCCGAGACGAATTCACCCTTATCGGCATCGAATTCATATTCACCCATCAACATTTCATCACCTCCTTCTGCCTCAGTCTTAAGCTTTCCGACAACCTTGTACATCTGTTTGTAGACAGCAGGATTGACGTATGAGTTGTAGACAAGGACAACAGCATCATAGTCTTCCGATCCTGCGGCAATCAGTTCCTGTGCCAAACATGAAGCAAGTCCGAAAGTTCCCGGAGAAAGGACTTCAGTTAGGGAGCGAGTAATGTGCTGGCCAACAGAACGGTTCATCTGAGAACGGCCCTTGTCGCCGACTACGACGACATCGGCATCTTTCCCATCTTGCTTTAGTTTTTTGATCATGTCTCTGACACCGCGAGAGATGTAAGAGTTGACACCACCGCAAAGACCTTTGTCTGTGGTGAAGGGCATGATAAGGACCTTCTTCGGCATCTCCTCAAACGTTGCGTCCTCGAGAGGCGTCGGTTCAGTCGACAGGTTGTACGTCCAGGCATTGAACGGTTTTGCAACCGCAAGCCTGTTTTCATCTCCCTTTAGCTTTGCCGCTGAAACCATCTTCATGGATGCGGTGATCTTTCGGATATTCTTGGTGGCATTGATCTGGTTCCAAACTGAAGGAGAACAAAGAAAGGTGCAAAATTGAGAGACAATTTCGTTTCAAACAACTCAAATTCCCTGGCTTGAAACTGCGCTCGCACGAAATAGTCAAATCGAGACTTACTTTGCTTCTCCGTAGCCATACCACGTGTTTGTTGAGCCAACCTGCGAAGCAATGTCAAAGATTAGCGAAATCGGTGAACTAAACCTGAGTTTCTATCATCAAAACGAAAAGCGAAGGAATCTTGATGCAGCGGAATCTCGCGATACCGTTCGATCTCGCTTTATACGAAGCCAACGGGCACGCTGTTTCCACTACAATTCAGCCTTTCTATTGCAAAACAAAACATTTCAAACTTACAATCCGAAGACGCGAGGCGACACTCGCGTCGCGATGAATTTGCTAATAGGCGCCATGGTCACGTTGCTATTGTGATCGATCGGTACGCAGCAAGTGATTTGCCGAGTGGCCGCTCGCACACGCAACGTTTCGTCAGCAAAACCCGAATTGTCTGTCGGTACGGTATTCACCGGTGTGATGCGCACTGCGCACGCGTGATACGAGTACTTTCTACGAGAGTGCAACTCTCACATTCATAGTTTGCCATGTCGGGGCGGTACTCAAAAGTACTTTACTTATGATACCCATTTTTTGTCTTGTCATCGCCCAACAAAAAGTATGACGTCACAGACTATATTTGATGAAGGAAATTTACCTGGTAGGTCGTCTGATGTTTTTCAACCTAGATACGGTACAACAACAAAACGGATCATTAATAAGAGAAAAACGTAATCATATTGGGCTGTACAGGAATCGCTGGAAGCTGCCCCCATTCAGTAAAACGGCAAGAAAAGTAATAAAAACAATCTAGGTATTTGTCATTGAACTACTGTTTCGAATCGTATCGCGATAGAGCGATCCCGCTCAAATATACCATCATATACAAGATCAAAGATATCTAGTGTGGTGACTGTCCCCGAGAGATGCGAATTGATACCCCGCCTCCTTGAAACGCCGCAGCGGTAGCATCGACGCATTCTTGCTTTTCTGTTTCCGTCCAGCGTGCGGCCATATCTTCGATGCTCTCCTTCACGCGCGCTTTAATTTGGTTCAAATCGCCCTCCCACTGTAGACATTATATAAGTGTTAGACCTAGAAGGTTCACCAAATGCAGCGATTAGCTGTTTCCTGTAAACTTACCTTATAGAATTCTAGCGTTTTCTTGTCGAGAAGAAGGGCGCTCATTTGCTTTCCTATCATTCTTCCGCCTGCTGTGTGCGCAAAGTAAAATTGTAGTAGTGACACATGAATTCTGGAATCGATTCGATTCCCCGAATCATGTCAGCGTACTTCTGTCCGGGTTGACCGACTTCTGCTCTTTTCAGACCATATTCATTGCACATGAAAGTTATGTCCTTCTCCAATGGTGCGACTCTTTCCAATCCCGTGTTACGAAACGCTTCAAGTTCTGATCTTTCATTTACAACACTTTCAAGTGCTTCATACACATGCTGCGAATCAATGAGAAACTGCAGATAATCGGCTCGGGTTGGTGTATACGGTTCCATCTTTTAGCCGGAGCCTCTCCTTCCTTTGGCGCCTGTTGTCGCGTATGAAGTCTCATAGCTGCCCCGCGAAGCTCGTTCTCGATAAAGGAGGTTGCAGCAGGAGTTGACGACGAATGGAGCAATACTTGTATGCGACTCGTTCTTGTTGAGGGCACAAAGGCTGCCGAGTTGCAGAGCGACGCAGCAAAAGCTGCAAAGAATGTGAGCGATCTCGTCCGGTTCATCTTTTCTGTTCGAATGGTATTGCTATTGTTGTAGGTTCTTCTGGCTTTCTTGGATGTGTTGTTTGTGTCAGATCCTTGTTTCTTTCCGTGCAAAGAAGCGGCCGTTCGAGCTCAACGAGGACGAAATGTCGTGTACGTTTCGTCGTTCTGTGGAATTTTCCGTCTGCCCGTAGTCGGGTCACGTTGAACTTCCGAGCTCCTATTTTCCACCGTGATGTCGCGACGCGCGCAGAAAAGAACATATAGTCTGTACGTCGTACTCCAGCGCGATCTCTCTAGGGTTCCTTCGACAAAATAATAGGTTTCCTATATCTATGACACTTTATAAATAAAGAAAAAAGTTCAACTCGGTGAAAAATGTGAAAGCGACATTAGTTGTTTCTGACTTCGTCTTAGAGTACAGCAAGAAGAGCTTTGAAACCAGAGGTCGAACCCTCGCCTTTCACCTTCTTCTGAATTAACTTCTTGTCGACATTCTTCTTCACATGCTTTTGGACGGCAGGTACTTTACACAAAGCCTCGACAACAAAAGCACCTCGGTTTGTCTCGCAAACTTTATTCAAATCAGCAAACGCATCGATGAACATGGATGAAAACAAAGCTTCCGAATCGCCAACATCCGACAATACCATGTTTTTGATGGATAAATGTCCGTGGAAATCCTCCAGAATGGAGCTTTCCTGAAGGCATGCATCAACAACGGACTTGGCGACATCGGCAGGTCGGAACGCGGTGTAGACGTCACGCAGAACATATGATCCAGGTTGCGATTTCATGAGAGCCAAAGCGTGTTTGGTACAAAGCTGCTCTAGGGGTTCGCGCAAGAACTTCAACAACTCTTGTCGTCGAACGGAAGCTTCTTTTCTGCTGGTAGGAGCTTCCTCTCCGTCCTCTTTACGGTAGGATTTTCAAACAACACGGAATGCTCAAAGGGATCAAACAGCTTTTGGCGACTCTCCGGCGCGAGAAGCGTCCGAAATAACTTGCTGGAGTTCTTGCCAACGGCCAACTCGAGCAACGGCGAATCCTTCTGTTCGGTTTCGGCAGGAGCTGTCACTAGCTCATTAAGAATGTTCTTGTGAACGGAGACAGTGTCGTCTGTGAGCTCCACGAGACGAATAATCGCCAAGTAGGCATCATGATGCAACAAAGCAGACCGCGTATACCCCTTCAGACTCTTCAACATTCGCTTTCGATCTTTCGCAGTTCCATACGATATTAATAGAGCAGCTGCTTGGGACCCAGGTCGACTCGAGAACAAGTGGACAATCTCTGCCGTGGCAGCAAACGCTCGAATCTCTTTCGGATCAATCTCGGAAAGATATTCGAGCAGTATTTCCTGAAAGAATGTCAAGCCGTACAAAGACTTTTTTGCTCCCTTGTTCACCAAGCTCGCAATAGCTGCAATGGTCTTGTCCTTCTTGTCGGGAAGTTTCTCAATGTTCTTTCGAAGAGTCGGAGCCTCCTCGAGAGTCGATTGCTCTGAAGCGAAAATGGTAACATGCGGACCATAAAACTCTTGCTTCAGAGAAGTAGTCTGCTTTGGCGTGAAATTGGTAAACAAGGATTCCAAAACTCTTGCTCCTACGGCATGAATCGCCAGCTTCGACATGTGTCCACGAAATGCCTTGAGGATTTGATCCGGATGATCCTTGTGGCAGTATTTAATGACTTTTAAAACCAAAAAGTGAGCATATTGGCTTTTGCATAATTCAGGAAATGTAGTTCCGTCTTCCAATAATTCTTTGAGTAAAGAAGCGCGCTCTTCTGCACTGCCAAACTGGAACACAGCTTGCACAACGCGACTTGCATCATGCTGCAAGGCTATCTGACAGGCCTTAGACTGAATCAAGGGAATAAGCTGATCAAGTAGTTCTCGTGTCTGTTCGGGTGTATTCGTTTTGATGCGCAGTTTGTTCCACAGACCCTTGGCTTCTTCGACCACTTCGGCATGACGGCGCTGGCGGGGAGCGACGACGGCTGTCTTGGCCTTTTGTTCGATGCGTTATTGGGCTTGGACTGAGCTGAACGTTTCGCTGACTTCTTTGCAGACGATTTGGGGATGAGTTGGAAGCCATGCTGGATATTTCCTTGATGATTAGCGAAGCAACGCTTTTGGTGTGAGGTGGCTTTTGAAAGAAGAGAATGCGAGTTGTGCGCAATGTGCATGGGGAAATATTTGATTGGCTTTGAAAGCAGTCTCGAATAAATTTGAGTCACGGTTACATCGTCAACGAACTGCGGAGGACGCGCAGAAAACTTGACATTTTGCGATTCGTCGTTTTATCGTCAAAATCATTTCTTCTCATTGCAAAGCAAATTTTAACTGGTCAGCTTATTTCTCTTAACTAAACCTTACCCGCAATGCATCTCAGGTGCCTTGTCATTTCGGCCGCCGCATGGCTTGCGCAAACAGCTCATGCCGCCGACTTTGAGTTCCCAAATGTTACACTCACAAATGCAGCTTTTGGCTCTTGTCACAATCGAAAATATGCGGCTTTTGCGAAGAAAACATGGTCAAGTATCCAAGCAGAAGAACCGCAAGTATTTTTATGGACAGGAGATTCTGTTTATACAAAGGGCGTTCCGAAGCATCACTCGAATCACTAAAATTCGAATACGACCAAATGAAAACGAATGCGACAATCGGCTACTCCACCTTTCATCCTCCTCTCGGTGTTTATGGTACTTGGGACGATCATGACTACGGAGGAAACGACGCTGGAAAAGAGCTACCGAATCGCAGAGAACGAGCCGACTTGTTTTGGGAATTTCTTGGCCACAAAAGGGTTGCGGGCAGAGATGGAGTTTACTCAAGCCTTACCATCGGAAGTGCACCGCACAAGGTGAAGATTCTGTTTTGGACACCCGCTGGCATCGAGAACAACACTGTATTCCATCCGTTGCGATGAAAGTGCCGTTGGGGTCAGGCTTCGCTTGTCTCACGCGGTGGTTAGCGGCTGGTTTGTTTCCGAAGCAATGTTCGTCGCGGTCCACATTGCTTGGCGACGCGCAATGGGAATGGTTGGAGCGAGAAACTGAGTCGTCAGACAGCGCATTGACAATTATAGTCAGCAGCATTCAAGTCTTATCGACCAATCCCATGATGGAAGGTTGGGGCACTTTCCATCGGAGCGATACCGCCTGCTTCGATTGATTGCACAATTGTCGCCGAAAACTGCGGTTTATATTCTTTCAGGGACGTGCACCATGGTGAGATTCTGGATCCCATGTCCACGAAAGACGATACATTTTTGGAAGTGACGAGTTCGGGTTTAACGCACGACTGTGCAACGCCGTTTTACGGAGGGCTTTGTGAGCCGTTGTTAAAGACGTATTCGATTCACCGCCACAACAATGTGAAAAAGTAAGTTTTCGGTCTAATTGTATCAAATCAATAAAAGAATTGACGCTTGATGAGAACTAACAACATTTCCAGTTACTTCATTGGAATCAATTATGGAGTCATCCACATTGACTGGGAGAAAGCAACGGTGGAAATAAAAGCACGAGATCTGGATGGTCAGACTGTTTTGAGTACGGGGAAGCGAACACTACAAACACCGTATCCATCTTGGACGGACGATGAATTGCGGTCGATTCACGAGACAATGGACGGTCACTTGCTGCCGTGGCTCAAGACAGCATGTATAGCATTTCTCGTGACCGTTTCGATATTCTTTGTAACCTCGCGAAGATCGCGATGATAGCCAGTGATCGGTATAGACTTTGACAAAGAATGACCCGTCGTGTGATCAGTCTTGAATGAAGCGACGGTTGCGAGTGGTGCTTAAAGTTGCGGCAATGGTTGGCAATTGCGGGTTTGAATTCAATTGACAAAGAGTTAGGCTGTGACGATTCGCCGTCGTCAACAGCTCCGAGCTCCCAGGCCCTGAAAGACAGGGCGTTCTTCGAATTGATACACGTCACTCTATTCGTAGACTACCAAAAACAACAGGTCGGGAATTGAGGCGTGGTGTTCTAGGCCTGTTCCTAACCTATGCTAGCCCCAACCGTGATACAGAGCGGATCTGAATTTACGTCGTTTCTATTATCTTTTTTTTCGTGTTATTTTGTATGCTGCCGTACATCTCCATCGGATAGTAACTCAGTCGTCCAACAATCATAGAAGGATTTCCTTGCATCTAATCATCGTTCCTTCATCGCCTTATTATCTGTCGGGGTACCGGTACGATCTTCAGAAACGGACGACAATTTTGATGTGAGGAAGAATACGACGTAAAACAAAATAATAAAACGCGTCCAATTCAATAATCACAATCACAACAAAAGTCTTTTATCTGATCGTCCTGAGGCGAAGATCGATTTGTTGCTTCTCCTTTCCTCTCTCCTGATAGGGTGGCTTGCTATGGCGCCAGCGGAGGATGCGATCGACTACAGAATACTCTATCTCGAAGAGAAACGAAAAGCAAGACAGAGAAACAAAGGAAACGACGTGAAAACCAGTTCTGAAACAAGAGCAGAGGCAGACGATTCTACTAACTTGTCACATCAACTTCCTGAATGGCGGGGACCTTCATCCCCGTTGCAAGTACCTGTATTGGATCGAACGAGCGACTGCGTTTCGAGCCACGATCCGAGTAGTATATTCTACAAAGATACGTTCTTATCAGCGCAGTTCTGCAAAGATTTGTGGCAGTGGCTTGAAAAGCTTCCTTTGGCAGCTACCGCGAAAACTCAACATCCAGGGCACTGGCACAATCTACTGCATTCCAAGAGAAGAGTAGCCGTCTTTGACGGAACTTTTCCCGCCCCTCTTCAATGTTTGGTGCAGGCGTTGATAAGCGGGGAGTATTCGATGAGACGGCGCCACCCAACCACATCCTGATTAATCATTATACCCCTAGTCAAGGAATCATGCCTCATACAGATGGACCTGTATATTTCAGCCGCACTGCCACGTTGAGCCTTGGCGATGGACAGGTTCTTTTGCATTTTGAGCCTCGACAAAGGGCGCCTTTGCTCAGCAACAGCTATTACTGCGGGGAGATTCACTGGTCGTGTTTGAAGGTGATGCGTACAGTCAGTACATGCATTCTATACTTGAAACGAATGAAGAATACGAGACGGCTGATTCGACATGTTGTAACGCTCCTGCTGGGACGATAGCCCATCGGCAGGAGAGAATGAGTCTGACATTTAGGCACCGCTTCGAGTCGGCTTCCAGCAAGCGAAAATAATCGTTTTCGTGATCGCGCTGATGCTTTAAGAAGACAACGCGTTCGTGCGAAATTGGGAATTGCGCAAGAGTGTCGACCATCGTGTGTCGACGACTTACCCATCCGTACTCGAATGACGCAAGATGACTAACAATACGAGAAGTGAAAATTTACCATTAGCGAAATATTCATAATTCATTAACTGAATAAAGTTGACATGGAGTATGTATTATAACGCGCTCTCAGGCTCGGGATGGTTTGCAAATCAGCTTTGCTTGCGTCGCATTCTCATAAATACTCTCTCATGTTAACATTAATCGACACTTTATCCTTTGGTTTTCAATGTTAAACTTTAGTTTTCAATGTTATACTCGATTGCTTGTTTCTATGTGTGAGATGCATGAAGAGTTGTCTACTACTGGTAAACTGTTATTTCAAAGAAACGCATAGTGAACAGATACACCTTTCAGTCCCGTGTCGTCAGTCGTCAATGTCCATTCTTTGCCAACCATGCTCAAAACCCCAGTAGTGTTGGGATAAATTTACCTCTTACCGCTCTTCTTCCGTTTTTTCCTCGCGTCCTCCTTCGACAATTGCATCTTGCATCGGCCTTCGAACTTGCTTTCGAGACAACTTTCCCCATTGAACCGAAATTGACAATCAGTTAGTTGATATTCACCATGGCTACTGCTTTCTCCAACCTCCCGCCGTCCTCCAGCCCAAGGAGGAAGACATCCAGATGATGTTGAGCGCCGGTGTCCACACGGGGACTCGTAACTCCGATTCGATGATGACGGATTACATCTGGCGTCGTCGTGTGGATGGTGTTCACATCCTCAACATTGGTCAGACCTGGGAAAAGCTCATGTTGGCCGCTCGTGTTATTGTCTCCATTGAGAACCCTGCCGATGTGATTGCCATTTCTGCTCGCCCCTACGGTATGCGTGCTACTCTCAAGTACGGTACGTTTTTCCTCCTTTTGTATGTTTTATTCTTTTCCTTTTCTTTCATTTTCTAATCATTATCATGCTTTCAAAAATAGCCAACTACACGGTGCTCAATCTATTGCCGGACGTTTCACTCCTGGTACATTCACAAATCAGATCACAAAGCAGTTCCGTGAACCCCGCCTTTTGATTGTGACCGACCCTCGCACAGATAGCCAATCCGTGAAGGAAGCGTCGTACGTGAACATTCCGTCATTGCTTTCTGCGATTCGGACTCTCCTCTGCAATATGTTGACATCGCCATCCCCGCCAACAACAAGGGTAAGCTCTCGATCGGTCTCCTCTACTGGCTCCTTGCCCGTGAGGTCCTCCGATTGCGAGGATCCATTAGCCGTACCGAGGCTTGGGAGGTTCCTGTTGATCTCTTCTTCCACCGTGATGTTGAGGAGTTGAAGAAGAACGAGGAGGAACAGCAAGCCAAGTTGGATGAAGCTGGTGCCACTGGTGCTTACGAAGCTGCTCCGACCGATGCCGTCGATCCTTCTCAGTTGGTGGACAGTGCTGTTGACGGATATGCCGCCGATGCCTACGGTGCCAGCACTTGGGAGGGAGACCAAGCCGGAGGTGCTGAACAATGGTAAAACTCTTATGTTAGCTTATTAGTTATCCGCGTATTATTTGCTACGTGTTGTATTTCTCCTGTCAAATACTAGGTTATTGATAGATACTATTGATTGGAAGTGAGGTCATCAGTATTACCGTAGCTTGAAAGATCGATAGGCAGAGACGAGACAAGATGCTCCCTTAGCCAAAAAAATAATGAAACGAAGGACCATAGTCGTTCCGGTACAGGCACTTAGCTATTTCACAGCTCTGGCGGTACCGGTAAGAGACTTTAACTTTCGGAAGACAGTTCGCTCGGCGTTGACCATGATGATCGTTGACCTTCATAAACAGAACCATTTTATGATCACAAGAGTCTTCATACAAGCAATTGAAATAAATCATGAGTTCTCAGGGACAGGAAAATAATCCTTCGGGGCAGAAATCTCCGGGAAAGGGAGGGAAATCGCTGCAATTGATGCAGCAACGAATGCAAGCGCAGAGCCATGAACAACCACAGCAGCCCCGCAGAATCAGGACGAGCAGCAACCCCAACCACCAGTTCAACAGCAGATTCCGCAACAGCAGCATCCTACGTCTCAGTCTTTCTCGACGTCTCAGACTTCACCGTCAAACCGTCCAAAAGGCAAAGATTTTGCAGCCATGAGTGCCCGTAATCACCGCCCGTCCGATTCAGAACAGGCGTTCGAAGCCGCCCCTAGTCAAATGCCTAATCAAGTACCTCAGCAAGTGTCTCATCAGGGCTCAAGATCCAAAGGAAAAGACTTTTCTGCACTGTCGAGCCGAATGGGAAGCCAGCAACAGCCGCCGCAGGCGATGACACAGGAGCAACAGCAATTGAGGGCAGCGCAAATGCAGAACGCCGCCCGCGCTGCCGCTGGATTACCCCACTGGTTCATCCTACGGCAACTTCTGTTACTACCACACCTCCCAACATTTCAACACCGAGGAATTTGGGGCAGTCGAATGTCAATCCTGCGACAAGTGCTTCATCGATAACTTCTCGGATGCACGCTACAGCGAGCTCAAGTCAGCCTGCTCCGTCGGCTGCCTACTACCAGCAGCAGCAGCAGCAGCAGCAACAGCAGCAGCAAATGCAACGACAGCAGCAGCAACAAGCAATACAGAGGCAGCAACAACAAATGCAACAACAGCAACCACCGCCGCAAGCTGCAGCTAGCTCTCATGCGACTGCAACCGTTCTGAATGTTGCACCTACCCGAGCTCCTGTACCAGCTCCAGGTGCGCAGGCACCACCCATCAGCAGTTATCACCAGCCGCAACCGACAGTGCACCGTGCGGCTGTGCAGTCCAGAGCAGAACCAAGTCCTCAGCCGACAATCGAGGAAAGCCACTTATCTGTGGCCGGTCCACACATTGTACCGGCTGTTGGTGAGCGCATTCAGACCTTGCTGAATTCCATTGACCCGAACTACACGCTTGACAGCGCTGCTGAAGCACAAGTCTTGCAACTTGCTAACGATTTCTTGACAAAGGTCACTCAGCAGTCGTTCGAACTAGCGCAGCATAGAGGAAGCCCGGCACTTGATGTTCAAGATGTTCAATGGGTGTTGGCAAAGCAGTGGGGCATCGTCGTGCCCGGCTTGGGTCCTCCGCCCACGCGATCTTTGAACCCATCCACAAATTCGGCTGCCAAACGAAAACGACGCGCGCCAGGGTCGAGCACTGGGTCTGCCGCAAAGGCGAAGACTCCAAATGCCAAACCACAGGCTGTCCCACCTACCGCGAGTTCTGCGAAGTGACTGCAGCACGCTTTGGTCTATCTGCAGTCTGCACTCTGCACCGACGTTTGATAACTTTTAAGTGTGCTGTGAAGCTGAAGGAACGATTTTGATAGGCATTACCGTACTTAAATACTTAGCGTTTGCTAAATCTTTGATTATTCAACTGTCAAGTACTTCTCGACATCCTAGTAATATGCAACGCAGTGATGGGCAAGCCATTAAGTTTGCTGTTGTCACCTACAAGATAAAATCTATGAATAAGAAAAGGTGAAAAAACTCATAGTTTGCTATCTAGGTTCACAATAAAACAAAGCGACGCTCCATATCGCGCCCCCTACGTGGTCGTGTCGTCTCCCAGGGATCAAGAACATTAGAACTGGGCCTTCTTGCCCTTTCCTGTTTTGTTTACAAGAGACTTGTGGATGTGCGGGATAACACCACCACCTGCGATGGTGGCCTTGATCAAGGCATCCAATTCTTCGTCACCACGAATGGCCAACTGTAAATGTCGGGGAGTAATACGCTTCACCTTCAAATCCTTGCAAGCATTTCCGGCCAATTCGAGAACTTCTGCAGTCAGGTATTCCAGGATCGCTGAAGTGTATACAGCGGCGGTGGCTCCGACACGGTGTCCTTGGTGTACCGACTTCTTGAGGAAACGGTGCACACGACCGACTGGGAATTGCAAACCAGCCTTGCTCGAACGCGACTGGGGCGTCTTCTTCGAGGTGAAGGCCTTGCCTTTTCCTCCTTTCCGCCCTTGCCGACTTTACCTCCTTTTCCAGACTATAGGAGAGGTAGAAACAATCATTAGAATTACATTCTTTTGCATAGGATGACCTTATCAAGACGAAGAAAGCGAAAGATCGCGCCGGATCCTCCCAAAACTTTGATCTAGTGTAATTTCACAACTACAGGCGCTACGCGCAATCCGACCGCGGTGTTCGATTCCTCTCACGTTTCTCTACTCATACATGTGCGAAATATACGAATTACACTTGTCTTTGAACAAAATCACGATTTGCTCACGTACCATTGTGAATAGGGTCTGCTGTCAAAAACTGATTTCTGCTTCTGTTTGGCCACGGGACGGCATCCGAACAGAAAATGGCGGCATTTCCTCCTCATAGCTGGCTGGCGCGTGTATTTAAATCACTGTGTGTTACGATGTACAAACGCGCCATGAATTCTACGGAAAAAGTCTACCATGACCGTCTTCATTCTGTCTAATAGTAAATTTATGACGTTGGGCAGTTGAGTTTTGTGACTGAAAAGTCCCAGGACTTGTTTTGGAGATTGATTCACGTTTGCTGCGCAATCGCATCGGTCCTGTTCGGCAGTCTGGAGTGAGTCCGTCACAGTCTTTTACCGCTCTACTAAATTTTCTCCGCAACCAAAATGGAGCCACCGTCGCATCGTCTGCCCGATCGACAACAGATCGGTTTCTATTGCTGCGTTGCTTGATATTCATTGCCTTTTGATTCGATACATCAGAATAAATAAAAGACACAATGAGCACCACTGTTGTAGTAAAACACGTAAATTCAAGAAGAATCCTCTTCTGAGCAGAAAGCAGGTACGTTGTAATTAGATGAAAGGCCTCGATGTGCCTTCAGCGACGTTGATGCTGGCCGGAACATGATTCAGTTAAAACAATTACTCACGCAATCCTTTGTAAATTCAGTTCATCGTCGATGTTCTTCATCCTGGTCGGGCCAATGTCTCCAAGAAGGAGCTTGCGGACGTAGTGGGTGGCATGTACAAAGCCGATCCTAAATTGACTATCTTGTTTGGTTTCCGAACTGAGTTTGGTGGTGGAAAGTCCACAGGATTTTGCTTGATTTACGACAATGAGGAATCTTTGCGCAAATTCGAGCCCTTGCACCGACAAGTGCGCCAGGGATTTATCGAGAAGAAGGAACAATCGAGAAAGGCCATCAAGGAGGCCAAGAACAAGGGACTCAAGGTCCGCGGTACTGGTGCTTCTATTGCCAAGCACAAGGCAAAGCGTGCAGCACTCAACGAATAAACAATAGGAATAAACTTTGGACTATCAATCTTTCATTATTACTACTGTGCTTTCGGCTATTGCGAGCCTCGAAGCTTTCCTAGATTTAGTTCATTGTACTAGCAATGGGGTACAAACTGCGGCGTGCTTGACATTATTTCTAAACTCTCTAAATGACTATGATGGCGTGAAGGTTATGCTGTAACGCCATTACTGCGCAGGAACTCCCTTTTCGATCGATTCGGCAACATCTGCCACATTGTCTGGTTGCGCCGAGGCGAGTAGTTGAATCACCGTCTCCCACAAACCGAGTTCCACCGCATGCTCATCACTTGCTAGCTTCCTCAATTCGGACACGCGTGTCACACCTGTAGCCACCAAAAGTTCTTTCGTGAAAGAACTGTATTGACACTAACCTTTTGTGTCAGTATCTGCTGAACCATCTCCAAGGTCATCTGACGGACAGCTGCATTCGCTGATTCTTCGCAGAAATTATCCAGTGCGAATAATGCGCAAGACTGGAAACGTCGCATACGAAACGGGCTTGAGGAATCCGAAGTAAGTATAGCTCGCAGTAGAAAGAGTGCTCTTGGCGCAGTTGACGGATCCGAGAGCCCTTCCTCGAGCAACGCAACAGACTGTTCGAGCTGATCAAATACAGCCTCGGCTAGGTCGTAAGAGCGAACCGCGGCACTGATGGCTTGCAATATTCGAGAACGCAACTCTCCGTCACTTGTAGTCCCAAAAACAATTCACTCAAGATTTGCAAGGCGCCACGCTCCAACAATTGTTTTGAACCTCAGGATTGTTCTGGCAAAGAGTCGCCAAAACACCCAAGCATGCGAGTCGAGAGGAACGAGGAATAACTTCAGTTTCCTGTACACATCCCAGCAAAATGGAAGCCCTTGTAACGAGCAAAACGCCGTTGCATAGTCGATTTGTTCCACGATGTCACGAAGTTCTTGGAGTAGCTCCGAGACTTGATCGTCTTCCTCTTTCGTAGAGCCCTTCGTGTCTCTCCACTTTTGAAATTGCGTTGTTACTTCGTCTAGAATAGTTTTCATGTGATCTCCTTCATTTATGATTCCTTCTTTCATGACCTTTTCGAGAAACTCTCTGTCCGCGTTACTGAGAGGATTGGAAGTTGTTGGCGAAGTGCCGTCCGAATAAGCCAAGCTCCATTTCAGCAGCCCCAACCACGCCCAAGGATCATTCGATTTAGACGCGGATGACATGGTAAATAATAAGTAATAGTAATGTAATGATGATAAGGAAAGAAGGTTATCGAACAAGAAAGATGGCTTATTTTTCATTATTGTGATGGCGGTGGCTCAAAATGGCGCCAGTCGTGGCTGCGCGTTTTCGCGCGACGACGATGAGGAGGACGACGGTCGGACGTTTGTTCACCACTCAAATTTATTTTGTTTCCTCCGACAACTTGCGTTTCCACTCTGATGTTGATCCTTTTCAATCAATTTGACTGAAACAAAATGCCTTCCGCCAAAAGAACAAGCAAAAGAGGAAGCCGAAACCTCAGCTGAGCGTTGAGCAACTCGTGGAAGCTGCGGATCAAGCAGCAGACCCAGAACAGGCTCTTCATATTTTCGAGGCGGCCTTCAGAGCACCGACGACCCGTCGGTTCTAGTCGATATACACGAAAAAAGAGCTACAATACACGTTTCGCTACAACAAATCGATGATGCGATGAAGGATTATGAAGGTGCTTTGGCTTTGGTGAAGGATCCGGAGCGCCAGGCTGGTCTCTACATGTACATGGGACAACTCAGTCAAGGCGAAGAGGCATTGGCATTTTATCGCCAAGCGATTGACCAACTGGAGAAAATGGATGATAGACGACAATTAGCTACCGTTTATTGCACAGCCGCCGAATTGTATTTGACCGACTTGTGTTTTGCGGACGACGCTGAGCAGCAGTGTGAGACGTACCTCCAACTGGCGTTGCAAATTGCTAGCGATTTACCGGATGCCCTGCAAACGTGCGCTAGTTTGCGACTGTCCCAACGCCGACCAGCTGATGCAGTGGAGATGATTTTGAAAGCCTTTGAGTCGATGAAAGAGGGCTGCCAGGCACTGGCAAAGTTGGTTGGTTTGCGAGACGATCCATCTGCTGAACAAAGTGCCGTCGAGCTCGTGCAGGTCGAAAACGTGCAAAGTCTTCCAGAATTCGAGTTCCGTTGCGAGACGGCCAAAATATTGCTCGAGTGTGCCTCGCTCGATCAGAAACCAGAAGAATGTCTTCAGGCAGCCATTGATGTTTTAGGAAGTCTTTTAGCGGAGAACGATGAAGTTGTCGAAGTATGGGCGCTTGCTGGTGATGCTTTTGCAGCATTAATGAATCCGGAACTAGCGAAGCATTACTGGGAGCGAGCGCTTGAGATGCTGACAACGGTGCAAAATTCTTTAGAGGAAGAACAGCAGCTGGGTATCGACGATGATGACGAGGAGGAAGAACTGAACCAGGAACTGGAAGAAGTTGTTTGTCAGATTGAGACGGTAAAGAACAAACTGGAAAATTGGGACCTGAAACTAGTATGGAAGATTGATATATCAATGAACGTTGTTTCTTTTCTCTACTCCAGACTTTTGTCTAATATAGAGTATTATAATTCACGTCTCACACAGAAGCGTTCTGTCCAGCTTAGAAATAGG
This sequence comes from Fistulifera pelliculosa, assembly GCA_026008555.1. NCBI lineage: Eukaryota > Bacillariophyta > Bacillariophyceae > Naviculales > Stauroneidaceae > Fistulifera > Fistulifera pelliculosa. The sequence continues at coordinate 202,446 of BROJ01000033.1, forward strand.
CATCGATCGAGTCGACCGTGACAATACGACGGATGGCCTCAGCAGTCTCCGTTGGGATTGTTGGGGAATCGAAGTCAAGTGTCGAGCCATCCTTCATTGTCACTTTGTAGCTTGTCGGGCTGACACCGTACAGGTTCTTTCCTCCAGGGTTGTGGTAGGTGACAGGAATAGTGCCAAACAAATTAAACATGACGATGTGGTTACCATCATCGTCAAAGTAAGGCTCCGAGCCACTATCAGAGTCTTCGAAAAGCCAAGAGGGGAGGCTGGGAACAAGCTGCATGTGTAGGTGGCCTTTGTCGTTCAGGAAGAACGGCTTAGGTCCAATGAACATGAGCTTCCAGATGTCCATGAATTCGGCAGTGGAACCACTGAGACGGGCGAGGAATCCTTCGCCAACAATGGAAGGGTCAGGGAAGGCCGACGACGCGATGAAAGATGAGCATTCCATGAGCGAGCGACCGTAGACGTCTGGGTCCATAAACGGAAGAATACCGCCTCCTTTCATCTCAGAAAAGAACTGGTCGTAGAGCTGTCCACGAATAAGTTGCAAGTAATATTTGTAGGACATGTGCATCCAAATGCTTTGATTTTCAAGCCAACCAGGGGCAAACGCAATTTGACGACCCATGTCAAATGTCTGGCCCTTCAAACTAGCGGACAAGTAATACATCTTCAGATAATCATCGCGTAGGCCTGAATCTAAGACGCGCTCATACATATCTACCATCTTGTCTTTCTGGTCTTGAATAGTCTTCATGTATCTCACAGGAGCTTCCAAAAGAGAGGGAAATTCTTTACTTTCATAGACAAAGCGTTAACCGTTGGAAGGCCTTTTAGAGTCTTTCCGTCGTTCAGCTTCCAATCGGTCACCTCGAAGGCAAAGAAACATGCAGGAATACCGCTTGTACCATCGTCACCAAATCCAGTGGTCGCGAAATGGAACGATCGCTTGATGCCCAACTCGACCTGATCAATCCAGCGAGTCACCATCTTCGATACCTGATGAGCGGAAACGACAGTAGTGTTACCAGAGAAATAATACTGAACATCGTTTCTGTAGCTTTCGCGGGCAGCTGCAACAATGTCCCAATATTCGAAGAGAGGTTTGGGTACATGTTCGGAAAGTTCTTGCCCGTCTACATAACCAGATGACTCCAGTGTATCCAAAGCGTTGTTGACGGTGCGTAGCATTTTATGCAGCTCGTCTGGGATCTCCAAAGGTCGGTCATATTTATCAACGACTTTCTTGACGTATTGCAACAGCAGGAGAAGTTCATACGTTCTGTAGAATCAAGCGTTTCAAATTGTGAGACCCCGACTGATCCAATGAGTCGCAATCACGATTACAACAAATACAAACTTACTCAGGCATACCAGATCCGATCATTCCTGGAAGACCGTTCATACTGTCCAACCACCCCGGACGTCCTCCTTCGTACTCGACTCCCATACCGTAAGCATCACGCATCGAATATTTCATAGCACCCAAAAGGAAGAGTTTGGTGATGGCGTTACTTTGAAGGCCTCGCCCTCGTTTGTGCGCTGCCAGTTAGCCTCAATACTGATGAGACCAGTGTTCTGGTTGCGGAATGCTTCCTGTTCGTTGACCTTGTGTTCGTCAAAGTACGTAGCATCCAATTGTTGAACGTGATGGGATTTTCCATCATACGTCAATGTCAATACGTACTTCTCGCTACGCGGTTTGACGGTGGCCGTGGAAAAGAAATATCGAAGCGGCTTGTCGTACATAAGCTGCTCTTCGCCATCGGGGAAAATAGCCAAGTAGGCCTCAATCAAATCAATGTAGTAGTCCCAGTGGTCACCCCAGTATCCTTGTCCGTAAACAGCCATGGCGTGATCTTCGGTCTGTTCCACGATCAAGTTGATAAACTCGGTATCAGTGTAGCTGGTGTCACGCTTGATGTTCAGCTGGTCACAGAGACTGAAGATCTGACCCGGGCGGAAGGGTCCTCCATTCAAAACGTTGGCCAGAACGTCGGCACTCTTGGTATCGGCTGTAACCTTCTTCGCTACATCAACGGCGACTTGAGGATCCTCGAATCGGTATGCAACAGCTTCAACTGTGAGGGGCTCGTATCCATCGGCTTGGATGAACGACAAGAACATTTGAATGTTGAACGACCCCATACGAGGGAAGAACGTGACATCATTTCGACGATTCTGTGCAACGTCACGGTAGTTACCCGGACCCTGCGAAAAGTAGGTCGGCTCAATCTTGAAAGCATTGTAATCGCGTTCCAGGTCACCGTGAATGCGCGAAAAGGAGTGAAACACTTTCACGGATGCATCTTCATCGTATGTGGCGTCACTGTCGACATTGCCCAAAATAGTCGGAACACCTCCACGAAGACTGTTGTCCAAGAACATCTGCTTCACAGTTCCATCAAAGAGATGGTTGGCCGTCTTTGTTTCCACACCGGACGTCAACGCATCGATCAACGAACGAGCGCGATCCAGTTTGGTCTTGATGAAATTGGGCGCTGTGATTCGGCTGCTGATTGTAGCCAATTGCTCAATGTTGTCAGCCTTTCCATAAACAGAGGCCACCGTAATGTTTTCACCAGGTTTCAATGTCACTTGAGAGATTGCCGCAAAGGCCGACGAAGTCTTGGCCCATCCGTACTGCGGGTTCTCCAAAATTTTCTCAATACTACTGGATCGCAGACCAGCAGGCGTAAAGAGAGCAGTGTCCATTCCGAAAACTTTCTGGGTATCAAAGACAATGGGCAAGAGTTCAGCGGTACTGTCGGTTGTTTCCACAAAGGAGAGACAATAGTGACCAGCAACTTCAATCTTGACATCCGCCGTGTCGGTGGGTTCCGTCGATAGCTTATAAAGGGCTTGGTCAACGTGTCGTCGGCGTGATACACACCCATCCAACCTTCCAAAGTACGTCCCATTTGCTTGAGTCCCCAGTCCAAAGCGCCACCAAAGGGTTCCATGCGGGCAAGTCCATCCAAAGCGGAAACGGTCAAATCCGTCTTGCCATTGTTGGTAATCGTAGTACGACGAACCAAGGATGCAAAGTTCTCCTCGGGCATGATGAAATACTGGACCTTGGTACTCATACCGTTGACACCATCGACTTCTTGAAGTTCCACTTCGTTGGTTCCGACGTAAAGCACACGCTTGGGTTTCGTGTTGTCGTCACTGCCGTCCACGAGATTGCGCGTACCTTCGGGAGAGAAGGGTTCGACCAAGAAGGACGAGCCGCCGCGCGATCCCCGAACAAAGGTACGGAAACCAAGGTAAGGCGTATTCTGATACGCCTTGTTGGCAGGATTGAACTCCAAGATTGGATAATCCTTGGACTCCGTCCCGAAAGTACTCATCACCTGTCCTCGGTTGACATAGAACGCCCACACGGGCTTTCCGAAATAACCCGCCACACCCGGCAAGAATGAGGAGAAGGTTGATTTCGCATCATAATCCTCGAGAACGTAGCGATCTGCGAACAAGAGTGTAGTAGACGACGGGGTCGACGAGAAGAAAGTGAGAATTGATCATTCGAACACCTGCATTCGCCATGATCGTTAGTTACTTACTTAAATCATCAAATAGCTTGAGCTTTCCGTTGCTTCCAACGTCGACACTTGTATCTGCTTTCATGACTTTATCAATGTTTTGTTGCGAATCCTCTTTGGGTATCGTCAATCCGTAAACTATGCCGACAAGAGCAATGATCACAGCTCCAATAAGCCACTTTGCTTGCCTCTAGGAGCTTCGCTGATGCTCGAATCAGCAGTGTACGTTCCGGTGTTACCGTCGTACTTCTGGTAGGAGGAACTATTGTTCGACATGTTGAAGGGTCGTCGGGGTTCGCGATTGAATCTTCGAGGTGTAGTAAATGAAGGTCGCTTGTTTCAGCTTATGCACGGCTCTTCTTAGAAAAAAGATTCTTCTAGAGAGAACACAAGAGTTCTCGGCTTCTCAATTTATACAAATGGGCCTTGATATGCTGCGATACGGTTGCAATGACCTTCCGATTGGATCGAAGCGGAAAGAGAATAAAAAATAATTGTTGGAGCAGAAGGAGAAAATGCATGGCGAACAAAAAAGACAAGCTGCAAAAGATCTCGTGGATTCTTCTACTTTGCATGCTATAGTCAAAAACATCGGATCTCGGTATCCCTGGAAAAGTCTTATCTGTCATAGCGGTCTTGGCTTCTCCGCGATCTCTCGGCAAACCATAAAGAACGCACGAAGAACGAACGTGCCAAGCAGGAATCAGAGCCGATACGATGTATAGTGGTTTTGCTGTATAATGAACGGTGTGATCCAGCAGGAACCAGAGCCGGTACGATTTATAGTGGTTTGCTGTATGACGAACGATGTGATCATTGATCATACAGGAACCAGAGCCGGTACGATTTATAGTGGTTTGCTGTATGACGAACGATGTGATCATACAGGAACCAGAGCCGGTACGATATAGAGTGGTTTTGTTGTATGCGCGCATTTTCGCGCGTAGCACACGTGGACATGTGACTCAGCGCGCAGTCAAGTCAGAGATCGTTTTCTGCAGATGACGAAAAGTGATGGCAAGATTTTGACCTCATTTACATTCATGTTGCATTCATAATTTGGCTTTTATGATCCCCAGTCGCCCCGTCTTTCATTGCAAACGCTGCGAGCTATGCGCTTTATGAGCACTCTCGCAAAATCAATTCTATTCACTTCGAGCGCAGTGAGATCGTTGACTGTTCTTCGCAAGCCGTCCCTCTCTTCTTCAATAAAGAATCACAAGACCATCATGTCAGTCGCTTCGAACAGTTACACCATGTCGGCAGCCTCGCTATCCACAAGTTCATTTCCTCCTGAAATGACAGAAGCAGAACGATACTTGTTTGATTTGAATGGATTTATCATTGTTCGGGGTGTTTTATCGCCAGAGGAAATTCGACAAGCCAACGAGGCCATTGATCGACACCAGCATGAGATGGTAGAGCGATCGGACAAGGCATTACGAAATGCAGTCAAAGGAACCAAGTTGTACGGTTCTGGACCGGGACGTAAAGATCTGGGGAGAGTTTTGGAATGGGGAGCAGAATCCAAAGTATTCAAATCCATTTTGGCGCACCCGCGTCTCGTTCCTCTCTTTCACGGAATACTAGGAAAAGGCTATCGCATGGATCATTTACCCTTTGTCTTGTGTCAAGATCATGGTGCAGAAGGCTTTCAGTTGCACGGAGGACCATTGATTGTGAAACTGGTGAATACAATCCAAATCTAGCCTACAGTTGTTTTCAAGGAACAATCCGTTCGGTCTTGCTGGGATGCAATGTTATGCTCACCGATCACAATCCCGGTGATGGTGGGTTTTGTGTCGTTCCAGGTAGTCATAAATCCAATTTCAAAATGCCCGACGGCATGCGCGATGGAGAGCTGTACAGCGAGTATATCATTCAGCCAGCCACCAAAGCGGGTGATGTCGTCTTGTTTTCGGAGGGTACCGTCCATGGTGCTCTGGCGTGGACGCCGGAGGATCGACAGCGACGAGCTTGTTTGTATCGTTTTGCACCAGCGACATGCAGCTACGGAAGATCTTACATGGCGAACGGAGAATCAACTTGGCCCAAGGCAATGTATGACGATTTGACGGATGCGCAAAAGGCTGTTTTGGAACCTCCGTACGCCAATCGTCTTGACCGTCCCAACATTGAAGCCGACGGGTCGGTGAAACTAACGACGCGCAGCGAGCGTAAACGACAACACGACCGAGAAGTATTTGGGACCAAGTACTTTTAGAGAAAACAATGTATAAAAACATGAAGTGGTCGGCACAAAACTTTGTTTATTATTCTTTTGTAGGTCTAGAAAACACAATAGTTCATTCGATTGCGGATTGCTGGAGTGCCCATTCATCAAGATTCGCAGAACATTTGAGCAGAATGCTGCGCTGGTTATACCGAAGCGAAGTAGCCAAGCTCATGGATATTCTATATTCCAATGTCTGTTCACTTTCGTCATCCTCCAGTTCGCTCATAGGAAGCAAGTAATGATAAGCTGCATCGGATATACGGCGAGCCAGAAACAGGGCGATCTCGGGTGTCAAAATGACACTGCCGTCCAAAGGTTGAGGCTCAGAGGAATGTACCGACGAGGCCGCCAATACCATGTCTTCTGGAATGAAATCAGGGCCGACTTCATATCTGACGCCGTCTAGATAGACTTCCGCAAGCTCCTCGTCTTTCGCAGGAATGAAACCGTACGAAACGAGTGATTTCCATGCTGGTTTGGTCGACGGTCCGTAATCGATGCACACATGATGATCTTTGGGCAAATCCGTCACGGCTCGCACCACCAACGCATCATCATTCCTTAACGCAAACTCGGCTGAAGAAGGACTCGCATGATTGAAAAAGTCGAATACGGGCGCCAGCAAACGCAACGAGTCGCATTTGGATGTTTCGACCCGACACGTTCGCGTCTGTACTAGATCAAGCGCAGCACTAAGATCCTTGCCCACGTCAATCGATTGCAGCGCAGTTGCTCTGGCGAAATAAGCTGAATCAACTGCCATGGCGAATGCAGTGTGAGTTGTGGATTGCACAATGCCGTCATCCCAATGAACGGGTAAAGATGCTTTTAGTTCTGCCGGACTGGGAAGTAAGGAGAACCATGATAAGTGATGCGATTGATAAGGTGACTCTTGTGCCTCTGCGAGACAAGCTGCAAGTCGCAGAGCCCAGGATCCGTGCGAATCATCCTTGATCGGGTCGTTCTCACATGAAGGCAACCAATCCGGCAGCTGCTGATCATCTCGCAAGCACTTGCTCAAGGGAATGGAAAGAATCATGTCACCCGCTTTGACGGCATGATTCAAATACAGACCCCTCACACCGCCTTCCAACTCGCCGAGTCGAAGCAGTCCGGCTGGTTGAACGCCCACCTCGTTACACAATTGTTCAAATAAGTGACGATAGTCTGTGAAGGACTCTTTCTTTTCAATGCTCGAATTTTCTCGAACAGTCGAATGAAGGAGATGAGGAAGGATGCCATCGAACCCGGCAAATGATTTTGTCGGAGAAACAAAAGCGGAGGCAAATGCGATGATTGATTGTATCACTAGCAAGGACTTCATGATCAGTGAATGTGAGAGCACAACGGGTCAGCAGAAGATGGTAACGTCGAGTGTTGATCAAGGATTTATGAACCAGAATCCTTTGTTTGAAGATACGTACCAGTAGATGCCCATCACAAAGAATGAATCACAATCTTCACATTTCGATCCTTCATTATGTTCCTTTCTGTCTTCAACAACTCGGCTGCGACCGCCAACCGTTTCCGTTGCAAACCCGATACGACAATTTTGTTGCAATGTGCCACGTCACGGCCATGCGTCGCGTGCTACGCGAACTTCTTGGGAAAACGCGATCAAGGCGACATAACACATTTTTATTTCGAAAAGTTCTGCTTGTTCCGATGTTCGTTCTCTCATTACGAACTAGGAACTCCTCCTTGTTTTGCCAAACAGTGCAGTTAATGAATAGGATTATTGTCTCATGCATTCAATTATTATGAGCTAGTTCTGATCTATTCAACTAAACTGTAGAATGATAAAGAGAGGCAATATGAAGCGTTCGATGCTAGTCCTTGTGTTTCTGTCAGGGCAGTTCCTTGTGACATCGTTTCAGCCACATCTGTCATTGAGAATTGTTCCGTCGAGGACATTTTCCTTTCGTACTTTTCAAAATCCGAGCACTCAACGAAAAGATCAATACTCAACTTGAAGCGAGAAGAGTCTGAATTTTGCTACAAGGAGATCTTTGCTCAACTGCAAAAGACTTTTCGAAACGCTTTTCTCAGTTTCGCACTCATTGCGGCAATCGCGTGCTCTCCCGCCTCGGCAGAGGATCAACCACAAAGTCGTTTACCAGCTGGAAAGCAGTACTGGTCGATCATTCAGGAAGGACTTCCGGAAGAAAAGATTGCGGCAAATACGGCTCTTATGGATTACGCGGTTGGCACCATCAACAACATGTATTACGATTTGTCGGGAGGGGCGTACTTTCAGCCACGAGATTTCTACATTGTGTGGAAAGACTGGCTGAGTCGCGATCGAGAAATACTAGAAAGTCGCAGCGGAGCGGTTGAAGGATTGCAATGGCTGGTGTCGCAGCTGAATGACCCTTTCAGCTCGTATCTCACACGAGAACAGCTTCGCGCCGAACTCAAACCTTCCAACAATGGTTTCCTTGGATTGGGCGTTGTTGTCAAATCTCCAAATGAAAACAAAGATTCCGTTTTCTTTGGAGCAAATCGGTCTCCCGTCATGGCGACTTTGCCTCCTGAATTGGCCAAGCACAGTCACCAAAAGTTGCTCGATGCTGTCAAAGTTGCGAATTTACCCGTCGTGACGGCAGTTATCCCAGACTCGCCTGCCGAACGAGCTGGTTTGGTAGTCGGAGACCGTATCATGACCGTAGGTGAAGATAGAAACCTTCAATCGCTTGAAAAGTTTTCATCCGCGGAAAATTATTTCGGCTACCCTGAATTGACCGTCGCGAAACCAGTCTTTGCAGGGAACGAGGACGGCCGTGAAGTCGTGGTTGCTTATCGACCCATTCGTCTTCAGATACCTACACTATTGACGGCCGACACAATCTTTAGTCCGACAGAGGAACGACTGATCGGTGGGAACGCGATTGTGCATTATGAATTGTTGCATCGCACCATTTTTGATCCGTTTTCCGTCACCGAGCCGGACAATGCAGTTGGGTATATTCGATTGACTCGCTTTTCGAAAGCTGCGACTGCTGGATTTCTAGAAGCTGTGGAAGTTCTCGAAAAGGAAGGAGCGTCGAGCTACATTATTGACTTGCGCAACAACTATGGAGGAGTCATTCAAGAAGCCATGCTGACAGCTTCTAGTTTACTTCGAGACCCGCACGCCGTGCTGTGCTACACACTCAACTCGCGAGGTGGGTTTACTCCGCATGATGTCGAAGAATATGTTGTCGACAAACGTTATCCGGGGTATCTTCTTAGCACTGAACCAAGATCGGTCACGCTGGATCAAGTTCGGAGAGAGTCCGGAAATGTTTGATGAAGACGGTGTCCATTGGGTGCCGCCGAGTTCGTACGCATCACTGCGAGAACAGCGTGTCAAGCGTGGCATATTACCGGCTTCTCGAATTACCATGCATGCCGACAAATCCAAACCTATAGTCTTACTGATCAATGAAGGCACTGCTAGCTCTGCAGAAGTGTTCGCGTCTGCGCTGCGTGACAACGGCAGAACTGTAGCTACGATCGGGACACGCACTTTTGGTAAAGGATTGATCCAGCATACCTTTCCGATGCCGGACGGTGGCGGTCTGCGTTTGACCGTGGCAGAATATTTGACACCAGCGTTGAAGCATGTAACATTTGTGGGCGGGGCTCGTTATGATCGAACCAATGGTGAGTGGGTAAGTGGAGGTATCCGACCAGACATTATCTGTGGGAGTCGATCGGGTATACCGCGGAATGTCGGGGCTGACTTTTGTGTCAGCGAAGCTCTCGATGCCCTCGACGAAGCCAGCAGATCCACCGGGTCTTATTAAAATCAAAATTTAGACCGGATCGAAGCATTAGATGTGGGGATCGGCGAGCACGTTCGCAGGTACATCGGAGGAAGATCCCATGTGAAAATATAGACCACCAGTAGAATATAATGAATGTCAAGGTGTATTGTTTTAATATTGCATTTAAAACATAAGACTGCTTTTTACAAGACCGTCGCAATGGTCGATTAAATCACAGTACCACCGATGTAAGAATGACCGCGCTATGCCAGGCGATCGACCAATTCTTAAGGAAAAAGATGAGTGTACTGCGGTTGCTCTAACCTCTCATCTTCCTTGATCTGGCAACCCATGATAAACGAATTTAGTTTTAGCAGTGGGTTGCATTTAACAACGTGTTGACGTTGAATATATCAAGCAATGCTTCTCATTGATAAAGTCAACAGCGAAAGAGGCGTCGAAGAACTCCATATCATAGCTAAATACGACGAACTTCAGGGACTATAGAGTCCGATGGATATAGTTTCAAGCGGCTCCATCGCAGTGTCAATGAAGTCGGTCGTCACCACAATTGCTTGTCTTTCAAGAGCTCAGCATCGACCATCACATTCAGTCGATTGCTCTAAATATATTTTAAGTGCGTAACCTTCGTGAAACCTTGCCTGACGGATATTTCGTTCACCGAATTCTTCTTTGTTGCGGTCAACGTTACGATTGCCAAATCAGTAATATCGCGCACAATCGCTGCAGAAGTGACGAGGCCATCCAATCTGAGCTCCGAAGGCCCGCGGGCGTAAGCTCTCTTCAAAGCCTCGTTATTTTTATCAAGCGCCATCCCGGTACCTCAAAATACGCGCATATTGATACAGTGGTGTTTGTTTAAATACATGTCTTGATTTGAATCATCAAGCGACGCTTTTGACAGCAATCAGCGGAGCCCGCGTTGCATGCCAATTGATTTGTTTTTTTGTTTGCCCCATTTTTTCCCATGGATTGTAAGGCAAAATGCTATACTTGCTACGACATTATAATGATGCTTACTCAGCTATTTAAAACCATTTCAGTACCAAAACCCTGATTCTGCTGCGGATAGTCAGTTTCACCATTAAGGATCGATGAACCAGATACTGTAACCCTTAATGTAAAAAACGACCACGCGATGGTCCATCAGAGTTTTGGTACTGAAATGGTTTTAAATAGCTGAGTAAGAATCATTATAATGTCGTAGCGAGTACAGCATTTTGCCTTACAATCCATGGGAAAAATGGGGCAAACAAAAAAAATCAATTGGCATGCAACGCAGGCTTGTTGCTAAGCGTATTCATTCAAAGGCAAAATATCTATCATTCTGAAGTTCTTGATTTTCCGTAAACGAATTAGGCTCTTTCAAGGAACATATATCTCGAAGCCGTCGAATCATCTTAAAGGTAATTGTTCAAATGCCTATGCCGGAGAGCCAGTCCGCGCCCGTTCAATAATTTGCGACACGAAGTAATATTGACAATGAAGTCTTCAACAGATGAACTTATCAACGATGAGTTAGAATTATCTGATTCAGGTGATGAACACATTCTCTTTCAGCAATCAATTCCACAAAAACAGCAGCTGGCCTCGAAACCATCAGCCGATTTCAAATGGGATGATTCGGCAATCTGCATTTGCTTTCAGCAGTCACTTGCCTCGCACAACGACTCAACAATCGCTATCGATTGGTGTCCTCCATCATTCAAATCAATTGATTTATCAGCATTGGATGGCTGGGAACCAGCAGAACTTTCATTGCCAAAATGGCTGTGGACCGAGCTAAACGCAGCGACAACGACTATAATGCCGTCGCAAAATCCTCATGATGGTCGAGGGATGCCTGAGTCGGCAAACGAATTTTCACCTATATGGGGTAGTATCAGGGGTAAATTAGCGACTGGTGTAGCAACATGTATTAAGTCAGAGCAATTAGATTATGCGTTATTCGTTATTCATCTTTCGATCCTGTTTCGTTGTCTCGGACACCAAACAACTGCCGAAAGCCCTCATAAAACACAAAGAAGAATGCATTGGCAGGAACTTTATGCACGAGCCGTGGTATACTACCCTTAGAAAAGCCATAGCTCCCCTTCTCGCCATATTTCAGAGGTACATATGCGAACAGATCCAGCATACAGATCCGAATCGGTCTGCAGTCTCGTCTTGATTACGTCGAGCGGGTTCGTAGCCCAGCTTCCGAAACCACCGGCCGCCCCGCCAACACAAAAATCAATGAGTTTATTGGACCTTGTTTTGTGGAAAGCGTTTTGTAGTGTTTCATATAACATCAATGTGATGACAGCATATGGAACGTCTCGCAGCATTTGAATGGCAATACCCCTTTTGGAAACAACAGTGACATGTACTGATTCGAAGCCGAGATTTCCTTGAACGCTTGCCACGTACTCGTATAGACTCCGTCTGAAGCTTTTGCTTCAACACTTCATAGGGAACTCGCGAAAAGCTTGCAACCGAATTGCCAATGGCCGCAGACAAAGCGACACTAGCAGTGGGATGTTTCCTGCCCCACTGCGAGTTAAGGAGCGTCTTCTTGCAATAACTGTATACCCCAAAATAGAGAGCAACGCTCGGCATGGCACCAAACACAGTGACCCCCAACCCTGCGTAAAAGTTCCAAAACCACCCGGTCGACTCATAATTTCCCGACAAGCTTCCAGTACCGTCAGAGAAGCCGATCCTTTCGCGTGTTGGTATTGTTGAATGGTTTTGATGGAATCGATCGGTTGTAAACTCGTCTTCACGCATCCAGCCGCCAACGCACTCGCCAATCCGTTCTTCACGCCATCGACCCATGCTGGTTGCTGCGTACGTCGTTTCGTGGCAGCAACCGGAGCAGCAGCGGCGGTGCATGTGAGAAGGAGAGCGAACCAGACGATAGATGCTTTCATACTAGAGGAAGCTATTATTTATTTCAAAGCAACTACCTAGTATAGTGACGAACCGAGAGTCGTCGTCAGTCGGCATTCGGCTGTTTGTTTTGTGAAAGAGAGAACGCGACGTATAATAAAGACGGAGCTGGAGAGACTCGAAAAAAGACTCACCGGTACCTTACCTGGTTTATACGTCCTACCGCCGCCCGCTGGCAAAACAGATCTCGTCCGTTTTTTGTGGCGCCGTCGGATTTTTTGTGTCTCTCTAGTAGGCAAAAAACCAAAGCGAAGCGTGTCTTTGGAATGCTTTTCATTATTTTGGGCTTGTCCGTAACCTTTTTTATTGCTTTCAACAAAGTCAATCAAATCATCTTATAAAATGATTCAAAAGCGATTTTCCCTCCGACTGGCGCTTCTCGTTGTCCCTGTCTTGCTGTGCGCGATACTCATTCAGATCGAAGCATCGTGGTCTATTACTTCACACGCGCCTGCGTTTTCCAGGACCCGATTACGCTGAGGGGAGGAGGTAGTAGCGAGACCTTGACTGGAGAGGATGAAAAGGAAACAAACACTGACGAGGATACAGAACACGTCGAGGAAATTTGGGACGACCAAGAAACGACCGACCAAGTGAACGACAGCAATGTCATAGAGGAAAGCACTGTAGAAATAATTCACAATGACACAGCTCCAGAATCGGAACCGCCTTTTGTGGGATCGATACCAGCATTTCTCGAAACGACCACAACCACAACTGTCCTTCATCACACAGAGGAGAGTTCGCAACAAGACAGTATTGAGGACGACGCTCCTCCTGTAACCGCAGAGACTGATAGTTCTGCACTTTCCAAAGATGATTTGGCGACCACCACAACTGTGCTGCATCACACAGAGAACAGCTCACCACAAGAAAGTGTTGAGGACGACGCTCCTCCTGTAACCACAGAGACTGATAGTCCTGCATTATTATCCAAAGAAGGTCTTGCGACAGCCATGGATCGCGCTTCTCAATTGCGGGCGAGTGGGAAGAGTTTGCACGACAAGAAAAAATTCAAAAAGCCGCGTCGCGATTTGCAGAGGCGGCCCATGTATTGACGCCCTTCTTAGACACAGCATCATCCGAGGACGAGGATGACGATAATCGTATCATGGACGAGTATTCTACATGCCGTTTACACGAATCTCTGTCAGCTCAAGTGTGAAAAGTATGAGGAGGCGAAAATGGCTTGTACGGCAGTGCTCGATCTGGTCGAGTCGGAGAGCACGGGTGCGACACCGGCGTTGCGAGCAAGAGCGTTCTATAGGAGAGCGAAAGCAGAGCTGGAGCTTGGTGATGCTAGCGCTGCCTTGCAAGATGCTCGGTCGGCTGCTTTTCTGGGAGATAGCAAGGCGGTAGCGTTGTACGGAAAGCTTATGCGGGAGTCGTCATCGGGCTCTTCGGAAGCGCTCGATCTTTCTGGGTCGAACGCTTTGTTGGAATCACTCCTGAATAAATCAAGCAATGACATGCCAGCGTCGCCGATGGGCGATATCAAGGACATGTTCACTTCATCTCTTTTATCAAATATGATGGGATCCACCAGTGGGGCGAATAATAGTGAAGGGGAATGGGGAGTCTCGCTAAATCTGTGTTGTCGTCGCTGTCGAAGCGTTTGGACAATGATGCAACGCAAGAGCAAATCTGTAGCGTGTTGCAAAATACATCTGGACCTCAGTTACGGCAGATGGCTGGTTTGGCTGGATTTCAGTTGGATGAGTTCCAAGCGTCCAAACTGGCCACGGTCTGCAAAGGTGTAACCCCAAGCTGTTACGGAGATTGCTAAAGACGACAAAAGCTCTAATTTACATGGGGAGAATCACCCAGAAAGCATTCGCTCTCCTTTCCAAATATCGCACGGTGATCATGCTCCTCTTTATTGCGGCTTGGGCGAAGAGTGCCATATTAAGACCACTGCCGATGAGCAAACGCGCGAGAAAATTGGCACAGCAAGCATTTGCAGCAGTGCCTTGAAATTAACAGTATATATTTTGAAAGAGGCTTGCTGCTTAATATTAGTGGTTACTAGAGAACGCCAACGTCCGTAATTGAAAGCTTGATGAGCGGTTTGTTCTCGTTGCAGTACATGGGTCCACCGTATCGACAGGAACGGTCCGGAGAATTGGAAGTCTTGGGCCCTCCTGTAAGTCCCATGTAGTTGTATTTTGACGAAACGATAACTGGAACCTCGTTTAAAGCTTGGACAACATCCATACCATCAATCACTTTGCCGATTACTATATATTCATCATCCAATACCTCTGTGTTCGTTCTGCCATCGCCTGGGTAAATTACGAAACCAAAGCCACTGTCATCGCCTCGTCGTACAGAGACGACCCCAGCTGCGTCGTGCTTCAGTACTGATGATCCTGTCTCGGACCACGTCGGATAAGCTCTTGCTACAAACCGCCCCAACACCGCACCTACATCAATTCTCTCATCCTTGATCACTCTCCAAATGGAAGCAAACTTGAGATTTACACCCGTGTCTTCCTCTCTTTACAAGAGCTGTATACTTTGTTTGCTTCCAACTGTTCCTTTTGAAGCGTTCTTTCCGCTTTCGGTCGACAAGGGCAGGAAGACCAGTCTCGGATACAAGTTGTTTAATCATCGACACCGACCTCGGAGCTTCTTTTCCAAACAGTCCTATGACAATTCTTCTAGGATCTGGACCGAGACCTTTTATAGTCAAGTAAATGCGATCTGTGACTTGTGCATTTCCTGTGGTTTCGGCTGCGTTTGCATGGGGTGTCATGAATGAAGTGAAAGGAACAACACATGCCAAACCCATAGAGTGTAGAGCAGCGCGGCGCGAAATGAAATTATCTTCACATGCATTGACAGATTCTCGCTCAACTGGAGATTCCCTTAAAGACCAGTTACATCGACTTGCTTTGTCGGTGATATATCCTTTTCAAATGGCAGGACAGTTCGTGTCAAGAATGCTGCGCATAGTTTGGGATGTAAAGGATGATGAAGCACAAGCCGCCGCCGGTAACGAAGAACTTGCGCATGCTCGCCTTTGATAATAAAGAATCGATTGACGAATCAAATCCTTCAAAGTGAATTCGCTTATTAGTATTTGGAATTGAAGTTGAAATGAGCAGATTGGGAATTGGAATGGGGGGCTGATTTTTTTATTATTTGGGAAAATAATCGCAGATTGGCTTTGAAGGTGGTGACGTCATCGGTATCCTTGTGGATTCCAAATTTGCTATGGAGGTGAGCCTGCTCTTTCTAGAAACCTAGGGCCTAGAAAAGGAAGCGAGCTTCGGTTTCGACTTAAAAGGAAACGGTGAAGATGCTTGTTTATCGTTCACCCCTCACTTAACGATAAATTCATTCGGCTGGCTATAAGTGCATTCAGACTTGCTTTTGCGTTTTCCTGTACGAAGAGAGCCCAGGTACGGTTAGCAAACGACTGGCTATGACACCTCCTCTAAGCGGCGACTTACCTTGCAGCTATGTCCAGTGGTACACTGACCCATCAGGTTATCTTCTGCAATGCTCAATAAATTATCCGATAGATACGCATTCATCCACTTTAGCCTCTGGAGTTGTATACCAAACTTGTCGCGTAGCATGTTCACATAGGCGAAATAGAG
Source organism: Fistulifera pelliculosa (assembly GCA_026008555.1). Classification (NCBI taxonomy): domain Eukaryota; phylum Bacillariophyta; class Bacillariophyceae; order Naviculales; family Stauroneidaceae; genus Fistulifera; species Fistulifera pelliculosa. The sequence continues at coordinate 218,536 of BROJ01000033.1, forward strand.
CCAGGCATCCGTTGCAACCGCATGCGCGTTGACTTCAATCTTTAGCATACCAGCAGATGTGGGACTCCTTGACCTTATTGCTTCGAACACAAAACCTTCTACAAATTGAAGGCAATCGTTATGGTCTGGGAGACCACATCCGTGATCACTAGGAGCTTCGCGTATCTTCTCCATCAATACCTGGTGTGCATAAACAGGAACATCCTTTTCCAATACTCCGTATCCGAACCCGACAGTGATACCCGGTGTAATGCACAGGTTATTGTGCTGAACTCCTTGAAATGCACCAAACGTCGTGATTTGCTTCCAAATAGCCTCATTTCCTGTGACTTTTCAGCAAAATGCCATTCGACGTGACGACGCGAGCACCAATACATCCAGTTAGCCCGTGTGTTTTCCTCTTTTCTTGGGCTCTTCAGGATATCCATTGCAGCGTCTTGGACTGCCTTTAGATATTCTATATGCAACCCATCGTCGCTATCAAGCCGCGTTTCTAAAACGGGGTACGGATCTGTCGGTCGATGTAAGGCCATGGCATTTTCTAGGAGTGCCTGATCACCGGTATATACCTTAGATTGTGAAAGATCGTTCACTTCAGCTCCATCTCTCCATGCCCCGGGAAATCTTCGTTGACACGGAAATTGTTGTTGGACGCAACCAAGAAGAAATTCGGATAAGGTCGTAGTGCCTCCACTAAGGCCGCCAGAACATCAGCGTCCAAGTCTGGATCTGTCTTTATAATCCACAAAAATTGCTGCGATGATTGATTTTGTATAGTGGGAAGGCAAAAGACTTGAAACAGAGCGAGTCGGGCCTTCGCCAACGCTGTTAAATTGCCTTGCTCTTGCATGAATCTCGTGTTGACAATATGGACGAGCGGCCACTCCCAGACAGCTTGCTCTTTGGCTTTTGGGATATAATAGGGCAAGTTATGGCTGTGTCGCGATATGAGCATAGTGCGATCAGCGAAATAGAACAACAGCAAGACGGTAAGAACAAGACGGAGAACGAGCGCCCAAGCCGAAAGGGGTTTCGCATTCTTTTGCTTCCCCTCGCGCAGTTCATGAAGCGGTAGCGCTTCTCCCGAAATGGGTATAGTTCCAGTTAGCCTTCGCTTCATTGATAAGATGTTGCCGGAAAAGAACTACTCCGTCTATAAAGAGAGATGCTATTTCTCTGTTATTTTTTTTGCTGCAACAAAAAATGATGACATCGGCCGTGTTTTCAGAATGACGAAGACGAGTTTTCGCTGAAGGTTCGAGTTAACTCCAATCAATATTATGGTTAGGTCAGAACGAAAACTGCACTATTTCATTCCGTGCATTATCTTCTGGTTTACGGCACGTAGGTCAAACCATGGTGTTCTCATTTTGCTCATTATTTGAAAATCGGTTCTCATTTTGCCCAGTAATATTATCGGCATGTTGCGAACAGATGGCTGATTATTACACATTATACCAGTACAGATGACGCAGCTGTTTCCTCCCAGCTGCTCGAAATGAAGTTCAAGCCGGCTGGTGGCTCCATCTGCCACCAGTGCAACCGCTGCTGTGTTCTGCGCCGCTGGCTGCTTTCTGGATGGTTCGTGCAGATCACAGTGAGACAGTATTTTGAGCAGGACAGAAAACGCTCTGGTCACAACTGTACTGGTCACTAAGTCACGAGTTGGAAGAAAATTGAGAGAAATAGGTGATGATGCATACCAATAAGAAAAAAGAAAGTGAAGTCCGCATGTTTCATTCTTCTCATTTGCTACCATGTCGTTATCAAGCGTGTAATTTATACTACGCATTTTCATGCAGAAAAACAGAAGTGTGGAATACGTGGTGTGAAATGAATCACAGTTTGTTTCGGTCAAGTACGTTTTGGGTTGGAATGCTTTCGGCCAATGAGATCAGTAACAAAACGCATTCGGTCCATGCTCTATGCTCCACAGTTTCCAGATTTCAGGTTTAGAATTCAGAAGAGCACAAATAATTGTTTTCACCACCAGCTCACCAGTGCTTCAAAAAATAACAAAGCAAATCCTAAAACACACCAGTGAAAACATTCAAAATGGACAAGAAACACAAGCAAAGCTCAAATGACTTCATGAACGACCCACAATCTTACAGTCAAGGCGAACACAACTCCTTGAAGAGTGTTGGCGAGAACGCCAGTGAACGTTTGAAGCGCCGAAGACCAAGTTATTGTGGGGAAACGAGGAACTGCCATCATTGCAGAACGCCAGTCTCAAGACTCATCATCTCAGGTTTATGTGGACCCACTTCAGTCGTTTGCGACGCAGCCGAGCGCTTCTCAGCTACTGCTACATGTGGTGTTGCGATGCATGGTCGCTCAACTTCGTCACGATCTACCGCCTTCTACGCGAAATGAAGTTCCCATGGGAGGTGATGCATTCAGCAATCAGAGGACTGGAGCTTGTTCTTCTGCTCAAACCGAAGATAGACTACGCGGTGGATCCTTTGGTGCTGAACAGAGCCATTCGTTTCTGTCTCACACGATCCCCAACCAAACCACTTCAAACATTGACCATTCTTCTACGATACAAAACGTCATCAGTATTCTTCTACAGCGATTCTTTTCCCCGCAGCAGACTGCTCCCCGCATTCTCAAGTTCAACCGAGTCAGTGGATACCGCGCACGAATCACGCGCCACCTTGGTCAAGCCAGGAAAGAGTCGCCTGTGCCTCATATCCGGAGAGCAGTTCTGTTCCCAATCAAGAGTCGATCATGTCCGTGTTAACGCAGAGTACATCAAGGTTTCTCGGCCAAGAGCATGGCTATGGTTTCGCTTCGTATTCAAGTACTTCGGGGCCGTCGTCCAGCGGTGCAGTCCCAGGTTTACCCGATATGTTAGCGACCTTGCTTCAAAGTACTCGTGCAGATGCTACGAACGAGACGGCTAGAAGCGTGGGTGATCGGAGCAATTCAATCGATGGAAGAATAAATCAAGAGGCTCAACTTGATCTCTCACAGGTTCTTCGGCAGTTATCGACTCCAGGATCTGGTCCAAGCCCATATCTCTCCAATTCATCTCAGAATCCCTTTCGCGGTCTAAGCGGCAATTCATCAACCTCCACGACGCACAACGCAGATTCAGGGCGTATCCTTACCGAGCTTCTTCTCCAAGCGTCAGCGCAACGGACTGCAGACCCACAAAATGTGCACTCACCACTTTCGCATGGTCAAGCTGGCGAAACAGAACTTGAAAGACTTGAAGAAACCGATGCTCAGCGTCGAATGGAGCAATCTAATCCCATTCTCGCAATGAGCTGCGACAAAGACATGCTATCTCCGTACCAGTGCCTAGTCAGAAAACAGATTGAACTTTTGAAGCAACACAAGAAGATATAAACACCAATGCGCAGGGCAGAAATCGTCCCATTGTACTTGGGCAGGTGGGAATTCGATGTCGACACTGCAGCTTCTTGGCACTTCATCTGCGGTCTCGTGGTTCAACATACTATCCAAGCACTGCTATAGGACTTTGTAAGTGTTTTGAAAACAATTCTATAGCCTTCTCTAGGCTCCCAATCTCACAATTTTTCAATATCTTCTGTCCCAACAGATCAGGCAGCTCAGAATTTGGCAAGCGGGCATCTCTGTGAGCATTGCAGAAACATCCCAGCTTCTGTAAGGGATGAACTCAATCAGCTACGTGAACGGAAATCATCCGCTGGTGGAGGCAAGAAGTACTGGGCCGATGGCGTTCGCTCACTTGGTGTGATCGAAGATGCCGATGGATTGCGTTTCGTGAAGGATTAAATACTAGACGACGTCGCTAAAAGATTAATGACACCATAAATTTTCAGTTTTTAAAACCGAAGAAAATAGGATGAACGAAAATAACTACGGTCGCCGGTTAGGTCGTAAAACAATCAGCGTGAAGCTTTGCAAAAGTAAGGACTACCAATGGTATTGCAGAAGATAATATTTATACTTATTAGAAAGCAGACGCCCTTCTAGGCTTGGAAATCATTTTGTGGTTTCATCGTCCAACGAGTTGTAGCCGCCAAGCTCGATTGTATGTCGTCGCTTTGGTCTAAATTCTTCCGTGATGATAACGTCGGCTCCCTGCGTGTTAGCGAACTGACAGAGGGCCGGATTCATCGATATAAAATAAAAGAGGCAGTCCAAATCATTGACCACAGTTGATAACATCTCAACCCATTGTTCTCTGGTTGCCTTTCCGTCCCGAAGTAAAGATCCTCGGCCGACTTCATTCAGACGCATGTAAAATTCAACCTTTTCCTTCACACCCTTTTCTGCACTCGAAACGATCAAGCGCTGCAGTTCATAATTTTTCTCCAGCATTTCTTCAAGTGCGTCGGTTCCCTTATCACCAATGGATTTGCTGACGCCAACTTCGATCTTCTTCAAAGTCGTGTTCACCATAAGACCTTCAGCTACGTGCTTCAAACCCTCATCCGTGAGGATACTGCGGGGCAAGTTCAGCGTCACCAATGTCGTGTTGACTTGCAAAGCCTCAGAAATGGCTTTGCAACTTTCGACACTCAAGTCCTGGGCGGGACAGGGCAGTACAAGCGTCTCAAGTCCAGTATTTTTGGCCAGAGCCCCAGCCATAGAGACAACGTGCTCGTTGCTTATGTTATTACCAAAAGGTCGAGAACACGCAAGTTATCGTTCTCGATCATTCCTCGTACAATAACGTCAAAATGTTCAGCGACGAGTCCAAGTCGGGACAAATAGAGATCGCTCAAGCTCGTTGACCGGAACAGGCGGGCTAACGAACGGCCAGAGAAAGGACATTCTCATGATAGCCGGTCAGCTGCAGACTGACGACTTCAAGCGACGGCATCTCGGCGAATGCGTCGACCACAGAATCGAGAGAGATATTTTCTTCGGATATCTGAAATCCACCTATTCTAAAGTCACGAAGGGTCTGATGATCCTTGAGTGTAGCCGCAAATTCGTCAAACTCTGCTTGCGTGCCCGACAGGGTAATGCGAAAGAAATATACTTTTCGGAGGTGCTTTGCGAACTCAATTGTCTGGCGAAAGACACCAATCGGAATGGTAGAACACCAGATTTGAAGCTCTTCCAGCGTGGAGAGATGTCCCACAGCCTCGAGCATCGTTTTCCACTGCTCCGGCTGCAGCTCGCGAACAAATGTGCCAGAGAAACAGACGTGCTTTACGGTCTGGTTCGCTTTGATGGCGTATACAAAATCATCCAGATCGAAGTTTTCGCCCAAGCGTTCCAACGACAACTCAACGAAGCCAGGATCATTCTGAATGAGCTTGTCGGTGCAAGCTAATTTATTGAAAAAAGCAAAAGTTAGGTACAGAAAGACGTCACGATGCAATCCTCTGCGATCTCTCCTAACTTACTGATGATACTCAATGGTTGCGAAAAGCGACGGAGGTTGCGGTTCAGTCTCATGGTAAATACGCAGCAGAGGGGTTGATTACGAACACAAAGAATAATGAATTAGTTACGGTGCAATGAAAGATGTCAAGAAGGTAAAAACATCTCCTGTTTTTGTTGGCATTCTCTTTTCATCCGGTCATGGTCATTACGAGAAAGAAGGAGCACTACGGCCTTCAGTACTTGCCGGGCTCCACAGGTTTGACTTCGCATTTTGCCATTCGTATCGCGTTTCGAGTAAACTTGACTCGCAATAGTGTGGAACGTCTGAATGTCGCATCGTCGTTTCGGCTTGTCTGTCCAGCTACCACTAACCCTACTGCACCAGGTCCATGAAAGAATTATTATGGAGGTAAAACATGGCGAAGGACGACGATGACGGCGATCGATGCTTTCTTCTCTTGGCCATTTGGAATGCACAATCAAAGTTACTTCTAATTTTCCACAATACTGAACGTTCTTGCAATATACCGGATGTTCCTGAGAAAATGGATGTAGCCGGAGAACCTGCGGAGCTAGTTGCGCATAATTCAGAAGAGCTCATCGCAATTATTGCCGAGATTGAGCGAACTTCTCAAGCGGATGCACCGACGGCAGCGGCCGCTCGTCCACCGCCATTGTCTCTTTATGAAGAAATGATACGGTATCAAGAGGAACATGCGGAAGAAGCACAGTCTTTGATCAACGGGCTGCAAGATGATGTAGACAGTGATGAACTTGCTCGGAATGTTTCAGTCAATTCAGCGGACGATGCAAAGCCAGCTGCCTTTCCTCAGGGAGTATTTCGGCAACCCATTGCCAGAAACTACTTTGCACGAAAATCACTTATAGATACTTCATCTCATTCGGATATAGCTCCGTTGAGCCCAAAATCCGATCCATCTACTTCACAAGTTGTTACGAATTCGGAAGAAGAAAGACCCAGCTTTTTACGTCTGGAAGGAACAATCGATAACGAATACACTTTTCAGACAGAACTAGCAACGCAGTCAACAGCGGATATAATATCAATGTTACTGAAAAACGAAAAGGGCGAGTCCAAAACCAGCTTTCAGACCATGACAGCGACAAAACACTCGCGCGGCAACTGCATGGTGTCTTGAATGGGTCCTTATCTGTCTCCCAACGCTTCCGTAAAGAACTTGATCATGGGGAAGTTGATTTGCTTCGACAGATATCTGGTGTGTCGGCGCTCGTGGATGGGGAAGATAACGAGTTGGAAGCGGATCGAAGTACATTGTCGTCGAGGAGGCATTCTAACGACTCACTTGGAAAAGGCGGGCGGCGGCCTTCACAGCTTGCTGTTCTTCAGGCACCGGGAGACTCTGATGAGATGGAGCTGAAAAATGATGATTTGCCGAGGATACAAAGAACATCGCTTATAGACGAAAGTGCTGGGTTTCATCCAACAAGCATAAAAATTTACAACAGGAGACCTTGCTGCATGGTGTAACGTCATCAGTCGAGTTGATCGTTGCAGACTGTAGTGCCCAGCCAAGTCCACTACCATTTGAGGAAGTTAAATCCAGCGTGGAAGCGATACGCCCCAGAAAGGATCTTATCTCGGGCACAAATAATGATAAGCATGCGAATGAGACTTCTCAACAAAATGGGTCGCTCCACACTACGCATGCGGGCAATAACACAACTGTCGATCGATTCAAAACGAAAGTTAATATTCAAAGAATTCAGGAAGGTATTAACGGCGCGCCAGTGACATGCACGAAACCGAGTTCCCCGTCAAAGAAACACAAGCTTATACAACGGTATATAACAGCCGTGTTCCGAACACACGCGTCGATTCGCCGAGAAGGCGCAGCGAACATGAGGCACCGATTCATTCTGAGGACCCTCGCTGTCAAAGCGGAACCGACGATCCATTTCGCGAGGCTCTACGCACGAGGCATGCACCTATTGTTCCAAAAAACGACAGGGCTGCCGACACGGGCGGTTCCGGAAGCGCAGGACAGCGGCCCGGTGCTGAAAATGAAGCAAAGTCCTCCATAGATAAAGATCTTCCCGCTTTCCCTCATCGCGCGTTTCAGAGTGTGCGTTGCCAAGGTTGTTATCAGAGGCTACAAATTCCGTTGACCTATGAGCTTGTACATTGTCCTGTTTGTGGAACTGTAAGTCCATGCCGTGATTAACGAGACTGCGCCTCAGAGAGATAAATGATCTTGCCACCGTGCTCATAAAACATAAATCCGCTATAATATTAAGATCTATTTTTTCTTTTCGCGCTCTGATTTCGGTACCATTTTTGAGGACTGTACTTTTCGGTGGAGGCGGCAAGATTCCGAATTTCCCAAGAATCCAAGACACTCGATCACTGGGTTGAGCACCCACGGAAAGCCAGTATTTGAGTCTATCAGTCTTCAATCGAATTTCCTTTACACCGTCACGATTCGCGATAGGATTGTAGGTTCCCAGGATATCCAGAAATTTTCCGTCGCGAGGTGCCTTATTGTTTGCCGCTACCATACGATAGAAGGGCGTATGAGTCCTACCGAATCGCTGAAGGCGCAGCCGAACTACCATTTTCAGTCAATAAACCGTCAGGGTATTTCAGAAGAAATTTATTTTAATCAGATTACCAGCAGAAGGAAAGCACTTTTGATTGATGTTGTTGTTGTTTGTCGTTGCTGCCCCTTGGCCCATCCTATTTTCGATATTCCAGGGTCTCTCGTATCGGTTTCCACGATGACTTTACGTAAACTAGTGGATGTGAAGGTACGGTACTTGAGCTGTATTTATGAAACTTGTTCTAACTATAGTACAGTAACCCTCACAGTAAGGTGTCGCTTGTCGCCAATCTGCGGACGAACGAGCGAAAGGGAGCAGCGGACGACCGAGGGACGGTATCGATTTACCGCTGTTACTAAAATTCGTTGCCGCCATTTGCAGCACGATATCGATAACGTTGCAAGGTAATAAGGAAGGTAAGCAACCATGGTGCAGCATTCTCTGCGCATGTATTGTTGCAAGAGATTTCGTCTGTAAAAGATTATGTGTCATAGCGGGGATGCGCAGGATGTGGCAACAACCAAGTGCGAAGCATATTTTTCACAGCGATTGCAGCACCTGAATAATTGCGTTTCTCACGATTGATCTTTTCTCCGTTATTATCATTTCAGTATTAGTTGTGATTAATAATTATTCATCATGGGAAAAGTTCACGGATCGTTGGCTCGCGCTGGTAAAGTAAAGGGACAAACCCCAAGGTTGAGAAGCAGGAGGACAAGAAAATCCTGCCTCGTGGACGCGCCAAGAAGCGTCTCCAATACAACCGACGATATGTTAACGTAGCAACCGGAATGGGTGGAAAGCGAGTGGGACCCAATAGCAATGCCGATAAGATGAAATAAACTGTTTCTTTTTCACAAAGCTCAAGAGAAGGTGTGTCGTTTAAAGTCCGTTCATCGTCGCCTCGTTACACTGCCCGCAACTTCAAAACAAAGCTACCAAGAGAGCCTTTGAGAAAGATCTGTTTAATATAAATGGATGGCTAGAGAAGTGTGATTAGGAAAGAAGAGTTTCGATTTGTTTCACTGCGCGAGAAAGTGCTATTCTTTTATTCGTGTACAAAGAAATCAAAATCAGCCATCCAAAATCCCTGTTTCAGGGGAGCATTTGATGTGATTTCATTGTCCTGCATTCGAACTTCGCTGACTTCAAAGGAAGCTAACGTAAACGTTATCGTTTTGACAATGCCAGCGTCTTGCCCTGCGTGTTTTCCATTTCACCATCGCTTGTTGTCCTGTGCGAGCTAACGAAAGAATCGCGTTGCTCTCAAGTTGGTGACTTTTTCTTCAAGGAATCAGCCGATATCTTTTGAATTCTTGAAATCAGATCCGAAGTGCTTAAAGCATGAGTACGAGGCACTGGGACCCCGATCCCGATCTGTCGAACATAGCCATAGTATGGATCATCTTTTGGATCGGGATATTTCTCGAGATATTCCTCTCCAAATGCCACCACGTGAATCTGGTGTTCATCGAGGAACTCTTGTGTAAGCCCAAAGCAAGGGGCGTCTGGGATCACCTTGGTTACAGCTTTGCACGCTTCTACCTCGGCGCATCGTTCCTTGGCATTCATGATTGGTGGTCTCTTGTACTCGGAAGCATCTTTATCGCCGACAACCCCACAAACAATCGATTCCCTAACTGCAAAGCGTTCTGAAAGGCTCGCTTGTGACCAATGTGGCAAAGATCGTATACTCCGTCGCAGTAAACGTTTCGACAGACAGTGAGCAACGGCAAGTTCAAGTAAAAGCACAAGTCCGAAAAGACACCAACAAAGTAAATGGACACGAGCGTCAAGATGATACTGTGACTCAGCACTGCCCCCAAACTCATGAGGACGACCCACGGATGCAGTTCGCGGCCCGACATTTTCGCCAAGGCGATATCTGTCGTAAGACCGACATGAAGAGGCCGTCACATATAACATCTGCCGTAGTCAATGGTGATGGCTCCATTCCAAAATGGAGCAGTAAGGCAGGAATCAAGCGCATACTGAGGCTCATGAGGAGACCAAATTTGGTCCACCCGCTTTTCAAAAAAGTAAGAATTGATCAAACTACTGACAAGGAGGCCATAGTAAAGGATGCGCATGCATTCACTTCCGGTCAAGTCCAGCGGACTGTAGGCGTTCCATATTGTCCCAACCACTTCTTTGAGAAGCGAGAGCCCAAAGACAGCTCGTAAAGCCAGGCAAACGACACACGTGATTAATACTTCTCCAGGCCCTGCGCCCAAGTGATATCGCAACCCTGCTTTTCGCCGAAACGCCGATAAATGCTTCAAGAACAGTACGAGCTGCACCGCCTGTACAGCATACCACTGCAGTTCCAGAGTGTCCCCACCCAGCGATTGTACGGTCAACAAAGTGAGAAATACAGCACTCGCCGAGTCGCACGCGTACTTGAATAGATCCGACAGGGACGTGTGTTGTCGCATAAGATCCGCATGCGGCCCGTAAAGCGATCCAATGACAAAGAAGATCGTAATACCGATCATGGACACCCAGGTTGAAGCTGTAGGATGAATGTGCTGATACGTGTATGCCAAGTACCAAGTTTGACTGAGGCAGACGAGTCCTGAGAAGGTCAACAGTGTCGGAGCTAAATTATCCGGAAGGTATTTTGCGAGATATTCAAAGAGCCTGCGTGTGAATGAATGCACCAGCGACTTGTCTTTACAACTTCGTTCCACTTGCTAAACGTATATTTCTCTGCGGGAGTGAGAAAAGCTCGAGCCAGCCTTCTGTCGCCAATATCGCTTTGCCAAAGTCGGCGTGGTGGCTACTACCGTTTCCATTTAAAGCGGAGGAGCTCATTGATGTTCTGTTTTCTTTCGTCGGCTCGGTCGTTGAGAAAGACAGAGGAAAGAGAGGATGGCTTGTTTTATAAAACAAGAGCAATGAGAAAGAGCAACAAGTTTTATTGAACCTCGCAAGAATTTTTTTGTTCGCTGCGTCGCTCCGCTCTGTTTGCGTCACAACGGCGCAATTGCTTTTGCTAAAGTTCCGAAGAGATTGCGGTTCGAGTTCGAGATACGCACGCGCGGAGACACGGAAGGACGGTAATCTCGAAACCTTCGTTCAGTGATTTTTTTCCGAGCGGCGTGTTTCTATCCTTGTGATAATTTTCCGCGTACAGACTTTCTGTACCTTCTGTTTCAACGTGGTGTAAATTCTTTCCTCGTCATAATTATTTCTTTCTTTTAGCAGATGAAGCTACCAATAAGCGACACTACAAAAGGAGATCTTTGCATACAGTACAATGCGCTGCTTGGCAATCCTCGCTTGTTTGTGCAGCAGTGCGCATGCGTTTGCCGTTCCCTCAGCATGGATCCGTGACACTTGGAATTTGCTCGTTCTGGGAGATTTGCACATGGAAGATGACATGACAAGTCATCAACAAGCGAGACAAGATTGTTGGAATGCGTGTCAGAAATTATCTCTAATGACATCCACTTCCTTGACGGCGAAAGAAATGATTGATTCTTTGCAGGATACTCGTGCTGGCGATTTGTCGTCCGAACAATTGGAACTGCTTTGGAAATACCGGCAACAGGGAGACTCGCTCAATACATTCATGGTGTCACTGGGTGATTTGGGACGGAAGGATATACGGCACGAACCTGGTGATGCGGGCACGACGCTGAGCTTTCAAATGGCCAAGGCATTCTTTGATGATTTTCAAATGCCCTACAATCTTGTCACCGGGAATCATGATCTGGAAGGATTGGACGAGTTCTCGTCAGATGAAGAGAATATTCAAGCTTGGATGAAGTGCTTCAACCTAGAAACACCGTATTGCAAGCGTTACATTGGCGAAAAGACCGTTTTGTTGGGATTGTCGACTGTACGTTTTCGAGATGCGCCATACTCGTCGCATGAGGTTCACATTGATGATGATCAAATACAATGGTTCGTCGAGACAGTGGAGGAACATCCAGTGTCCGAGGGTGGAAAATACTCGTCGCCTCGCATGCTCCTATCATGGGAAGTGGTTTGCGAGTGCTTCAGAATGTTCATGTCACGAATGGGTGTGCCTGGTTGAATCACTGCTCCGACAATCGAAATGTGTTTATACGGACTGTACAAGACAATCCACAAATCAAACTGTGGTTTTCCGGGCACTTTCATTTATCGCATGAGTATCCGGACTCCATCTCGAAGGTGGGATCATGCACTTTTGTACAGGTGGGGTCATGGGACCCGTCAGTACCAGGGATGGGAACCGACAAACAAGACTCATCCAAGGAAACGAACAACGTCTACGAGTCTATACGATCAATCATCACCTGAGTACGCCGGAAGACGTCGATCTCCGACTCGATGTAGAAATTGATCTGGAAACGGATCAAATGACCATGACTCAGACTATGGAGGAAGCCGATCGCGACGATTGGTTTCAAGCTTATGGTGAGTAGTTTGTTGGGTATATCCTTCTTGCTCATATGGTTGACCTCACGTACCGCGATGAAATGACACCGAAATTGAAGTACCTCGCGAAGAAGACGGGTAAGTTATCGAATACGGTGCTGCCATGCCTTTATAGTACATGAAATCGTTTTCTAATTACTGCGATTCTCGATACAGATGCTACTTGGAAACGCCGGATGGCTCGATTGCCGATGCTGCGTCTGTCAACTCCAAAGTTTGCTGGTGGCACATGGCGGATGGTAAAGTCATCGGACTCCATCAAGGACAGCTAGTAGAGTACGATTCGGAAACTCTGTCTCCACTGGGAATAGTTGTCAATGAGAAAGCTCTAGGCGGTCGGACCGTCATGGTGGTTGAAAGCGGCACAGCACTCGTTTTGGTAAATGAGATGACGAAGGATATTGAGGTCGTACATCCAAATGATGATGGCTCATATTGGAGAAAGTTTCAACGGAACAAACGAATACGGCAAGAAGAGAAACTTCGTGAAGCAATCGCGCGAAAATGGTTGGAAAAACAAGGGCAGAATTAATTTTAAGAATTACAGTTATATTACATTATTAACTAGCTTTCGATCATTTGACGATCTAGATCATGACCAAATGTTCGCTGCATGCCGCTATTGACCTTTTCATAGATCCGAACAAATGGAGGTCCACTCCAAGCATCTCCTCGCCTTTTGACGCTTCGAAGCAGAATCACAGCTTCGTGATGGCGTTCTTCATCGGTGACAATAACGTGAAAGAATTCGAGTACTTGGCGAACCGCCTCTTCATTGTTACTGTCGTTCTCGTCCATGAATATCATCAAAGGCTTGACATTTTCTTGGTAGAAGCTTTGCGTTGTCGATTGTGATGAAACTGGGACAGACTGGCCTTGATCATCACTGTCCGAGTCCATGACTATAACCTCGGTCTCGTAATCAGAAGTGGATTGCTGCAACATCTGGTTTACGCGTGGCTGGAAACGATCCGAGGGTGCTTTGTTAACTCTTGACTTGACATCCGAGGAATGGCGACTCTTCCTTGGTAGTAATCCGACTGGCCTGTCATCGCCATTTGCAATTTGAAGTTGCATTTCCAGCGGAAGGCTTTCAAGTTGTGTCATTGACACTCCATGATTCGATGATCCTGGTATAGGTTCGCTCCCACTCTTGACGGCAGCAAGTTTCATCATGCGGCGCATGTCCGTCTGCAGCAAACGAGCATCTCTTGTTGAACAAATATCTGTCTCATAAGCTGTTTTCCGCTCGTGATTTGCTGCATCTATCTTGGACAAAATGGACCGCTTCATGGGACTGGGGAGGTGGTTGACCTGACTTAGGTGGAGCTGGCTAAGCGAAGGAATAGCGATGTCACAATCTGCCTCAGTGACAGGAGAGTGAACGCTTGGAGCGGAAATATTTTCAGCCGCAAGTAACGGATCTCGCGTTTCAGTAGTCTCTTTGAAACCAGAGAAACCTTTTCTGGATGGAGACAACAGCGCCTCGCCACTAGATTTTTTCAAGAATTGTAGGATAGAGGAATTGGGAGTTGGTCGCGAGTCGATCCATTCCGTATAGTCATGAACAAGCTTGCTGATAACAATTCTGGCAAATAGTTCGGTGAGGTCGGTGAGGACGACAGACTCCACAAACATGCAAAGAACCAGCAACACTTACCCCATCCTCTGATATCATCTCGACTCACATTCATCTCTTCGAATAAATTCATTCCACAAGCAAATAGTAAGTCGCAATCTCGAGTTGCTGTTCCAGAGGGTATTTCGCAGCATCTGGATAAATTGTGGCAGCTCCCGTGACCAAGGAACTTCGGCGGTGGTGGCGCTCCTGTTTCCGTTGTTTCACTTTTAGTGTTATTTTGAAGCCCCTTACACCAACATGAGACATTCGCTTTCCTACTTCTTTAGCCAAGCCCTTCATCATATGATCTACCCCGTAAGGACCGTTGAATCTTACACCGTAATTGCACTTTCACATAAAACCCGGTTAGCATGTTCTCAAAAGTTCTTACCCAACAACTTGAAATTGAAACGTACCTCAGCTCCGATTGTCTTTCGCTCTGCGGGTTGCACAGGGCGGTCGTCAACGCCCTTACAAAACAAGTAAATTTTCTTTCCTACTCCCGGTCCTAGGACTCTGACTAACTCAGCTTCGCCCTCGTTTCCCAAGTCCCAGACATCTTGCACTGTCGCAAGTTGTTCCTCCTCGAGCTTGTTTTCAAGTTTGTGCCCGATACCAGGGAGGTCGCGGAGTTTAAGCTCTCTGAGAAGATCCTGTGCATCATCAACAACGAGCGATCTGTTTGGTTTTACTTTGTCTGTAGCTAGCTTGGCGAGAAATTTGTTGTGCGCAACTCCCACAGTGGCGGTGCAGCTTGTGACTTCAAAGATGGTCGTCCGAATGGTTTCGGCGATGGAAGCTATCGTTTTCAGTTGAATCGATGTTAGTCTCAAAAACATCTCCAGGAAAGCCTCATCGCATGACACTTGTTCGAGGTTTCCACCGTACAAATTGGCTTGTTCCTCGAGAATATCTGTTACTTGTTCAGAAACCTCTTCGTACCCATCAAAGTCGTACTTGAGAACAACCAAATCCGGACAGAGCTTTTGGCTTGTCCGAGATACATTCCTTTTTGATACCATATTTCCGGGCATGATAATTACAGGTGGCACACTCCGACGTTGACGAAGCATTGGCATCATCAGCCGGCGCGTTCGTGTCCGGGGAAAGCCCGAAATGCGAGATTACGACTGGTTTGTCCTGATAAGCCGGATAGTTCCGCAAAGCAACAGCAGCAAAAAGCAATCCATATCGACATGGAAGACGTAGCGTTGCTGGTTGATCCTCTGTTCATTATGAAAAGTGGACGCAGGACGAACCCGCTGCTTGAAGCTGCCAATAAAACTCAACCGAGAAGCAGAGAAGAACGACTCCAAAAATCAGGATCGGTTCCCACCGTCCGAATACGACCGTTGATATACTTGCTGTCCTTTGTGGGCGATCTCCGCCAGAGGCTTCAGATGCTGCATCATGAACATCATCGCTCTCATTGCTCTCTTCGATGACTTCAGTATCCTCCACCGCTCGGTCCTCTAATGTAACTCCCGACTCGAACTCAGCGTGATCACCACCCCAGATACGTTCTCGCTATCGGAGCCAACCATAAAAGTGTGTGTGTCTTGAGACTGACTTGATAACCCACAGGGGTAGTCAGAGTCTTCGTGCAGTAGCCCAGGCCAGCTTTCGTCGACAGGCGGGGCACTGAACGAATGGTTCTGTGGAAGCTTGACCAAGTCGTCTTTCGGCGCTTCAACGAGGTTTGGCACTTGACCTGAAACTGGAGGCGTCGACTCACATCTCGATAGCACAGTCATCGCTCGGCACTGTTCTCTCGTTCGCCTGACAAAAGCTGAGCGATATTCCCAGTCAATGCAAACCTATCTCGGACTTCTTTTATAAGGTACAGCCCATAAGGGAGCAAAGACTGAGCTTTTACACAATCGACGATCCAGGATGGGTAGCAAACGGGTGTCGGTTTCCGTTGCTTCTTGTAAATGTTTGCCTTGGCGGTTGACAAACGCTCAGCGATGATGTGAGTGATCCGACTCGTTTCGTACTTTTCTAGATCGCCACCATGTTTGTGAAGCATTCTTTGTAGGCTTTCAACATCAGGATCGGTATATCCATTGACCATAATTACAATACCTCGGAAGAAGAGGTCCTTGCGCGCTTCGGTATCAAGTTTTCCCAACTGCATTTCCGAGTCACTCTCTTCAATGTCATCATACGAGAGAGGGTTCGTATCATTTTCAGCTGCGAATTCTTCATTGAATTCATCTACACATATTTGATCCGCTTGCTGCGAATCTTCTGTGATTTCTGTGTGCTTTCTTTTCCGCCTGCTTCCATGTCGTCGTTGCAACCTCTTGAGCACGCTTTGAATCCCCGACTTTTTCCGCTTCTTTTCCTCTTTTCCTTGACATCCTCCGAAAATGATACTCTCCTTTTAGGACTCTTCTTCAGTTCCTTGTTTTGACTTTCAGGAGGAGGAGGAGGAGGCAAAACCAATCCGAATTGTTGTCGCTGCATGCTGATTTTGCGTGCCATGTAGTTGCGAAAACTATCTTCTCCAAAGGACACATTTGTCGACCGGCCCGCTTTGTCAACATTTATAGCCTCGGGCTGCATTGTTTTTGGAGGTTTCACCATCGTGACGGTTATAATCGAAAAGATAAAGGCTTCGCCATTGTAAAGCAATGTCTATTATTTGCAATCACAGAAAGGAGGCGGCGGCGACGAGAGAATTCTCCCATTGTTTCCGTTCCAAATAAAAATTGTGTTGCGCGCGTAGCGAGTGCACAATAAAGACTCAGGCTATCACTCATACCGGTACGACGTTTTAGCCTATTTTTCTCATCTCTAGAGCAAGAGTGAAAAACGAGACGAGAACCTTTCGCACATCAAAAGAAAAGTGAACGATCTAAATTTGTTATTTATAATCATATTACCCATAATAGCAATGTAACTATTTGGTTGGGAAGAATGATCATCTGTCAAAATAAGCTTCCCGAGCTCGTACGTTGAAATCATAATGGCGCAAGCTGGGGCAACTTTCAACATTCTGGCTTGGTTTCCTGTCCACAAAGCAGCCAAGCCTTCATTTCTAGCAATATCTCGCAGTGCGTTGAATGTCCCTATTGCAGCTGTTTGTTTCGGTTGAGTATACACGCTCGCTCCGTCGTGCAAGCATTTTGTGTCTATGGCTACTTCGGCGGCGGCCATTTGCATGTTGAGTGTCTGCCGCGTTTTAACAACATCAAAGGGCGTGGTACATGCCGCGGCGACTAGCCCTGCGGTCGCACCACTGACAAAGAGATTCCGGTTTGCTCGGATGTCGAAGGAGTTCGGTCAAGACGTGAAAGCAAATGTGCTTTCATTTCTTCTATACACAGCCAGTAAATAGCTGAAAAGGAACATCCCTCCACATGGTTGGCCGCCATCCTCGGTACAAAGCACCAATCCCTTCATTGCGAATAATACTTTGTAGATCCCCGAAGAATCCGAGGGTGATACGATTTTGTCCGGCTGCAGCTTGTCGCGTACGCAATGCTTCGAGAGGCGCCGTGACCGACGAGGCCAGAAACCGCGCCGATCCTCCGGCTACTACAGGTGCCCAAGTAGCATCATCAAAGCGCTTTCGTAGCCAGTAGATAAATTCGTCGTACGCCGAAAAGTAGAGGACCGTGTTCGGTATAGCCATGACCAGTGTTGGGAAGAGGCCCGCATAAATTCCTCGCAATCCTTCCGTGGCAAATATATTTCTCACCAATCGTATTGGCCCGCCACCATTGGTAGCAGAAGCCTTGGCTTGTTGTGTCAGACTCCCAGCAGCATCAAAATAAGAAACAGCAGTTTTTCGACAAAACACAATCCATGTGTCCATTGAAAATAACAAATGTACCGCATCCTCGGGGACAGCGTACCAAATTCGATGATGTGCTCGGCGATGTTTGCACTTCTGGAATAGCCGACTGCATTCGGATCTTTACGACGTCCAGCGGTGTTACTATAAGAGACGTGATAATGGATCCGGATTGCCCCGGAGACGATGCGAGTTCGTAGCTCTGACCTGCACTTGTCGTTTGACGCTGTCGTCATTATTTCTGCAAATCTGTAATACAAGGAAGGTAGACTGCTTGATGAAATTTTCAAATTCAAAGGAGATTTCCGCTGTCACTCAGTAGAATAGCAACTGCTCTTGACTGAGAAAGAGGAAGATAGACTGATTGATGAAGTCTATCTAATTAAAAAAGGAGATTGCCGCTGGTCATTCAGCAGTATGGCAACTGCTTCTGATAAAACGTTTGAAGGGAGATTTCTTTGGCGTTCCAGCTCCAGCGCATGGTGTGTTTTCTTCCGTTTTCGAGCGCGTGATTGATTGGCTGAGTGGATCAATCCCACGTGGCACTCTACGTGGCAGTGTCGCAGCACTTCTATAGTGGAAAACATCTTATTTGACCGTCAGCGACTCAACGTAAAAGGTGCAAAACGAGCAAAGAGTACCGGTATGAGTTTGGCAGAATGCGCGAAACAACGAGGCGTGAGATTTCGACAAAATCCCACCATGATAAAACCATCATGTTGCGTCTGTTGTTTTCATCTTTCAGCTCGTTTCTTCTTATCCTCTTACTGCAACTCGTTTATCTCCCGGAAAGTAGCAAAATCAATGGCATCTGCAACAGATTCGTCAAATAAACCAACATGCATTCCGTGCTCGACAATGGACTCAACTCATCTACTGGACGACGAGAAACTTTCTCAGAGCATTGTTGATCTTCCGCTTTGGCGCTTATCAAAGACCGACAAAGACATCACTTGTCTCTCTCGTAGCTTTACTGCTAAGAACTTCCAGTGCGCTCTCGATGCAATCAACAAAATGGGAAATTGCCGAACGCGAATCGCATCACCCTGATTTTCATTTGACCAATTATAGAAGCGTTGACGTTCAAATCTACACACACAATTGGGAGGAGTCACGGAAAACGATTTGCAGTTAGCGAAAATTTTGGATGAGGAAGTATCGATTGCGTACAGCCCCAAGTGGCTCGAATCACATCCTGAAGCAGGATCGTCTGCAAAAAAAATAATAGTACAGTGCACTAGCCTTCCTTCGCATTTCGCATTACTAGTTTAGACACTGCTTAATTTCGTTTCAATTTCTTTCATCATATTCGAAAGATGAAGGACGTCTTCGGAAACAGTATCGTCCCTGGTCGCGACGCTTCGACCGTTTGCTTTACCCCGCGCACTAGGAACCGTGCCTTTGTCAAATTTTGCTTGTCGCCCTCATGACAATACAGATTGCTTATCTGGGACACCACTCGACAAACCTTGTTCACCAGTTTATTATCCTTCTCCCAGCCTGCTACAGCTTGCAAAGATCGGTACTCCTTCAAAAGATTGTCCAAGACTTGCTCGTTCTGTCCTACAGCTTGGTTGAAAACAGCCAACGTCTCAAAGATCCAAGGTTCTGTATCCGAAGTAGTGCTTAATCGCTCCAGCAGGCATGGACGCGCGACAATGTCCTTCTTGATGAGTCGAGTTGAATTTCATTTCCAGAACTCTCTTGGAACGATTGCAAAGCGCCACCGACGATCGCGCGTACGCAGCGCTCTTCAAGAGGAGGAATGCCATCCGATGCTTGCTTCGCTTTGCGAAGATCAAGTAGCATTTCGCAGGCTTGAACAGCTTCGTCAAACTTGTTCAAATCAAGACAGGTGTACAATTTGCTCACCCATACTCTCCAATTATTCCGATTGTACTTCAATGCCTCCATCAACGCTGGATAGGCTTCCGCGGGGCGTTTTTGTCGCATGTGGATAGCGGCGACGTTGGCCCACGCGTCATATTCCTCTGGCTCCTGCTGAACGACCTCGGAGAACGCACGCAAAGCTGCCTCCCAATGTTCTAGTTGCATGTGGATCGCTCCAAGTCTAAACCATGCCGATGTAACGAGTGGCCGTATTTTCAATGCTTTCTCGTAGTAGTCGGCTGCAGTCTCAATTTGTCCTTTTCGTAGTGGTGCGCCCTAGTGCCAAAAGGCACTTGAATAACGCCCATAAGACACTTCAATAGCCTTTTCAAAACACTTCGGATCGTTTGTTATGTTGCCTAATGCCTCCCACATGCGAGGTGTCTCCTCGATCTCCAAACGTTCCCGGACAATCGTCTCAGCAGTCGCCATTTTACCGGCACGGCGATAGCAGTCGACGACATCATTCCAAAACTCAATGTCGGTGTACAACTCTGCCGCACTCGTAACGATTCCAAGCTTGGCGTACCGATCGGCCAAATCCTGTATCATCGACCATCGTGGAGGATATACAATCAAGTGCAGATTTTGAAGGCGTACTTGAACGGGTGCAGATTCTTCAATACTTTTGACAGTAGACTGAGTGATTGTCAATCGATTCGTATGCTGATCCACAAGAGCTTGAATCTGCAAAATAGCTCGTTCTCGAGCATGGCTTCGTTCAAACTCTAACCAGGATCGTTCCAACAATGCAGTGGAATAAACCATCCAATCATCGTGATGGTTCAAAACACGGGCAAGATAGGCGCCCATTTCTTCTGCGGTTAATTCATCGGCCGCATTACTTTCCTTTACATCAAGGCACAATGCCATCAGGATAGACTGGTCCAAAATGTTCAAATGTTTGATCTGCATATCACCTTCATCCTCGAACTGAATCCTTTCAAGCAAAATTTCGTCATTCGAATGCTCGACCCGCTGAAGGGAGCTTGCTTTCTCCGCTGTTGTTGTTTCCGAAGATGCAGGAACTGTGGATTGGGCACGAACTAATAGCTGGGCTGTGGCCTGTTGCTGATACTTTGTACGTTTACCAATCGAGCCCGTAACCTCGACACTGAGCCCCGATAGATTTTGAGCTTTTCGAAACGTCGGAAGCGATTTCTTCTGGAAATGAAATTGCGCCAGACCCCACTCTAGCATTACTGCAGCACCTTGGCTACGATATTCTGGCGAGCTTGGGTCGCAAAATATCTCAAGACACGATCGAAACGTATTTTGAGCTTCCGTCCACAACGTTTGCGATGATTCACGTGAATGTAGGAGTCGCTCGTGGGCCACAACGGAACGACTTCTCCAAACGGCTACACCTGCAATTGCCGTGAATGCTCGTAGATTGACGCTTGAGAATCAGTCAAGGCTGTCAAAATTGTGCGAGCGATCCACAGAAAATAGGGCACTTGGCACACTTGAACGGGCCATATACCATCTACAGCCAACTCAGCCAAGACTGAATTGTGATAAGCGTTATTTCTTTTTTCCACTAGTCTTCTTTTCTTCCTCTTCTTCGGTACTGCTCGCTTCCGCAAACGACAGATCTCGCCATTGTGAAAAACATGCGTGCGGGTTAACATCGTGCAAATCATGACCTTCAAGCGATGGTCCTGTGTAGTTGGCCTGCAAAAGAGATTCAGGGCAGCAACAGCCATAGACTCGATTTCTATGCACTTTATAACAGAGTTCCTTGCATATGCACTTGCTGTCGAAGATAATCGGACGGTGAAATCCCTTCCGCCGATCCTCGGAGCAGTTCTTGTGCTGTCGCTCCCCTCAGAATACCAAGGTAGTTGCCAGAGGAAAGAAGTTCTTCTATTTCTCTGATCGTCAACAACTCATCCTGGGACGTCGCGCTGATGTTAGGCGATGCAGTATGGAATGGAAGTTTTCGCTCCCACTCCAGACACGTTTTTTCGGCGGCAGTCAAATCCGATTCGTCGAAATTGACGCCATTAAAGTCCAACTCCGCAAAGCCGAACCCCGAATCATCATCACTGTCATCAGAATGCGAGTGAGTGTCTGTCATTTCTTTTGAAAGCTGTAGGCCGATATTTCACCACCAAACATAGATGTATTATTTGTTCTACTTTTTTTCACAAGAAGCAAATCGATGTGTTTTATTTTTCTCGTTTCTTGTTTCTTGGTCGAGGTCGGCCTCCGCCGCACGGACGACGGCCATTCGCTTTGCCGTCAACGGTCAACGGATGTGTTATGTTGTAGCCGTTGATGGTCATACACGTTTTGGTGTTAACACAAGTGCGTCAGCATGATATCCTACCTTAGATACTGGTTACTGCACCCGGCACTGCATTTGGCACGCGGTTGGAAGTTATGGAGATCGAACGACCCAAAAGGCTCAAAAGATGAGGACAATGACAGCAAGCGCGTGCCCTCAATTTTTCTTTCATTCTTTTTTACTTACTACACAAACCAACAGCAGTCACCAGTCGCTTGATGCTCCAAAGAGCAAACAAATAACATGATATTCCTAGGTCGGGTTATTTTACTATGCCTTTCTCAGGGAATTAGTGCCGTTGAAGATCCAATTGGAGATAACGTTCGAGCACTCGTTCAGTGGGTGAAAGATGCCCCAACGGGTTTTGTCCACGAGGACGTCGAGATAAGGCGCTACAACCCAGCAGACATGTCGCCGTTCTTTGGTGCATTCGCGACACGCTTCATTCCTGCGAATACGACATTATTTGTGTACCTCGAGACTATCTCATCACAGCAGAAGGCGCCGAAGATCAATGCTATACCGTCAAGAATTTCGTGCGCGAACTGCAACTGGGCAACGAGTCGAAATACGCACCTTACATCAACTATTTATATGATCAGCCCACCGGGCAACTTCCCAACGGCTGGTCGGAAGAGGGCCAAGAATTGCTCGACAAAATTCTGGTCGACAAACAGGAAGACGCACAATTCTTGCCGCCAGAAGAGCCGTTCGGATACTCCTTCAAAGAGGAATGCAAAGATAAATACGCGGATGCTCTCACGGAAGATGCCTATTTAATTGTTCTTCAACGTAGTTGGGATGATGTGATGATTCCTCTCTATGACATGCTAAGTCATCGCAACGGCAAATGGTTGAATACAGAATGCAATTCCGTGCACTACAACACGGACGATGTCACTGTGCGAGCCTCGCGCGATATTCAGCCTGGTGAGGAATTATACACTTCGTATAACTTTTGCGTCGACTGCGGTTCACGTGATGGAGATTACGGTACTCCGGAGATTCTCCGTGATTATGGATTTGTGGAGCAATATCCGCAGAGATGGATCTTTCACCAATACGAGAATCTAGCGTTTGAACTCGATGAAGTCGAGCATACAAATGAACAAGGGGAGACCTACGTAGCCATGCAAGTCACATGGTTATTCGGTCACCCTGCGGACGACGGCATCGAATTTCTCGAAGGGGAACTTCAGCGACTGGAAGATGTCGCCAGGGCCGATTTCAGGAGGAACTAGAGGTACCAGAGAATGAAGAAAAGTTGTGTCGGCAGTTCCTCGATGCAATAATAAACGCCATCATCCACGGCATTGAATCTGCTAGTGAGCTGGACCATAAGTGTACTGAGATGACGGAGGATGGCCCAGGATCATGCGAAGTGGTTCTTGATGGAGATGAAAGCCGTCGTCCTCGATACGATGCACTGCAAGAAGAACCGGATCATTTGGATTATACGTCATACCTTTGTAAACAAGGCCGGAATATGGTGTTTCCTGGCTATAAAGTCCTGGAAGTGGTTCCATCGCTGTATCAGAAAATTGCATTTTTCCATGACCCAGAATCCAAAGACACGTGCTTCGAGCTTGACACCGTTGTACAGATTTGCGGTAGTTATCGCGCCCATTACCACGAAATGGTAGTTCATTACACAGCTCGCTTCTTCGACACAGTAAAGCGAGTGCTTTTCGTTGGCGGTGGTGATTCGATGCTGTTGCACGAAATTATCAAGTACCCGTCTCTGGAGCTTGTGGTTGGTTTGGAATTGGACCAACAAGTCACCAGAGGAAGCTTTAAACATTTTGGTACACAGCCACATTGGGATAATGAGAAAGTCCAGTGGTGGTACGGTGACGCCGCGAAGAGTCTCCTCATGCTCCCTGGCGATTATTTCGGATCGTTTGACATGGTCCTCGTGGACTTGAGTGAAACTGTGATGTCTATGACGGTTACCGATGGGCTCGATATTTTGGCGCCCTTGCTCTCTTGTTGAAACCTGACGGTATTATTGTGAAGAATGAGCTGTATCTTGAGAAGTTCAGTGAAATCTTCGACTATACGGTGCAAGTTCATTTTAGGGATGTGCCAGTGATTTGTACTCAAGCATTGGTTTTGGAAGTTATGAAAATGATATGTTGTACAAACATCCGAAGAATCACGAAACAGGGTCGAATCTCTTTGTCGCCCCATACGATGATAACCAGTTCCAGTTTGAGAGCTGGCACGACTACAGGAGAAGGACAAAAGCGATTCAGCAAAAGACCTGCAAAAGCCCTGACGACGTCGAAGAGGAGTTAACAGAGCAAAAACGAAGCCCTGGTATCCTTATGGTTCTCGAGACGGAAAACGCTTCCGCGGACCTTGGCTCGATGGATACTTTCAAGAGTTCACTCGTTTCGTCCCTGGAGGAGGTTGGAGTAAAAGTGGTCAAGGCCTTGTCTCAATCAACTGAAGCTGAAGGGGCAGCTGTTGCTCTTGTCCTCGAGGAGGGTTACGTTGTAGCCCGGCGGTGGCCGCAGCGCAACTACTGTGCTTTTGACATCCATATGTGGGCTAACTTCGACGCGCACGAACATATTAAAAAAGCAGTTATCAAGCTAACAGGGGCGAGCGGCAAACACTCCGTTTCATCCTACCGCATCGTCGCTGGTGGTATGTTCGGCATCGAGTCTTGGAAGGAGGACGAGAAGAGTCGGGGACCGCGGCTCACGAGAGTGCAACAACTCAAAGAAGAAGTGACTCGCAATGCCGCAAGCAATGGTGATGCTTCGAAAACTGTTCTAAAGGAGGCGCTAGGACTGATCAAAGACAACGACTACAGTGCTCTTGTTGTTTGTGGCGAGAAAAGCAGAACCTGCACCAGTCTGGATGTTCTCCGTGATACAACAAGTGGACTCGTTGTACCCATCTGGGCTTGCCAAGGGATTGATCTGCAAAACGAGTATGCATTAAGTGCCAAGCTTGCCTGCGAAAAAGAAGTGTTGTCGGCCATTACCAATGGTGCCAAGGACAAGCCTTGTCGTGTTGTCGTCTTGGATGGTCACGTCCCATTTGAGTTCGGTCAAATTGTTCATAAGGTCTTCAAGAGCAGGTTCACAAGAGAAGAGACACTTGATGAGGATGTTGTGGTCATAGCCAATTCCCTAGACGTGAACGAGGAATGGAGAAGGGTATTTTGGACCGGTTCCGACGAGATTTCATCGTCCTTGAACCAGTCTTTCGCGCAGAAGTCCTTTTAACAGTTCTGACAGCAGCATGGAATTGGGTATCGTGTCCTCTGGCGACGAACATTTCTTTGAAAACCTGCTAGCTGTCTCTCGAAGTATCGAAAAGAGACGGGCTTGGACTCCGACGTCCGCAATGTGCAAGGAGGTCTGTTTAAGTACACGCCCAAATTCAAGCCGTCTCAGTTTTCCTTCCGAAAGATTACGATCAAACTGCTCCGCTAGAGCAGTGGTATTCTCAGCAACCAACTGGAAGGCAAACTGTTCTGCAACTCGAAGTTGATCCTTTGATTGACAAGGTTGTGAAGGAGAAACGTATTCTTGTTGATGGCCAAGAGCGCATCAAAAAAATTGTTGAAAACATACCGCGGACAGATGATGCCTTCAAGCTGTCACGCATATTGATAAAGCAAGCTGTCGAGGTTGTCGTTCATTCGATGGACGACAAGCCAGTAGCTTCGTCGGAAACCCATGAGATAACCATTGGAGATGGAAGTATCAACGTTTTTTGTGGCAAGGAGGGAACGCTATAGTTCTATGGGACGGTAGAAACCATGTGGACATCAATATTTTTACTCAAGGTGATGGAACTGATATAGCCGATCAGTTTTCTTCTGCGTTCAAGGAAGCCATACCGAGGCTAGGAATACGGCTCCGCGACGAGCAGCCTCGAGGACTTGGCCGAGTAGTCAACTTCCTCAAGGATATAGATCCCAGAGTAACTCCTCACTGGGCTTAGAAACTCCGGGCGATCGATTAAATGGAAATTGAATGTATTGATCAACTTATCTAGAGTATAGTTTAGTCTAGAATTGTTCGACGAGGACATGGGGACATTTTTCTTAGCTCTCCTAATCGATTACCTGGTACCGGTCCGATTCTCTTACACCGCTGGTCATTTTTTCGTTCGACCATGGCACTGCCGACAACATCATTTCTTGAATTATCGCATTTACTCTATTTCATTGCCCACTTCACACGAAAAGGAGATTTTTGTAACAATGCCGCAGCCATCGGATAGTAATTACGTCGCTGTTACGAGACATCGCAGACCATTTGCTCGACCAGCAGCTGATCGCCCAAATATTCTTTTGGTGGACGACAGCGACAAATTCGATGACGACCAACATTTCTGGACTTCGGTGGGCGCAAGCGCGTGGGAAATCGACCGACTAGAAGATGATGACATTCCTGTATCAAGGCATGAAGCTATTGTCGCGCCGCTCTTGGAAGAAGGTGAACTTGACGCTGACGCGATTGTTGTTTCACCCACTGGAAACTCCTCGGTTGCAGCCAACAATGCTTCGGAACGAAGACGCCGCGAAGAAGGGTGGTCAGATCTAGCATTGGATCAATTTATCACTCACACGACTGTGCACAGAGCTAATCAGGTATCCAATTCATCAAATGCGCGGTCGGGAAATAATACCGAGTGAATCCAACTATCTAGGCACCGAATGGAGTCTGTCGTTGTCATCGTGTACCTCTCGACCTTCATTCACATTTTCTTGTATGATGCCATCGGTCTAAGCAAAAGCAGTATAATGAATGGGCAATTTATGCAAAATTTCTTCATATGGTCGTGTAATAGCAATCGAATCTTGATGCTCAGTGCCGGCTGCCGCGCGATAAAGAAGAACGGAATCGCTTCCTGACTCGGTAGCCTTCGCACATTTTGGCTTGAGAGAGGCCGTACTGTATGATGAAGCCGTCGGCGTTGCAAAGCTTTTTTCCTTGGTCACCTATTTTCTTATCCCACAACGAGAACGACACTTGATAAAGGATCCCCTCGAACGATTCATAATCAACACATGCACGGGTTCCATCATTGCTTTACACTCCACGGGGTCTATCTCTCCTTGTGCGTGTACAGTTGATTGCTGCGCCACAGCCTGTTTCTGGGTCTGCATAATCTCCCGTTCCATGTTCGAGGCCGTTCCTGGAACGGTATTGCTGCTGATCGTCTCGGTCCTTGTTTATTGAACGGAAGAAAAGCCAAAGATTTTGCTTTGAGAGTTGCAATGGGTGCATAATAATAAACTTCGATATACGATAAGAGTGAAAAACGATTCGTGCGCTATTTGTTTTACGTGCACCTCAGTTCAGCGCTTTTCTATCTTTGCAGCTCGTAATCGAGACATGATTGTGTTGTCAGAAGCATCCACTGCTGCTGAATTATACTTGCTACTCAGTCAAATCTGCCACCAAAAAAGCAATGGCATCTTGTTGTGCGTCGGCACGCGTCTATGCAAGGCGCTCATCAATAGCCAGATATTGCGCATCTGCGTACGCCTTTACTTGTTCCAAAGATTCTTCCGCTGCGGCCTTCATTTGGTCTGCTTCATTCACGATTTGGACCTTCGCTTTACTTGCTGCTGCCATGTTTGCACGTGCAACTTCCACCTTTTCAAATGCATCTGCAAATGCTATTTCTGCGTCTGCCAATGTATTCTTTGCTGCGAACACGTGTTTTGGCAACTTCCCCTTTCCAAATGCATCTGCATATGCTATTTTTGCGTCTGCAAGTGCATTCTTTGCCGCGAACACATGGTTTGAAGCATCGGTCTTCATCGTCATCGCACGCTCTGCAACTGCCATGGTGTTAGCAGCGGCATCAATCACCTGTTGTTTCAACGCGTTTTTCTCATTGAGAGCTCTGTCCTCGGCTTCGTTCGCGGTACCGTAGTAATTCATGATGGATTTGTTAAGTGAATATGGAAAGCTACAAGGATTAACTTACTTGCGTTGCTGATGAACGAAAGATTGTGTCATGCTGCAATGCACGAGGGGTTCATTTCAAGTGTTGCTCCCGAATGACGAATTCCAACGACGCGATGAGAAGGTGTTGTTAGTTACGTTAAGGTTACGCGTTACCAGTTGACGCTTGACGCTGATCGACGGGTAACCAGTAACCTTAACGCAGTACACAGTTGGCGGAACAATAAGACCTCTCTCTTTTGATTTTCATTTATTTTCTTCATTGTTTTTGTTTGTCTCATTGTGTTCAGCTCGTTCTGATACATATGTTTTACGCGAGCAACTCTACAGCCATTGGTGTTGGCTTTGGAACAGCCGCACTGGGCGGAGCCTGCTTCGAAGTCGTCGGAATGGCGCTGAATGCAGGGTTTCGAAAGTTCGATACAGCCGAAGCAGATTGGTGGTACGATCAGAAGAGTGTCGGCAATGCTCTTTCGAACTACTTTGTTTTTCCTATAGAAGAGGAAGATCAAACGTGTGCCTCGTCCGATTTTTTGTGGCAAATCGTGTCAGATGGAAGATCTTCGCGTGTCTACGAAAATTCCTCCATGGAGCTTGACAAGTTATGACAACATTCGAGCCCACGCAGCTGCCAGTCGCAAGGAGCTTTTAGGATTTTGTAGTGATGTCTTGATATCGGATGCAGATGAACATGGGGTCAGCATTCAAGAGAAATCAGTCCCTTATCCTCTGGATGTCTATTACATTCATGCTCCTGCATGTTGGAAAGGCTGGCATCCAAGATGTGACAATCCTCCTCTCATTCAGGATTTACGATCGGCTTGGCAAGCTATGGAGGCGGTTGTGGGCTTGGACCATTCTGCTCAACGAATTGGTCTCTCCAATGTACGACCGGGCGAGCTTCTTGATATCATTCAATTCGTTCAAGCAAGGCAGCAAAACGGCGACGACAATCCAGCTCCTCCTCGCAAACCAGACGTTGTTCAGGCGTTTGCAGATCCTATTCGACCAGCCGATGAACTGAGGCGTATCTGCGAGGAGCATGGTATTGAATTTGTGTCGTACAGTACTTTGTAAGTAAACCTGAGTATTCTTGTTTTGAATAACCTCGAGGGATCTGATCGTTTGAGTATGTGCATCGCAGAGGAACGCAGCATCGTTCAGTGTCCGGAAATCCTGTATTAGGGAGCCCGATTATTCATTCCATCGCAGACAAGCACGGTCGATCCACAGCCGAAGTTGTTCTTAGCTGGGCACTTCAAAAGGTATGAGCGTAATACCGCGATCCAGCAACAAGCACCACATTCAACAACTAGCCCGTCTACTGGGAGACAACCCCGGATTTCTTGACGAATCCGATATGCATCAAGTTGATTCGATGAAAGATACAATTTAGCAAAACGTTAATTTATGTTACGGAGTATGACATTAAAATTTTAAGCATGCTCTACTTCTCCTACCACATGTCTCCACCATCCATATCAAAATCAGCGTCATCATCGAAATCAAAGCCACCTTCATCGAAAATATCTTCCGTGTCCATTGTATCACTGTCCCCGAAATCTTCGAGGGGCACTGTGTCGGTACCGTCCAAATCATCGTCATCGTCATCTAAACCAAGATCCAGGTCACTATCATCGTCTACGTCAATCGAAGCAGTTACACCACCCGAAGACAAGCCAATAACATCCTCATCGTCATCATCATCGTCTCCATCAAAAGAAATCTTTCTCGGCACCGGGGCAGATTTCTGCGGTCCTTATTGCTACCCTATCCGGATCTTCTTCCAGTTCCGCATCCAGACCAAGATCCAATAAGAAATCATCAAATCCATCTTCAAATTCTTCTTCCTCTTCATCCACTTCCTTGCGATTCGGCGAAGTTGCAGCGGCAGTCGCAGCTTGGTCCGCCGATGAGCCCAATTGTCCAAAGATACCATCTCCTAGAGCCACTGGAATATCCAGATCGTCATCGTCATCATCATCGGTAATAACATTATCCCGCTTTTCCGATTCCTCAAGCTCGCGACGCTCGCGCACACCCTTCCGTACCCCACACGCATGGCGGCTTCCATCTCTGGTGTCGCCCAGCGGCCTTGCAGCTCGATGAATTCTTCCATCGGAATCGGATGCTCGTGTGGAGCATCCCAACGATGGTGCCATTCAATCTGTTGGAAATGAGGCCACGGAACGGGATCGGGGTCATTGTCACCGATGGGCAAATCTTGAAAGGGCATGTTCTCCGGCGTGCGGCCGGGTCTCATCGTTCCAGGATATTCCATCATGGGTTCGTAAGTCGCAGGCAAAGCAGACTGCTCATCGTCGAGACTAGCGTATCCCGAACCTGGCGGGGCATAGATGTACAATTGGGTCGGTGAAGCAACACGACGGCCCCATGGCTTCGTGTGTTGTTGTTGGTGTATGCCAAATCCTTCCGCAGCGCCGATGAAACACAACGAGACGGAAAGAAGTAAGCCGCGCGCTTGCGTTGAAGCTCTCGATAGCGTCTTTCGTCTTTGATTGTCCATTATTCTTGAATTATGCATGACGACAAATGATTCGAAAGATAATACGGAGTAATAGTTGCTTATGCACCTTTGTTCTGCGTTCTGCTTCTTTGTTTGAATGAAGAACAACAACCGTCATGGTGGTGATGTGATGGCAATGGCTGTCCAAGCTCATTACCTAATCAAGTACACCTTATGCTACAGTGCACTATACTCGTACTGGTACTCACATGAACCTCAGGCAGATCAGCGACAATATACTTGGTAATCTAGCTAACACCACTCGAACAGCTAGCCTGTTATCAATCATTTAATCAATAAATAAATAAATAAAACAATTATGCAATGAAAAACTCCTCACGCAATAAGAGAGATCACAGCTATTGTACTGCAACAAGTTCATGTTATCATTATATAATCTGTTTCATAAGCTACGAGGAACGCGGCTTTTTTGCCGCGAGATCCTGAGTGATCCTTCCGCATTTTCCGATAGATACGCAGAGAGCTTGGCCAAGGAGCGACCGCGATGACTGATTGCGTTCTTTTCATCTTTGTCATTTCCGCGTACGTTTTCCCATTGCCTTCCAGTGGCTCAAACACTGGGTCCCAACCAAAATCCAGTGATCCTCTCGCTGGAACGATCTTTCCTTCGGTTCTTCCATCAAACACTTTGACAGGATAACCAGGACCAAGTGTAAAGGCAAAGACGGTTTGCGCGTAAGCAGTATTGTCATTGAAGCCGACTAGCATGTTGTTGAGACCATCGTGTCCGCATTTTCAAGAAACCATTTAATGTAAGGACCTGGTAAGCCATTTAACGCATGGAAGCACAGTGACGTATCTTCTGTAAAACAGGGCCCTTGTACCTGCTCCGCGGCAATTTTGCACTTTTCTTTGGCAATCTCGACAGGATCATCACCTTGGAGTTCGGGCAAATCAATCTTTTGATTGGTAATTTCAAAGGAAGACTCTTGCTGTTTGTGGAAAGAATATGACGGACTTCCTCCAGTTTCTTTATATTTCCAGTGACAAACGTCAGAGCAGGCAGTTCGGATGACATGCTATCGAAGGAGGCAAAGGAAGGAATGAGCGATAATCGGATCGAGGTGCTTGTCAAAGAACGATGATTCGGAACGATCAGGGCTTCCGCGCGGGTGAAGAAAAGAGCCAATGGTAAACTATGCCTTGATTCGAATCTCATGCAAGCGACAGAAAAGTGATCGATTGGTCGTTGCTATGATGATTAGCTTTGTTTACAAATCAGAAATAGCAACAGTTGAGGCACCATCATCGCGTTCTGTCTGTCTTCGAGTGCATGGTGGAAAACAGAGCACAATACCGAAATCGTAGCGGCACTGCCAACGAGACGGTCAATATTATTTGACGAGTTCCCGCACCAAAAAAAGGCTTCGTCCATTTACTTTTTCCATCAAGTTCCTCGAGTCACATTCGTTTATATTATTTTATTCTTTATTGGTTGAATGAAGCGTTTTCGTTCACACAGAATGAACGTTCGTACGGATTATATCGGGCGTACATTCTGCGCAAAGCACGGTCAAGAAACGTGTAGACAGTGTCGTATCAACTTTGCACGAAAGAATCGCATGGCAGAAGCGAAATCCAACACTCGGGTGCCTCCCAACGTCCCAATTATTACCGTGCATGATATTGCTGAAACGTTTTCATCGCTCATGAAAACGTTGATAGCAAAGCAGATGGCTCGTCCGCAGCCTGCAAGAGAAATTCAAGTCGTCATCTTCCGCTTGAACGAGGCCACTGGCTTGCTCAAAGTTCTTCAAAAACACGGAGAAGATGTCGAAGAGCCTCTCCGACGAGCTCTATCATGGATGGATGCTGCTTCCTGGAGAAACTACTCATTGATATGGAGATCTGCAGCATTCCAAACACACACTTCGATTTGAACGCACCCGTGGATTGGAAGACAGTGTACTACTTGGTGCGGTTGTTGAGTTGGCTCTACGTCGCGGGGATCCTCATTGGTGCGTGGATTCCCAGTTTTTACAATGCGTGGTGCAATGAACACATTTCATCCGCTACACGATTCGCATTGTACGTTTCGTGCTTGGAAATGATCGACGCTCTGCGAGGTCAATCACAGTCCCGTCCTTGGTATATCGTGTTACTTCCCGTCCTACACCTCTAGGGATCGAATGGTTTGTTACACCCTTGGTGGGTTCTGTACACCTTTCGCACTTTGTGACGGTAGGCTGCAGGACCTTGGGCGCCATGACTGTGGATCTTGTTGTTCTCCCCTTGAGCGTGATGAGTGAAATGTGGATGCTTTGCCAAGCCGCAGCCTCTCATTCTTCTGCCCTGTACATCGCTGTGGCATTGTGGCCGTTGATGCTCGTTCCCGCGTATCTTGAAATCGCACAAGGTATGGAGGATGAAAGAAAGGAGCAGGAGCGTCGTCGACGATCACAATTCACCCGGCGCTATCCACAATATTGAAGATCTTGATGCCGATTTGTGTTTCTGAGTTTTGACTCAAGATCTCAAAAGAATCAAGCAAGCTTTGAAAAAGCGAGCAATGCCAGATCATACCTACATATACTAATTACATTCAATTCGATCTTCATTCTCGTTTCGTGTCTCTATAGGCGGATCGTGTAATTGTTTTGCAAATGAGTTCACTAGATCAACTAGACTGTGCATCTCGAATCATCAAGAAAGTGAATCATGACGCGTCGCGACCGGCGTTTGGAAACTATGGGGTGCGTTTCATGCGAACGCTTCGGGCTTCCACAATAAAGAGATATCCACTACCTACCAACTCTTTTCTAGAGTTTACGTAGAACTATATGTTTGCATCTGTATGATAAACTTAATCTATTGCTGCGAACTAAAGCCAATCGTACGACAAAGAAGCTAAAAAAAACTGTACGCTTTGTAACTCATTGAGACTTATTTACAGAGAAGCACTCGTGGCATCGATGAAATTAGTCGAGGCGTCCTGGCAACAGTCAGATAATCTAGACTAGCTAGCCACTTTCTGTCTACCAAGAACCTCCTTTAAAATCGCATTCCCAATCAAGCGCCCCCAACAGTCATAACATTCATCGCATGGGTGCACTTGGTCCACAGAAAACATCTCAGTGGCCGGCATATGCATGTAAAGCCATGAAAACCGAGAAGCGAGACTTCGCTCTACGTCATCTGCTTTCCTCCGATAGTATCGACTCATTTCACGCTCAATGCATCGCCTCTCTCTCTTTGATATATCTCGAAGAACCAGAATCGTATTTTCCGAGTCTTTTGAGACCACATTTCGCCTTTTCTTTCTTGGTATTCGGCAAGATTTTGGATAGACGGAGCCGGAACAAACATGACATCACCTTCATTTGCCCTTGCAAAATTTCGCTTGTGCATATCCATAATGTCCACGCTTGGAACCGACAAGAACTTCAAAGGTAGAATCTGAAAAGAAGGGACTGCGCGAGCACACATGCCCGGTAACACAACCAAAGGGCGATTCCCGAAACCGGTTGCCTCGAAAAGGTATCCTTCAAATTATGCCGCTGCTCGTCTCGGCGAAGCGAGTTCCGTAAGCTCCCGTCTTTTGACTAGGACTTGGAAGTCGGCTACTGCTTCCGGGCGAGATATATTCAAAGGTTTCTCCAACTTTCTCCAGCACACTTTCCGTAGCAACCTCTACTTGAAGACGGATCGTTTCCAGCTGTCGCTGCATCTTATCATTCAATGTCTCCAAAAGCCTACGTAATTCGTGCGTGTAGTTTCCACCTCTTTCTCTCGCCTGCTTTCGGAATTCGATGTCTTCTCCTCTCAACAAGAAAGGGAAGCAAGCACTCTTGAGATCGTTTGACCCGGTCACTGCGACAACAACGTCATAGGGCCCAAACGAATCAGGTTGATCAAAACGTTTTCGATGTTCAGCCAATAGTTCTTTCCATCGACTGAGAATTTCAGAGTCCCCACTGTACGACGACTGCTGGGCAGTGTTCTGCTTGTTAGACGTTTCTTCACAAGATGAAGACTCATCTGAACTGGAATCAGTATCACTGCAACTTAGTTTGCAGAGCTGATCGAGCGCGATCGAGTCGTCGTCATCTGCAACTGCAACTGACTGTTTTGTGAATCTCGTTTCTCGAACTTGATCCCTCGTTCTATTTCTCTCACAATCCATCCGGTAGAAGCCCCAGGGCACCATGACAACTCCAATAAACAATTCGTCCTCCCAGCTTTTCGAGAGCGTTTTACTGATCGCTTCAGGTAGTATAGGAGTGGCTGATTTACTCTGACCAACTCCAATGGCCAGTGAATCACCGATCACTAGTACGCGAATCGCAGGCTTTTCCAAAGCTGATTGAAGGAACCGCGGAAGCTCGCGTACAGGAAGGGAGCGGCTCTATATTCAGCGCCATGGCATTGGGATTGGGAGGGCCTATCCTTCGAATTATCACTAGCAAGATCATTCTCGTCTTCTGGATGGACAACGACGACACCGTGACTGGGCGTCAGCGGATGAGGTGCATCTCCGAAGTAATGACGATATTTCAATATCCCGATCGCCCCTTGCAGGATAGCCACCGACGGAAGCGTAAAAGCAGCTACCACAGTCCATAAAATGCTCTGCGTGACTGCCAGCGCGAGGACAGCAGACGGAAGTATAATATAAAATACCCATGTAAAATCATCAATTCGACAGGTCGTTCATCTCCACGACTCGCAAAGTCCAAGTAGCTGCACGTGAACATTCTTTATTTTAGACGACTCTCTTCCTCACTTGCATCAATATTTTCCAGCAGCAGATGTTATTGAAAAAAAAGAGAAGAAGAAAAGAAATCCTTTATAGTCTTTCCACCTGCGAGAAGCCTTGATTCGAAAAAATTGGCACTGCTCGAAATGAAATCGAGGAGGGTCTTTTGAATTGAACGCGCTGCTTTGTTGCGAGCTGCGAGATTCGTGAAACGTCTCGCCAAAGCATTGGCGGTTATCTTGCAGTTATATTGATGGATCCGTGCTACGTGTTACACTTCGCACTGGTACCCAGGTCAATCGGAGTGGAGATGATCCGTGTTTCAGGTTACAAGGACACGGGATTGAAACACGAGGTTACCGCTTTACTAAACGAAACGCGTCGTTTTGGACGATGGAAAAAGTTGCAACTCGGTAATCAACACAGCACCGGTTGTGATTGACTGCTGGATATTATTGTTGCTGTCGCAAACAATCTATCTTATACATAGCAATAATGCAAATCTTCGTAAAGACTTTGACGGGTAAGACCATCACGCTCGATGTCGAGCCGTCTGACACTATCGATAATGTCAAGACCAAGATCCAGGATAAGGAGGGTATCCTCCGGATCAACAGCGTTTGATTTTCGCCGGAAAGCAGTTGGAAGACGGCCGAACATTGTCTGATTACAACATTCAGAAAGAATCTACCTTGCATTTGGTTCTCCGATTGCGGGGTGGTGGTAAGAAGCGCAAGAAAAAGGTCTACAGCAAGCCCAAGAAGGTCAAGCGCGTGCACAAGACCACTCCCCTTCAAACGCTCAAGTACTACCGAGTTGAGGGAGACGGAAAAGTAACCCGTCTTAGAAAATACTCCCCTGTCGCTGGTGTTGGATGCTTCATGGCCCAGCATAAGGATCGCTACTACTGCGGCAAATCCGGAACTACATTCTTGTACGAAGACATGAAGGAATAAACCTTTAACTAGCACCCAATGAAAACAAAAGTCTCTTTTAGTTGTGTGTGTACTTGCCTGTTTAATTGAGTGTCTATTATTTAAATTGAAGGCGTCTCAATGACTGACAGAAACCTAAATGCTATCCAGACGAAGCGAAAGGTAACGGCAACGAAGTAATGTAGACTAGCAAGTAACGTTTCATCTTAGATTAGGGTGTCGATCGAACGGATACACGTCCTGAAAGCAACGATCCATGCATGCATCTACATACTCTTCTGCCCGCTTTGTACAGTTGGGATTGGCACGAACCGATAGAACAGCTCGCCTCCGTACGCATTCCTTTCCGTGTCCAGCGTACTTTTCCATGCGGGTAGCTCCTTCCAAAACGAGCACTCGCCCGAGAGATTCTCCGCGCGAATTTCGGTACAAGCCAGATGGATGCAATTCCGAATAGGGTCCATCTTGGTTCGACACATGTCAATCGCATGAATGAGCTCATGAGCAATCGTTTTGTGTGTCATGAGTTCATTTTCCATGTACTGCTGGCAGACATAAATTTCTGGATTGAGTTTGAGTGACGAAGAGCCTTCGTTTTCACGCTGTATTTGTTTCTGCAAGTCCTGTATCGAGCGATGGCACTGTTCTTTCATTTCCAGCTTGCCGTTCGTTTTCAAAATTACCTCTTCGACCATTCCAAATCCACCGGCAGCAGGTTCTTCGCAAGACATGCATCGAATGAATCGATCGGTGGTTGACAGCCAGCATCTACTAAATGCTGTACAAGAAATTGGATGGATTTGTTTTTGGTGAGAGCATTCTCCACCCATTGGTTGCACAATCGAGCCGACTCCTTTTCATCGTCTCGCACTGGTTTGGCTGCCGGTGGCGGAGGCACTTGTGACATATTCTCTTTTATATACAAAATGAAGTGCTCTAGTCAATCGACAACAAGCTTTGGGTATTATATCTGTTCTCTTTATTGTAATCTTCACCTTCATTGTCACTCGTTCCTCGTTTTTCTCCTCTTTTCTCCTCGTCCGTCATCTTCCGTCACCATTTACATAGCTATGTCGAAAAGAGTGTGCCGAAAATGAGCGGTACGACATCGAGCTCTCAAGCGTTCGGCATGTCAGCGCCAACGCCATCGAAAACCACCATGTTTTTTTCCATGAACTTTATTTTGAAAACAACGAACCGATCGAGCCAAAGTTCTCTTTTCTCTCGCTATCTTTTCCTCCAGCATATCTATCATAGTGACAAATAGAGAGAAAACGAGCATTGCCTGATATGCGCCATCTTTCGCCGATTTCCATTCTTTTGGCAACTTCTTTAGTTGCTCCATGCACAGCATCGGAGGAATCGCACCCACTCTCCATCATTCTCTTTCGGGTCGACCTACTCATGATTTACACACAAGTAACGGTGCGGAGAATCAGGTCAGAGTTTGTTTCTTGAGACTGATCCGACAAACGGAATAGCTTCACTCGAAGATGATTACTGTGTGACAAAACGTGACGGTACTCTGGAGAAAATGGACCCCAACAAAATATACCGCAGACTCAAGGATCTATCGGAAGGTCTAAATATGCAATTTGTTAATTTGCAGTCGCTCACAGACTCAATAGTTCGGGAATATATCCCAAGGTCACAACACATGAAATGGATATCCTAGCCGCCGAGTCGGCAGCGAGTTTGTCCACACAACACCCGGACTACGCACGGTTGGCAGCTCGTATTGTCGTGACGCAAAATCACAAAAACACCCCAGAGACATTTTCAAAGGCGATCCAAGTCATGTGCGAAGAAGATGAAGAGAGTTTTATTGATCCGATACTCGTGGACTTGGTTCGAAGGAGGGACTGGAAATTGATGCTCAAATTCGACACTATCGAGATCTTGAATTGACATATTTTGGATTCAAAACACTTGAGCGGGCGTATTTGCTGAAAACAGACACAAATCAAATTGTAGAGCGACCCCAGTATCTTCTCATGAGAGTCGCTCTCGGTATTCATTGCTGTGATCCCAAGCGACCGAACGAGGATGCGAACTTGGAGGCTGCGTTTGAGACGTACGATTATCTGAGCAGAGGTCTCTTCACACATGCTTCACCGACCCTCTTCCACTCCGGCACAACTCATCCTCAGCTTTCCTCATGCTTTCTTGTACAAATGAGCGACGATTCCATTTCGGGGATCTATGACACTCTGAAACGATGCGCCGTGATTTCCAAATCCGCTGGGGTATTGGCTTGTCCGTTCACAACATTCGGGCACGAGGAACGCCGATTCGCGGTACGCGCGGGGTTTCGAATGGCTTGGTACCCATGCTTCGAGTCTACGATGCCACAAGCCGCTATGTCGACCAAGGAGGGGCAAGCGACCGGGTGCTTTTGCAGTCTATTTGGAGCCGTGGCATTCCGATATATTTGATGTATTGAATCTCAAGAAAATCACGGAAAAGAAGAGCATCGAGCGCGGGATTTGTTTTACGCGCTATGGATTCCTGACTTATTCATGAAGCGTGTCGAAGAAGACGGAGTGTGGAGTCTTATGTGTCCTCGACAAAGTCCTGGTTTACCGGAGCAATACGGTAAAGCCTTTGAGGAGATGTACGAGAAATATGAGAGGAAGGTCGCCTTGTCAAACAAATCCGAGCACGAGAGCTTTGGAGTGCGATTCTAGAGTCGCAAATCGAGACCGGTACACCCT
Source organism: Fistulifera pelliculosa (assembly GCA_026008555.1). Taxonomy (NCBI): domain Eukaryota; phylum Bacillariophyta; class Bacillariophyceae; order Naviculales; family Stauroneidaceae; genus Fistulifera; species Fistulifera pelliculosa. The sequence goes on from BROJ01000033.1 coordinate 257,316, forward strand.
ACATGCTGTATAAGGATGCTTGCAATGCGAAAAGTAACCAGAAGAATCTTGGAACCATTCAGTGTAGTAATCTCTGCACTGAAATTGTTCAATATACAGACCCAGAGGAAGTTGCTGTTTGTAACCTTGCTAGCATCTGCTTGTCGAAGTTCGTGGTATCAGACCGCGGTCAAGTGGGCTCAACCAACCCCGAGTCAGGTAGCGCGTTCTTCGACCACGCAGCTCTACATCGGGCTACTAAAGTTGTCACTCGTAATCTCAACAAGATCATTGACGTCAACAGCTATCCAGTTGAAGGAGCCCGAACATCGAATCTGAACCACCGCCCTATCGGAATTGGTGTTTCGGGTCTAGCAGATGCATTTCTGCGACTTGGCCTGCCTTTCACTTCAAAACTTGCAAAAGAGTTGAATGAAGCCATTTTCGAGACAATTTACCATGCTGGGTTGGAGGCTAGCGCCGAACTGGCCGAAGTCGAAGGCTCATATAGTTCATTCGAAGGCAGTCCTGCCAGTCAAGGAAAGCTACAATTCCACCTCTGGGGCTTAGAGGACGAGCAAACTCCAAGCTACCGGCACATGATGCCGGGTAGCCAGAGTCAGTTGATTCAAAAGTATGGAGATGGTATGTTACCTGATGGTGGGTACGATTGGAAAGCTCTTCGACAACGCATCATGTCTACAGGCCTTCGAAACTCCTTGCTTCTTGCGCCGATGCCAACTGCGTCAACTTCCCAAATTCTAGGAGTGAATGAATGTTTCGAGCCATTTAGTTCTAATCTCTACCTTCGAAGAGTGCGTGCCGGTGAGTTCATTATGGCCAATCCACACTTACTTCAAGATCTGACGGATCGAGGCTTATGGACGCCGTCGGTGCGCAATCAGATGATGCGAGACGGCGGATCTGTGCAGAACATTCCCGAAATACCTGATCGCCTCAAGGAACTGTACAAGACTGTATGGGAAATCAAGATGAAGGACATCATCGACATGGCTGCAGACAGGGCAAGTTCATCGACCAAAGCCAGTCTCTCAATCTGTTCATTGCCGATCCTACGGTGGATAAGCTAACTGCAATGCACTTTTACGCGTGGAAGAAAGGACTCAAGACAGGGATGTACTACCTAAGAACGAAACCAGCAGTGAATGCCATCCAATACACAGTGGAGAAAACAGCATCGAACAGTTTATATGCAAACATTGAAGACGCCGAGCGTGATGATGTGTGCATCACCTGCCAGGCATAGATATCTTTCGTATAAAATAGACGATATTCGCTCAAATCATAACCAAAAGGCTTGAATGTGACCACTTCTTATGTTTATTATTCAATTTCTTTAGAACTTGGCAAGGTCCAATTCGAACTTCTTGGCAGCCTTATCAATACTTCCGTACTTGTTGACAGTCTTAATTCCCTTGGTGCTCAAGCGAAGTCTGACATTGCGGTTCAAATCCTCGGAGAAAAATCGTTTCCACTGCAAGTTGACTTCCTGAACCTTCTTGTTGCGCTTGTGCGAGAAGGTAACAACACGGGCTTGACGGTTGGGTGTTTTGCCCAACAAGTCGCAAACTCGCGCTCGCATTTGCATATTCGATCCATTCTGCGTCTATGAAATGTCACGAAAGTGTGAGGAAAAGCCATAAAAACGAACCAACTGTGAACTGGGAAGACTGAGCTCTCCTGTTGTGGCGAAGGGTTATCGAAGCGAAAAATAGTTCCCTGTCGGCATCACGTACCTTCTGGCCGGCCCCGAAAACAGGCGTGTATCCGGTGAAGGATTGAACTTGAATGACCGCCAAAGCGGCAAGGATTAAGGAAAGGAAACTCTTCATCTTGGTTAAACAACAAGGAATCGTTGCAGTAAAAGCAACATCAATAGCAAGGAGAGACCGGCACCAACAGCCATCACAATCACACGAAACGAGGACCATCGAGAGGAGAAAGTCAGAGAACGGGTTATGAGTTTTGATGAAGAAGCGACCGACGTCAGTGAAAAGAATGGCTGACAGCCTTGACTATACGTAATGATGTACTTTGTCTGTGCGGTTTCATTGCTATGCGAAAGGAAGCCCGGAATGACTCGGACTGGCAATCGGTACTCGCAGTGCTGAGAGCAGCCAGCGACGCTGTGTGATCTTCTCGTCGCTCATCGCTGCCATTTCCATTTTGCATTCAATCATATTCAATTGGAAGAATAGAGATTGAATACAACCGATTTTGCACTTTATTTTTTTAGTAGTTTATTCAATCAACCATGGCTAGCGGAATGGGAGTCCGAGGGACCACGGGTCGCTGCTACGGCTTTTATCATGACCTTCTTGAATGTCAAGTATGTCTATTATTTGATTTTGTTTTTCCTTGCTGTTCCCACGTATTCCTTTTCTCATGATTGTTTTTTCAAATATAGCACGAATATCAAATGGCGCTTTTAGTGAGGAAAAGACGCCAAGCCCTGCTCCGACAGGCGTCAAGATTACTTTGAATGCCTTCACAGCCGAAAAGAGATTACTCGGGTAAAAGCCGTGCTCCTGGAGGAAAAGAAACAGGCTTACGAAGCGAAACACGGAAAAGTATCGCACTAGAAAGAGGCGGGAAACTGTTCAAATTATTTAATGCATCTAAATGGACCTTTAATTCTGCTTGGCTGAATTTCGAAATTGTTCTCGCAATTCTTCGTAGGTCGCACATCCAGTAATTGGCTCTACAATCTCCTTCCATTTAGCATGAATTCGTTGTCTTACGGAATCACTCAGTTGATACTCTCCATCACCAATTTTGCCTTCTACAAGCTTACTTGATTGCATGCCGGCGTCTTTCGGAAGAAAACAAGCTTCGTTTCGGTAAATTTTGGAAAGCTTTTCGTCGAAATGTGATTCTCGATTCTTCATGAATTCGAATGTTGATCTCTCAGTAGCTAGCTTTATTATTTCTGGTTTGTCAAAATCAACCTGTTCGTTGGAAAGGAATTTGCAAACTCTATGCACTTGATTCTCGAGGTCGTCTTTCAGATCCTCAAAGAAAATGATTAGTACACTTGTGTCCTCCCTTCGGGTGTACCAGGAAATCAGATGGTGAAAATAAGATGCGGCTTTCATGTTGCTCTCTGGTGCGCCGCGTCCGAGCCAAAATTCATTTGCAAAAGTGTCCAAGGAAATAGAACCGGGCTCGAAAACCACCCTTCGAAGAACCGATAAAAGCTGACCACAACATCACACGGATTTCGAACAACATTGATGATTTTGGGAAACGGCGGACAGTGGTCGGCCCACAAGTGAGTTTTGAAAATTCGTGGCTTTCCTTCGTCTTGTCCGAACTGTGGCGCCTCAAGATCTTGTTGCTGATCAAATGCAAGTTCGATCCACGGAACGACTCTACTTATTTCATCAAACGACATATCTCCCCTTTATCCGCAGAACGAATTTGATGGCAGATTTGCTGCATCCAAGTTGTGCCCGCTTTGGGCGTGGTGGATATGGCAACATCATTGGGTCGAGGTTTGTAGTTGAGCCCTTTCAGCCTACCTTCCTCCGTTTCGAAATTACTTAACTTCCTCCGAAGGTCCAGCACAGCCTCGGAGACGGTTTTGTCCTTGAAGTCTTCTTTCGGCATGCTTCACTTCAGTTGCAGTGCCTACAAAAGACTTGGGGATAGCACGAACAGAGATCTCTGTCTCTCTGAAAATTGATTTCGATGAGCGAGAATTCCCCAGATTTCGGGTGCATTAATTCGTTGCATTCGTCTCTAGTACCACTACGACTGTTACCTCGTTTTTCATTATTTCTATTTCTGTGTGTGAGGAACCGCGCGAAAAGCGCGATCAGCCACCTCCACCAACCATCGTGGATCGCGATGTCGTGTTGGAGTTTGGCGGCGAAACGGAACATGAAAAGAAAACATTCACATCTTTCTTCTTTGAACAGCTGACTTTTGTATTTGATAACCTTTGAAGGATGCCGAAATCTAAGAGACACAGAGCCGGTACGTTAAAGAATAGAACTGCTTCTCTTTTGCTCTGCGCGTCCAACTTATCATTTGTTTTCTTTACCAGTTGCCTTGACGCAAACCGAGAAACGATCAACTCGTGATCACAAATCTACTTTCATTCAGACGCTACGGGACAGTATTGACCAATATGATCGATTATATGTATTCCAGTATGAAAATATGCGCAGCACGAAATTTAAGGATGTCCGCTGGAAATTCGCCGATAGCCGCATTGTCATGGGGAAGAACAAACTGATGCAGATTGCTCTCGGCAGATCAGAAGCCGATGAGTACGAGTCGGATTTGCAGCATGTCTCCAATTTTATCAGTGGAGCGAACGTAGGTTTGCTTTTGACTTCCAAGTCGCGAGAAGAGGTCGAATCATACTTTGAGGAGCTGGTGGAACCTGACTATGCGCGTGCTGGGGCCATTGCGCACCGTACTGTTTCCATTACGGATGATGATCTCAAAGATAAACCAGTCAGCGTTATGGAAGGACTGAGAAAGCTCGGTATGCCTGTGGAGATCAAGACCGGGAAAATTGTTCTGATTCCGAACGAATATAATATCTGCAAAGAAGGAGACACGCTCACCGTTGAACAATGCAAGCTGCTTGCACAGTTCGAGATCCAGCTGGCAGAGTTTCGAGTGAAGCTGGTCTGCCACTGGTCCAAAGGAACATTTGAATCTCTAGAATAAGAATGTAGCTCTAACCTGTAACCGAACTCCAAGTCTCCAACCTCCTCCAAGTTTGCCTTTCGTGTTTCGTCTGTTTGTTGTACGTCGTTGGTTGAATTTCCGGACCCGGAGGATGCCCTTGTAATTCTCCGCTTTTCAGTTGCATATTTGCACTTGACTATGATGAAATAAGTATTACTACTGAAACAAATACTATCCTTGTACTTTTGATAGGACAGTGTGAGTCATTGGTTTTTCAAATATAGGTGAACATGTACATTTTTCGAAAGTCCAACGTCGGTTGAGTTTTGCACGCCGCCCAGCATACTTCAGACGTCATAGTACTTTTCTAAAATGAAATTGATGGTGGCAGGTGGATTTGAATGGTGGAGGCAGGCGGCAGGTTGCTCGTCGGTTACCACGAAGATGCTGGGAAGCGACACAGCGACTTCGTAACAAAATTAATGCACCTCTCAAGCGACCATGGCAGGTTCGGTTTCTCAGTCCATGGACACCTCCGATGGAGATCAAATGGACGACGGTTCGCTAGAGCTAAACGAAAATACTTTGGCAGCAACAAGCAGGCCACAAATGACTGTTTCAAGCGACGAAGTTAACTATCTCGTCTTCCGGTACGTCCTTCGACACCGCTTTTATATTATTATAATCAATTTAAATCATCGCTGATTGCTCATCCTTGATTCTGTCTTTTCTTTCCGTATAAAGATATCTACAGGAGTGCGGATTCGTTCATTCTGCGTTTTCGTTTGTGCATGAAAGCATGCTTGGTAGGACAGGTCTGCGGTCTATTGATAAAATAGTTCCACCTGGAGCTCTCATTACATTCCTGCAAAAGGATTACAATACGTCGGAATAGAGGAGGGCTTGAACCGTGAAAACTCAGCAGAGGGAAAGAGAGTAGAGAACGAAAATGATTTTCATTGCTTTCGCCAGCGACGATTGCGTCAATAACAAGGGAAAATCCACCTATACAACTCAATGTACCTCCAGCGACGGCAGCGGCTGCGGTGAAAGCGAGACTGGAGGCCCAAGCAAAAATAGAGGAAGATTTAAGGAATCAGCAAGTATTATCTTTCAGTGCAGGCCTTGATCAAGCAGTCGGCCTGGACCAGGCGAGACAGGCGTTTGCAGCTCAAGCTGCAACCGTTCAAGCAGTAGCGGCTATGAGCCAATTGCAGCAACAGATAGGAAACTCATCACTGGGATCGGAAGAGCAGGCCCTTCGCAACGCAGCAAGTGCGGTGGATCTATTATCATTACGGCAAGGCAGTAGCACCACAGATAAGATTGCTGCAGAGGCAACCGCTCAACCTCGGGGAAACGGGGGCAGGTCTGGATTGAAGAGGAGTGGAAAGAAATTGAAGACATCAAAGTCGGATGACGTTTCACAAGAGAGCTCGTCGTTAAAGGAGTCGCTTGATGATGACGCCTCCAAGGCGGAGGAGACGAAAAATTTCGGGTCGGATACTGAGTCAGACAAGAATGTTATTAAATCACAGCCTATCGAACCTCAAATCAGCGAGACCGTCAATGATGAAATTGAATTACCACCAGCAGAACCTCAAGCTGTGCATGAAAATGGCGAGGTCAAAATAAATGGAGACAACAACAAGGAAGACATCGAAAACGGCGAAACGGATTCGGTCCCTAGCCAACCTAAAGTTCTCGCCAACACAAAGAGTCTTCCAGCTGTAGATGATAGTGACACAGCCGCCAAAGACGAAGAGGTTTTGATACTGGAGATGCACATTTCCGAAGTGTTCATGTGTGCGTGGAATCCTGTTCATACTAACTTTATTGCAACTGGAAGCGGCGATGCGTCGGCCAGAATATGGGAAATGGGAGGAAGCACGCACGCGATGGATACAATTCTGTCAAATTACTTCCGCATGGCAGTGACAGATGGGATCAGAAAAATAAAGATGTGACAACTCTGGAATGGGCATCAAATGGGGAACTTCTAGCGACCGGCAGCTACGACGGCGTTGCTCGAATCTGGTCTCTCAGTGGGGCTCTATTACACACACTCAGAGGTCACAATGGTCCGGTTTTTTCGTTGAAATGGAACAAAAGGGGAAATTATGTTCTATCTGGCAGTTATGACAAAACAACGATTGTCTGGGATGTATCAGAATCGACTGGTTTCATCGTACAGCAGTTCACTGACCACGGCGCCCCTGCGCTGGACGTTGACTGGAAAGACGATGAAACTTTTGCATCTTGTTCATCAGATAAGACAGTGCAAGTTTGTAAAGTTGGGGCTTCAAAACCGTTAAGGGTATATCTTGGGCATACAGATGAAGTGAATGGTGTTAAATGGGACCCCACCGGACGATACCTAGCAAGTTGTTCTGACGATTGTACAGCGAAGATTTGGGACGTAGACTCGGACCGCACTGATCCGCTGTTTGATCTAAAAGACCATTCTGAGGAGATTTACACTCTCAAATGGAGCCCTGTGACTACTGGTCGACCACCACTTCTTGCTACGGCTTCTTTTGACGGCAAAGTTATTTTATGGAATATTGACGATGGTTCAAGATACCGTGTATTTGATCGCCATCGAGACTCGGTCTATTCCGTATGCTTTTCCCCTTCTGGTGATTATTTAGCAAGTGGTGCATTGGCAGGACAGATGTATATCTGGGATATCGAGGCAAACTGCCATATCAAGAGCTACCAAGGCACTGGCGATATATTTGAGGTTGCATGGAACAAAGAAGAGACTCGTGTCGCCGGTTGTTTTTCATCGAATAAGGTCGCAATCGTAGATTTTGAAAAACCGACGCCTGAAGCAAGCTGAAGTAGGTGCATCGTAATCTCAAACATGTAAATTCGCTAAGGATCTTTTGTAAATGTACCGATTAAACTATCATAACAACACTGTTCTTCTCTTCCGTTCGCATAGTTTCGATGCACGCCTGTGCTCTTACGATAGATATTCTGAAATCACCCATATCGTGCTGCTAGCTTCCGCTTCTTCTCGGCAATTGCAGCTTCGTCATCGTGGCTTCTCTTCGTCGGCGCAACCGAGGTAGAATATCCCCGCGGTTTGCCGTAGTTTCTGCGCTACTAGACTCACTAGGTCTTCGATTAGGCTGTCGATGGCTGTCATATTCTGGATCAGGTCGGCGATGCCCTGCATGCGCATATTTATCTTTGGTGGTTGAGGGATTTCTGGCCCAGTTTCTATTGGCTGTGACGCCATCTCGCTCTCGTCGTCTGACCTCTTCATACAAAGCTCTCTCGCTCGATGGTTGCCTTTCCTCCCCGAAGATTGCAGGTGCCGATCACTTTTCCAGTTGCCATCAAGTACATCGAGCTCACCAAGCGTGACTGTTTCAACGTTTCCGTAATCAGGAAAATATACTACAAAGCGCGGATACTTTAGCTGTATACCCGTTTCTTCATCGCGAGTAATGATTCGGTCGACTTCTGCCTTATACCACTGGGTGGGATTTTCATCGTCTCCGTACAAAGCCATAACTTTACTGCCCAGCGTCTGAAAATAGGTCATTCGTGCTGAGTTTTTGAAATGGAAGGCTGCTCTTTCTGCAGCCTTGTCTGCCTGTAAGATCTTGACCTGTAGATCACGTTCAACTAGAACAGGAGTCGAGGTAAAGCAGTTCCACAAAATTCTCGTCCCGAAAATAGCCGCCGAACAAATCCCCAACGGTCGTAGGTCGGCCCGACTGTTCAACTTTTATCTCCTCTTCGTCTTGAATGTAAGGTTCAATCCACTTCCACAATTCCTCCGGAGGACCAGTATACCTTAGATATAGGAAGCCGATTCCACGGATATACGGAGAATCGACATGTTTCAGCGTCAACTCCATTTGATGAGCGGTCATTCGAAGCGTGAGCAAGCGCAAGAGCAAACAAAATGCAGTACTGATGTACCAATATAAGGAAAACAAAAAATGTGAGACAAGGGAAACAAAAACAGAATCAATGTTGCATGCCAGCTGAAAGAATATTGTTTCTCTTTTCTTCAGAAACAATCGACTCACCTCGGTGATTTCTCCGCCTGAAACGGCTGCAAATTTGTGACCTTATAGTAGATCTCATCAATGACAGCATTCCAATTATTCATAGACTCGCAACAATTTTGAAAGTAAGACGACTGAATTGTGTTTCGAAGCAACACCGGGTTGAAATGAAAGGAATCATCCGGCCCCCAAAGCGGCAAAGCATTGTTTCGACACCTCCTTCTTCGCAGGCTAGCAGGAAAATTTCATCTGCTCGTTTCTCCCGCTCTTTGAAATTTCCCTCCTGTCTCCAGAGAGCAGAACGCGACATATTATTAAAGACTCTGTAAGCTCAATAATCGGTCGCTTGCTCCTTGTTTTGTTGCTTGCCTCCTCGTTTTCGTTTTGTTCCGTTGCAAAAATTGTGACGGTGGCTGCGCGGGCGCTCTGTCTTTGTCCGTTTGTGGTCTTTCGAGGAGTGTCGTCCACGTGTAACTTTTCTCAGTGAGGGTGCGGGAAACTGTACACATTCCCAATAGGACGCCGTAGAGAAATGTACGGAGTACCAAGCAGAGGTGCGGTCCCGCACCTTCCAGGAACGTTTTGCTGACGAAACGTCGGTGCGACAAAATCGGGTGGCTTGAGAAAACGATCGCCGCCATTCTCCTTCGATCGCCATCATCATTGCGAAGAAACAGCAATTGCACTTGGTAAAGACCAAAGCATTCATTCTTGCCAGCAAACCTGCTTTTATTAGCGTAAGAAGCAAATAGACATGACAGAAGAAAAGGAAGCAGCAAAGGAACCGACGCCCGAAGTAAAGGCGGAAGTGAAAGCCGAAATGAAGGTTTTCCCAATGAACGCCAAAGTCACTCTTTACGGTTTAAATGCGAGGGAATTCAATAACAAATCAGGTATCGTAAAGTCGGATATCAAAGAAGATGGCCGTCAGGAAGTACTCATTGGAAAAAAAGATACTTGGAATCAAGCCAGGAAATATGAAGTACGAAACCAGACCCATCGACGACCTTTCGGTTCAAGACTTGAAGGCAATTTTGAAAGAACAGAGCGCAGACGCTGTTTTCGCCGGAATGGATATTGCAGATATGCGCAGCCTCGTCAAGAAAATTGACCCAGAGCAGGCTTTTGAATATTTGGCCCACGCAAATGCCAAAGCAGAGATAGAAAAGGCAAAGGAAAATGAATTAGCCGCAAAAGCGAGCAAAATGAAAACCCGTGCGAACCAAATGGCGGACATGTCACCCGACCAAATCCGTCAACAGGCACGCATGATGAAATCGGTACCTCCAGCTCAGCTTCGAAGCATGAATCCTCATTTGCGCAACATGTCGGATGAACAAATTCGCCAAGCCGCGGAACAGATGGAAATGATGGCGGACAATCCGCAAATGCTGAATCAGATGGTGAATCAAGCGCAGAACATGTCACCGGAAGAGTTGCATCGAGCCACTATGCAGCAGCAGCAACAGCAACAACCAAAATCAATTGCGGATATGACACCCGAGCAGTTGCTGCAGCAGGCTCAGATGATGCGAAGCATCAGCAAGGACGAGCTCCGAAAGTTGAACCCGCAATTCAGCTATATGACAGATGGACAAATAGAACAGTCGATTGTCCAAATAGAGCAGATGGCAATGAATCCTTCCATGCTGGAGATGATGAAGAACCAGCTGAAAGACATGAGCCCGGAGGATATGGAACGGATGCAGAAGGGTATTCAGCAAGCTGGTCCAGGAATGCCAACACCCGGATCTGCTGCCACTGGACCAGGTCAAGAAATAGACCCTTCTAACATGCTGGACAGCATGACGGGAAAGCAAATGAGGGAACTTATGAAACTGATGAAGGAGAAACCCGAGATGGTCCAAAATATGCTTCCTCCTGGTACTTCCGTCGATACGGTGCGGGCAAGTCTCAGTATGTTCGAAGGCATGAGTGACGAGCAATTGGATTCGACACTGGAATCCATGAAGAAGGTTCAGAAAGTCATTGCTCCTTTTCGGAAGGCCTACAGCTCTGCGAATGCCGTCTGTGGAGGTCACTTGCTCAAGTTCGTCATTGTGTTTTCGCTCTTCTCTTTGACGTATCTAGTGCTGTTTATTGCCACTCGGGGCAGTCTTGAAGCCCCGGAAGACTTGACGGCTGCTGCACAGCAGGTAGTGGAGGATCACGACAGTGAATTTTAAAACGAAATGATCATAAAGATGGGATTAATTCGATCAGGTGTCCGTAGCTTGTCGTTTTGTGTGCATCCGTCTTTGTTTGAGAACGGTCGCTCTAGACATTAAGACATTTGAAACTATAAACAGATTTTCGATCGGCGTTCATAGTCGAAGGTTAGAGACCATAGCTTTGGTCTGACATTTTACGTATGTACGACGTCCGGACTTGGATCTTTGATGGAGTCAAGTTGTTGTTCAAGGTTGTGATGTCACACGTTTGATTGAAGGCGAGCGAGCGAATGCAAATCAGTTAAAGTTTATTCAAGTAAACGATAAATGCTTTGAAATCAAAACAATTCTGATTTGGATTAATAATCTCACTCATCGCTCATTGATTAGCAAAATGCCCAGATCAGTCGCTAGCCTTTCGCTTCTGTGGTGTTTAGCAAACGTGTTAATTTCGGCTGCACATGCCAACGCAGCCGTCTTCATGACAGCCAGCTTTGTGACCCCAGCCATTCCAAAGCGCGCTGGTCCTGCGAGTTCCGTATTCTCACCCGCGAGTCGACTGTATTCCAAGAAGAAGGCTCCAGTGACCACAGCTACCAAGAAAATCCAGGTCAAATTGCTGAAGTACATTGCAGGGACAGGTCAGGCAGGGCAAGGTGCGTGGATTGTCTCTTCTTTGCCCCATCTTTTGTCGTTTCTACCAAACCTCACACTTTATTTACTCGTGCATTTGTAGTCATCATGGTGACGCCAGCTTTCTATAACAATAAACTAAGACCCACAAAGTCCGCTGTAATCATTTCAGACGAAGAAGTTCAAAAGGAGAAAGCGAACGCCGCAGAAGCTGACAAGCAAACACGGGAGACAGCTGAGAGACTGAAAGAACTATTTCTCAGCAAAACCATATCGTTCAAGCGCAAAGTGGGACCAGACGGGCAGCTGTTCGGTGGCATCGGACCAAAGGCGATCATGGAGGAAGTACAAGGCATGTTTGGCGAGGAGGAATTCCTTACGCGCAAGTCTGTTAAGGTCACATCGCTGTTGGATGCCGAGGAGGGAAAATCACAGGAGATATCAAACACACGGGCGAGTTTAAGGCGATAATATCGCTCACACAAGATGTCTCGACAAAGATCAACATAGAAGTGGAGGAGAGTAAGGCAACTTTCTCGACATTTTCTCCTCAACCCATTAGCTTCTTAGTCCTTAGATGCATTCTTTATTAGCAAACTTCTTACACAGATACAAAAGCATGTCTTTACATAGTTATAAATAATGGACTGCGCGATATGAAGATATTGGTCGACCTATTCAGCGATCCCCAAGGGAGCCCTGTTTCCACAGAGGTCATGGTGTCGGTATGCTGTAGGTACTCTTTGAAACTTTCGGGCTTACGACCCAAGATATTCTCGATGTCTCCTGATTGAAAATCAGTGGCCTCTTCCATTCCGGAAGCCTTGATCTTCTCCAGGGCGGCTAGATCACGCACAACCCACGCAGCCTCGCCCAACTCCTTCATTTCTTGCATGAATTTACGCAAAGGCTGATCGACGTACACAATTGCTTTCTGCAAGTGCTCTGAAAGGAGATTAGCGACTTGTTGACCAATGATTGACTCTGGGCCCGTCAAGAGATATTCTTTGTTGCTGTGGCTCTTTTGTTCCACGAGTACGCGAACCGCCACCTCGGCTACATCATTCGGAGAAACATAGTTTACTCCGTGATTGCCAGCTGCGCCATACAACACTCCAGGAACTCCACTTTCGAGTTGCTTTCTCTGGAATGTGAAAGGGTTTGACATGTAGTGACTCGCGTAAAGAATTGTGTATGACATGTCTGGGTACGTGAAGTCGCTGCCGACATCAATGTCACAAGGCGTGACGCTTGTCGCGTAGCGCGGAGTCAATTCTTCAACAATCAAGTTATCACAAATTCCATGCTGAACTGCCAACGGGATCTCTTGTATGGGTCCTCCCATATCTCGAGCATGATAAAAGGAGATCTTCACAAAGTGCTCAGCTCCAGTCTTCTTGCAGGCCTGGAAGAACGCCGAAAAGTGGTCCTTCCAGTCCTCAGTGTAAGGGACAATGCAGAGAACAGACTTGACACCCTTCAATGCTTTTTCGTAGGTCGCTTCATCGCCCCAAGCAACGTCAACGGTATCGGCCCCTGGCTTGTTCATCTCTTCCAGCTTCTTGGGGTTTTTCGTCCCCAATCGTACATGCGAATAACCAGCATCAAGCAATCGGTGTGCGACCCGATGCCCGATCACGCCCGTCCCACCAGTGATAAAGATCAGGCCGCTACCAGAGTAAATATTACCTAGCCCTAGCGCTTTTCCGATCTTCTCGAGGATGGATTGATGTTCAGAAGACGAATTAGCCATGGTTTATTTTGTTCTTTTGAAGTGTCTACGCTCAGATCCGGTTTGTGGCGTGATTTTGACAAAGACGGCTGATAGATGCGTGTATCTTTTATCGAGAACCCAAATCACAACGATTTGCGAACCTGCGGATTCGGACGAGTTCTACAGTTTCATCACGAGTTGCACGAAGTCCGAAGAGACTGCACTATTTGAGAACACAAATATCAGGAACTGCGACCGCTTCGACTCTTGTAGCCGACTAAACATGAGATAAGAACGCTGTGACCTGCTAAGGGGCCACCTTCCCGACACTTGCAAATAGACAACTATTTTCCACCCATCATTTAGCGCAACCTTTGGGAGATTCATCGCGGTAGGGATGATCGATGTTGGATACTTTGCATCCTCCTCTTGCACATTTTCATCGCCAACCATCGATTCGCGTAAACTGAAGTGAAGTGAATAATAGCCACAAGAACTGACAAGAGAAAGTGAACACAATACACAATGATTGAACTTGGAATGCGGAATTCAAGCAAATAATAATGATCGCCATGTCATGAAAAGTGAAAGCTTCGGATTTTTTCCGCCCCTGACCTCTGATGTCGTACCAGTACTGATATCTCCTACGTATGACGCACACTGAGAACAGTGGTTGATTTAGTACTCCTGTCGACGGTCGTACGGGTCGAAAACCAAACCCCACCGCGAAAATAGATTGCGAAGGTGGGGCGGCGGGCTGTCACTTCGTCCACGTTGTCCCAGTAGGCAAAACGCCGTACAATTAGCCGTTGTTTTAGCACGCTGTTTTGCTGTCTTCATTACACCGTATCCTTTCCAAGCCATCTATCAGTAAACCCAAAGCTTTTGATCCTTTCGGTTGTGCTTACAATTCGTCAAGAGTAGCTCGACTAGACTAGGTTGTTTAAAGCAGCGGCATCTTGTATCTATTGGGATAAAGAACCACCGCGTGAAACTACAAGGCGTATCGCGAGCGGAGCAGACATTTCAAAGGAGGCCGTCGTAATCCATTTTAACTCATATTATTTTTCAAACATTGAACGAGAGATATCAAGCAAGACAATGGCATCGGTTCAAAATCCTCCTAACAACGGAGGAGGAAATGGATCGTATCGAGATGGTCTTACCGCACCACCAAAAGACACCCGCTACAAGACAGAAGATGTCACTGATACGAAAGGAAGAGACTTTGAAGACTTTTCCTCAAGCGCGAACTGTTGATGGGTATATTCGAAAAGGGTTTTGAAAAGCCCAGCCCTATCCAAGAAGAAGCCATTCCTGTCATTCTACAGAATCGTAACGTTCTAGCCCGCGCCAAGAACGGTACGGGAAGACAGCAGCTTATATTATCCCCTGCTTAGAGAAGACCGACACGACCCAAGACTTTATTCAGGGTGAGTTTGCGTATTTCTTTATCACAACAGACTCTCTTTGAATTGCATCACTGAAAGCATTCATTTTCTTTCGTTTCACAGTCTTGATCTTGATCCCTACGCGCGAATTGGCGCTGCAAACGTCTGCTATCGTCAAAGAAATGGGCAAGCACATGGGAATTCAATGCATGGTGACCACCGGCGGCACATCTCTGAAAGATGATATCATGCGTTTGTACAACTCGATCCATATCATTGTTGCAACCCCAGGTCGTATCCTCGATCTTGGCTCGAAGAAAGTTGCTGACCTCAGTAAGGTCAAAACTATCATTATGGATGAAGCCGATAAGCTTCTCTCGCCAGAATTCCAGCCAGTCCTGGAAGAGATCATTGCGCAGTGTCACGAGGACCACCAAATCTGCCTCTTCAGCGCCACATTCCCTGTTACTGTCAAGGGCTTCTGTAAAAGTTTGTTCCCAATCCCTACAGCATCAACCTTATGGATGAGTTGACTCTTCGAGGTATCACTCAGTTTTACGCCTACGTCGAAGAGCGCCAGAAGGTACACTGTCTCAATACTCTCTTCACGAAACTTGAGATCAACCAGAGTATTATCTTCTGCAACTCTGTGAACCGAGTCGAGCTCCTCGCCAAGAAGATCACCGAGCTCGGATACTCGTGCTACTACATCCACGCCAAGATGCAGCAAGCGAATCGTAACCGTGTGTTTCACGAGTTCCGCAACGGCGCAACAAGACACCTTGTCACCTCGGATCTCTTTACACGAGGTATCGACATTCAGTCTGTGAATGTTGTCATCAACTTTGACTTTCCCAAAAACAGCGAAACGTACTTGCACCGTATTGGACGCTCAGGACGTTTTGGTCACTTGGGATTGGCCGTCAACTTGATCAGCAACGACGACAGGACCAACTTGCGTCGCGTTGAACAAGAACTAGGAACGGAGATTCGGCCGATTCCGCCCGCCATCGACCGCAGTCTGTACGTTGGTTAGATGGCACAACTGTCGATTTTTATTAGAACTACGGGTGGAGTGATTGATTGATGGGGAGTGGCCTCCGGGATCTTCGCATCAAGAACACTTCTTCCTTTTAGAGCTAATGGATTAACTGTAAGAAAGACCAGTTCATTTGCTACTTATTTCTTACTTAAGATTCTAGCTAGTGCGAACATGGCGTGACCATATCGAACGATAGAGCGCTCACTTTCACTCGATTCTTTTTTTAACCAGGAGGCCACTGCATGGCACGTCCCCGATCACGTGAACGTGGAGATGCATGACTTCCTGTCCGCCGTCTGGGCCGTCATTCACTACAATGCGGGCTCCGTCACCAAAGCCGAGCGACTTGTCGATACTGATCTCTGCAGCAGTAACCATAAGATGACCCAGTATTTCCTTGTGTTCGACAGTAGCTTTTCCCAAACGGGTGAGGCCATTGCGATCCTTGGGAATAATCAAAACATGAGCTGGTCCGGCTGGATTGATGTCTTTGAAAGCCATCATCTTGTCATCCTGCTTGACAATGGCGGCCTTGATGTCACCGGAAATAATCTTGTCAAACAATGTCGGAGGGTCCGTGTCTCGCAGCCCGGCCCCGAGCATCTCATCCCAGCGTCCGCTTGCGTCCCACTGCTTCAAACTTTCTGCGATTTCTTCGTAAACCTTCTTAAACTCAGGATCGTTCACTTTCAGATTCGCGTACCAGGCAGCCATTTTAGGGGAATACCAGAGAAATACCAAACTTGGGTAGCATGTGCTCGATAAAGATGAGTGTAGGGAAAAGAGAAGCATCGGCGAGTGAAACATCCTTGCCACAAAGAAAAGGGCCGGAAGAATCGACAATGTGACTTTCAATCACGTTGAGTTGCTTGATCAGCTCTGCGATAGCGTCTTTGCGGTTACCGAATGTTGCAAAGGGAGGATACTTGTACAAGCAGCTCTGAATAGGTGAGATGTAAATATCATGAATTCGGGCGATCAAGTTGGATCGTGGGTCTTCCGGCAGAAACGAGGGTCCTCGATCGGCATATTTGCTGCAGAGATATCTTGCGATTGTATCGGATTCAGCGATGTGGAGATTGAGATCAGGGCACGTGAGGAGCGGCATCTTTCCAGTGGGATTACGGGCCAAATACTCTGGTGATTTCAGCCCTCCAATCTCTCCGGGAGAAACGATGCTCACTTCCGATGAAGGAATTTCTTTCTTGTATAGAATCAAGCGGCATCGAGCGCCGTGATTCGAAACTGGGACATCGAACAGTGTAGATGCTGCGGTCGCCATGGTACTAGGGGTCGAGAAACTAATACAACTTCTCACGATGAAAAGAATGAAAACGAAGAAGACAGTCTTCATTGCTATTCTCCACCTATCGCTCAAGGCGAGAAAAGATTTTGTTCGGAAATTTTTTTGCTCCGCAATTTGGGAGGTCTGCTCTGACGTCTGACGTACGTCTCGAGGCCATTACTTGGGTCTTAACTTTGTCCCTGATGTAGATTGCACAAGGTTTGCAACACAACATTTTCTTGTTTTATTGTTGCCTCTCGTCTCTCAATTAAATTCAATAAAACTCAACATGATAATAACCATCAATCCAACATAACGAATCACCGAGAAAAGGACTTTAAAACCGCAGAAACAATGCACGTCGTGGTTGCCGTTCTCGGCGACGTCGGACGGTCACCGAGAATGCAATATCACACACTGTCTTTGCTCGAAGCCGGGCATCATGTAACACTGCTGGGTTATATGGGTGAAGACTTGATACCAGCGTTACAAGAGAATCAAGAACGGTTGCACGTCGTACGGTTCATGCCTCCTTCACTATCATTTCTGCGGAAAGCTTTGCCGATTTATTTGGTTTGGAGAATTTTGAGTTTGACGATGTGGCTGACATGGGCGCTCTTTGTTTCGGTTTCGAAAAGCCCGTCGCAGATTGCATCATCGTTCAAAATCCACCAGCAATGCCCCTGATAGCTATTTGCATACTGTACTGTCGAGTCATGCAGTTTTGGCACGGCAAACGACCTGCTTTTATCATCGACTGGCACAATCTAGGCTATTCCATGTTGAACCCAGGGATCATTCAAAAGCTTGCAAAAAGTACGAGCACACTGTGGCTCCGTTTGCGGATGCTCATTTCACGGTTACAGCAGCCATGAAAGAGTATCTACATCAAAACATGAATATAATGGCTGATAGACCTGTGCAAGTACTATACGATTGCCCGCCTGCCATGTTTCAAAGAATTTCTCTCGCTGAGCAGCACAGTATCTTGATGAAGCTGGACAAGCAACTGTGTCAGAACTGTCCGCGACAATGGACCGATTCGAAAGGTGACTCATCTAAGACGCTCCTGACAGAATATTGTGGTAACAATCAGTATCGTCCTCGCTCGAGTCGACCTGCATTGATTGTGAGTTCAACGTCCTGGACGCCTGACGAAGATTTCAGCATCTTGCTCCATGCCTTGGTCATCTTGGATCGTCAGATTGAAGAGAAAAGACTTGATCTCAGATGCCTGGTTGTTGTTACGGGCAAAGGTCCCCAGAAACAAATGTATCAAGAAAAAATATCAAAACTAGGAATGCGTCACGTCGCTGTACAAACGGTGTGGTTGGACCCCGGTGATTACCCAAAGTTGCTAGCGTGTGCCGACTTAGGAGTCTCTCTGCATACCTCTACCTCCGGTCTCGATTTGCCCATGAAAATTCTAGATATGTTCGGTTGCGGTGTACCAGTGTGTGCCGTAAATTTCGCATGTCTTTCCGAACTTGTGCAAGACAATGTCAATGGTCGCATTTTTGAATCCAGTCGGGAGTTGGCAGACTTGCTCGTAGATCTTCTCGGGTCTTTATCATCGAATAATAAAAATACGCGGTTCGAGAATCATTCATTTGGTGATTTGGACCGATATTCGAAAGAGCTACTTGGTCGGCGGGCATGGAGTGAAAACTGGACCGAAAATGCGGCGGGTGTTATAAGTAATGCTGTAGAAAAGATCGCGACATAAAGAGTTATCAATTAATCATTCTATTCTAATTGATTGTCATTTATATTGATGACGACAAATAATAATATCCCAACTCCCGAACACGCATGACGAGACGATAGAGACATGTCTATAGTGAACTACTGTCATCAAACCAAAAATTCTGCTTCTGTTTGTTTCGTCGGCTTTGTCTTCGTTTGGTTCGAAATGAAGCGGTGTCGTCATCTCGTTTCGATTGACATGACAACAACGAACAGACCACCCCAACTATCCAAGAGGGCCGACCATCTCGTGTACTAGGTTCGTAGAAGCGGCATGAGTTTTGTAGCGATACTCGGATGATCCCCGAAAGTTTGTAGAATGATGCTTTGCGTGAAAATCAGACCAGTATTCTTCGTTAGCTTTCAGCTTTCGTCGCGATGCCGGCATGCTCCTCCGCTGAGGACTGGACGAACCTGAATTATTGAGGCAATTCATGCGGTATGATGAACCCCACCGCATATTCTATCGAATAGAAGATGCTGAGTGAGTATTTTTTATCCCTGGTTTTGGAGAGGAAAGGTTGCTTTCAATTACAGAGTTGTTTGTTGAGAATGGATTGCGAGAACAAAGTTGGAAGCGGAAAAAGTGGGAGACAGAGAAACGGTCGTTTGCGACGCCAGTTTTTTTCCTTCCGTTGGGTCCTGGCTTTTCCTCGACAAAAATTCTAACAGTTTACAGTACGACATAAATTATATAGCAAGTGGCACTCGTCCGTGATGCCGACTCCGACAAGCGACGAGCTCGACACCCAAGAAAATTGCTCTCACTTTTTCAAACTTTGACGACCAGCCGACGTCTATCAATGCAATAGAATGCTGCATTTCATTTTCTCCCAACTGAGAATCAAGGAAAATATGACCCAGATCTCACTATTAGTAAATCACTTCTAATGTGCTGTAGAAAGCATATTGGCGTTTTATAAAGCATGTGCTAGAGACTATCATCTTATGGTGGGTGATGATATAGTCATCTGGAAAATCAGAACAGAGGTGCTTAATTGCTAATCATTACTGCGACTGTCCGCATCGTGAGCAAAATTTAGCAACGGATGGAAGTGCGTTTCCGCAAGCGATACAAAACTTTGTTCCACTGTCAGTCTTTGTTTTTCAACCTCCAGTACTTGTGTGCCCATCTCTGCAACATCCGCTCCTAAAGCTGCCGAGACAACAGGTGGCTCTATTGTGTGCCAGTCTTTCAATATTGAGCTCAACTCAGCAAAGCTGTCAATGATAGAGTCCGAAAATTCTCTTTGCAACATGTCCGATAAGTAGTCATCTGTCCCAATTTCCATCTTGACCACTTTCATTTCAGATACTTGTTTGACAAGATCTTCGACGGTACGGTCTGGGGCTTTCTCTGTCTGATACTGTTTGTTGTTTTAAACTGTCTAGAATCAGTTCCCGACACCACACTGTCCTCATGTTCAAGCTTTTCCTGCAACAACGTCCTTCGTAAAGTCGTCACCAACATGAACCCAGAATGGACCAACTTTTCCTCCAAAGAATCCACGGATAGATCACCGTCGAATCTCCAAACATATCTTTCATAGAAGGCATGGAAGCAACCTGCCGAATCGCTTCCAAGTAAACACGTTTGTCCGGTTTACCAACGCCGACGCTTTCGGCATTTATGCAAAAAATCGAAAAGGGCGCAAGCGACTGAACCCGCTTTGGGTCTGAGTTGCCATCTGTTATCGCTCCGATAATAATGGGATGACCATCCTTGCGCTTCATGGAGGATATCTTAAAGAGACAGTCGACTGCAGAGACGGCCATGTTAGATGTTATAGCGTCATGTCTCGCTTGAACCCATACTTCAAATGCTTCCTCCGACAGTGCGATTGCGTCATCAGCGGAATAACCGTTAGCCTCAACAAGAATTTGGCGTATTCCGTCTTTTCTTAAGAGTGTCAAATGAACAGGAGCTTTGGCTTGTTCATCGACAGGAGTAGCGACTCTTGTTCGTTCGAAACAACTCGCCCATGACTTTTTCCACTCGGATTGGTTGAACGATCTTCATGGAATCTAAGAATACAGCCAGTGCATCGTTTGCCGCATCAATGGTGGCAGAAGTGTTCCATAGTGTATTGTCGAGATCGAACGAAACGACTCTCACCTCGCTTTTCAATGGCACTTTCTCGGCTTGTCGCCCATTGTCGTTTTGCTGAAAGAGAAAGAAATCTGTAAGAAACATCAAAATGAAATTTCACTTTATTTCCTGCATGATTCATTACTTACCTGTCTGTTGCTTCGTACATTTTCTCCCACTTGATGAGTGTTTCGTCCTCTGTTTCATCAAAAGTAGACGACGAGAGACGTCGGATAGCGAAGCGATGCGATGGAGTGTGAATTGTTTGAGGCACGAACGAAGACGCTTCTTGCGTAAGGAGAGACAAAGTCAAAAATGGAATGGGGATTAAGGAAATATATATTTTATGCAATTTTGCAGGGTTCATGATCAAATGAATACAACAAGGAATCTATTGCTTGTTGCGACGATAGCATTTGGTGAAAATGAAAATGGGGAGAACGCGTCGCCCAAAAAATGCTCCGTGCCAATAAAAATGTGGATGACGTCATCATTTCACCGCTATTGGTCGACAATAAATCCGTGAGATATTTTCAGCAAACCAGTTTATTGGCCATTATTATTATTGTTATTATCTACGAGCCCATTCAAAAGCAGCTCTAAAGGAACTGATCCATGGCTATGAGTGAAAGGGGTTCGTTCAATGACAGGCGGTCCGCTACTGGAATAAACTACTTTTTTGAGAACGCAGCCCGCCGTTCCGTCGGCGGATATTGCCCTTGCTTGCCCATCTGCGACAACAAAAGCGGCGTTTTCATCTATCCCAATACTGAGTTGATGTGGGAACCTGAGGAGCATCGCATCCGAGTCTTTGGATCGAGGAACTCCGTTACTTTGAATGGCGTCGTGATGGGGACACATAGCGCTGGAACATACCCAAGGCCTTGCACTCTAAGCATCACGCGTGAGAACGAGATAATTTGAGCTTTCAATCCAAGTAGCAGCAGTAGCTTACCTTATGTATTCCCAGTTTGCTTTCTGCTCATCCGTCAAGTTCGGATCAACATGAAGAAAGGTGGTCGGGTCCATCGAATCCGAGTGCCCACTATCAAACCAGCAAATAGCTCCCGCACTTCCACCGCAGAGAACAGGCTGATTTTCTTCCACTGCTTGTCGAATAAACTGGTCTATTCTGAGTTCCTTCCATCGATTGATGGCGTAAAGAGTGTTGCCGCCGCTCACCATGATTGCATGTGCTGATAAAAGAGTGTCTCTTATTTCCTCTTCCGACGGAACTTTACCGACTGCTTCACTGACATCTAGTTTGATCACTTGGCAGTTTGGAAGACACCTGTAGGCGGCTGTTTGAATTTGAAATGCATCATCTTTGTCGTAGGTGGCTGTGCCCAAATAAACGAGTTTGATTGTTGATGTAGCCGAAATTAGACTGAGGACCGCTTCTGCTATTGATGGCAGGGACATGGAACGCCCACGACCTGCTGCTACGAGCTTTAATTTCTTGGAAACAATCATAATGTCAAAATACTGGTACATAGGTGTTATCTCCCTTTCATTTTGCTTTTGCAAAGAAAAGCGTCTTGTGTTTTGTGTTTTTTCGCGAGAGGCCTGTCATTTTTTGTTATGTCGTACCGCGTTCTTAGTTGCGCGCGGTGCGGCGCGCATAAAGTGTCTGTCGGTCGCTTCACGCGTGCCGCCCATCACCCAAATAAATTTCCCCTCGTTTATTGTTCTATAAATAAGCGATCGGAAATCGGAACAAAGAGACTTGCCCTTTGTGTCCTTCCAAACAAATACAACAAGAAACGAAACACATTTCACTATTCCAGGGCTCCGAAAAGACGAATGTCGAACAGCAATACTCTTTCACGGCGGAAACGAGGAGCAACTTCCATTGTATATTTCTCGATTCTCGTGTCTTCCGTCTTTCTTTCCGGTTGTGTACAAACCGAGGCATTTGCCTCATCGAATTGGAAAGAGACGAAACCACCACTTGTCAGCTCTCTCTGGTCATCCAAGGATGCCAGTCCAAAGTACAAGAATGAAAAGGGAAAATCGAACCGAAATCGTAGCAAACCAAACTCCAAAAAGCTCAAAGTGGGAGATTCGGAAAGTGCAAAGCGAAGGACTCGCCCGTCTGGACCTCGTCCAGTGATTACCGACTACGCGACCAACCGGAATTCTGCCGTGAATCAACTTCGTTTAGAGGAGGCGATCGCGTGCAAGCATTTCCAAGAGTGCTCGGGCTGTGTCGTAGACCAAAATGTTGCAACAGTGAGTGTTGTTCAGTCTGCTAAATTCTACTTCTCGTCTTCTTCCGTACGAAGAAAGCGAGTGGATATCCTCGACCGAGGGCTGCCGTTTGCAACCGAAGAAAAGATGACGGCTTTTACAAGGTTGTCGTCCCATCCAAAGTACAAGGGTGGAGGACCCAAGCGAAACTTGCCGTTGCTCCAAAGAGTTCCACCTGGTCGAAAGATGGCTGTCAGTTTGGACTCTTTCGACGGGGTACACACGGTGCTCGAAATCCCCGACTGTGCAGTCCACCATCCTTCTATCAATCGAGCGGTCCATGCACTGGTGGACGCGACAGAAAAGTTGGGGATTGCTGCTTATCAGGAAACAACTCGAGAATATGGATTGCGATATGTTCAGTTCCAAGTCGAACGCGCCACTGGAAAAGTTTGTCTAACATTGATCTGGAACGCAGAGACCCTGAAACAGACGCAACCTGCTTTGTCGCGATTGATCAAAGAACTGGAGTCCAAAGAACCCGATCTTTGGCACAGTTTCTGGTGTCATTGCAATGACAGTCCTGGTAATAACATCTTTTCTCGAAACCCTCGGCGTTGGCATCAGATTTCTGGACCGGAGTTTATTCGTGAACCTATTCCCAATACGAACCAAGGGTGGTTGTACTTTTCTCCGTTGACGTTTCGACAAGGAAATCTGGATGGATTTGACATTATTGCTGGAGATGTTGCACGTGCCATTCCAGGCGGTAGTAAGGTCTGCGAACTCTATGCGGGGTAGGCTTGCTGGGTTTAACTGCCCTATCGTATCATGCCGACGAAGAGAATGACTCAACACCGCTTCCTTGGATTCGTTGCAGTGATGAAAATCCCTCGAATGCTCGTTGTTTTTATCGAGCAGTTGATTCCTTACCTTTGCCTGTATCCAGTCGGGGTAGTGGACGTTCTCAAGGTGAGAGAGAAGAGAAGTTTTCACATTGGCCGAGCTGGCTGAAATGGTCGAATCCGGTAAGAGTCCGTCGTTGCCGCAAGCTACAAAGCAGGATGAACCCTCGTATTTAGTGGCTTCCGCTGGACAAGCACTAAAGGCGGGTCAGGCGTTGGGGCACAGGTACTCGTAGTAGATCCTCCCCGGAAAGGACTTGAAGATGAAGTCTTGGATGAGCTCTGCAAGCCACAAAATCCCAATCAACCTTACGTAGAACGGTCAACGTTCTTGACAATGTACGACGACAAGGTGAACTGGGTGAACGACGTCGAGACTCTGATATATGTGAGTTGTGGGTTCGATGCCTTGGCTCGCGACTGTGAACGATTGCTATCAAGCCCTGCTGGATGGGTGCTTCAAAGTGCAACTGGATACGTCTTATTCCCGGAAGCGATCATGTTGAAACGCTGGCTATATTCAAACGAAGATAAGGCAACACTTAACTTTTAGAAGACGATTCAACTCTGTCTCATAGATAACTCACTTTCGTCTAGTTCCGTTGTCTAGGTCCTCCTTATCCTTAGCAATCGCATGCGTGATAGGAGAAAGCGCTCGTTAAGATACCGCAACGACATTTCTTTAGTTTGTGTTTGCCTCCCTCCAATTATATGCCGACAATAACACGCCTTGATGACAAAGGAGTGATAACGACAAGCGACGAGCATTATTTGCTTGAAAACAAATGCTTCTGGTTGAGTGCTGATAAGGAAATAGACGCCTGATCGCTGATCGTTATTTAAAATCGAAAATGCTTCGTGCACGACAACCGGCTACTCCGCGGAAATACCAAAGCTTGGCGACGGAAGATAATGTAGAATCAAGAAGAATAGCCGTCTCGAGCAATGCCACGAGATGCACGCGATTATGGATCGAACTGAGGTTTAGATGGTCTCTGCTTTCCTTCAGTAGCCGCGTGTGCCTTCAATTGCTGTTTTCTGCATCGCTACCTATTTAATCTGCTTTTCGGGGATATCCTACTCCGCAGTTATCGGTCGCCCAACGAGTTTGTCATCGATGAGCAGAGCTTTGCCGTTGTGATCAACACTTACAAACGTCCCAAACAGCTACAAGATGCTATAACTCACTACGGCTCGAAATGTGGAAAGCGATCTGGTGTTGATCATATCTATGTAGTCTGGGCCGAGCTCGATGTAACTCCTCCCGACTCTTCTACTTTTTTCAAAAGCAGTGTCTTACGACAAAGTGAAAACAACAATCATTCCGATTTGATGTTTGTCCGAGTTCCAAAAGACTCTTTGAACAGTAGATTTTGCCCATTGAAGGTTTAGCCTGGAAAGCTATATTCATGGTCGATGACGATGTCCGCGTCAGCTGCAGGTCGTTACAAGCTGGTTTTGCAGCATGGCGTGCTCATCCCAACTCAATGGTGGGGTACTACCCACGACTCTCTGCGCCCTCTCGAAAGAAAAGTGATGAATTCAGCAACGGCTTGACTTATTATTCATGGCCGAATGTTTACTTGCGACAACAGATGAATTTCATTTTGACCAAAGCGTGTTTCCTTCATGAAAGATATATGGCCCTGTATTCGAGCGAGCAACATCCCCAAGAAATATTGGAATATGTTGATAAATACAAAATTGCGAAGACGTCGCCATGTCTATTCTCGTGGCGAATGTGACCCGCGCCGAATCGGAAGTTCGTGTTCCAGAGATTCCCATCTACGTCGAAGGGAGCATTGCCGACACGGGTCTCTCGAATGGAATCAGCTCTGGCACTGGACATATGGACCGCCGCTCTAGATGTCTAAACGATATCACGCAGATCTATCAACAACACGGATGGGAACCTCCGCTCGATCATGTCTTCCATTTCCGAGAAGCGTCGTGGATGCAGCACTGGCCCGGCTTTTGGTGGCAAAACCGCCCCAGCAATGTATTTGAATGGCTGGCCATTAAGAATTTACTAAAATAAAATGCAGTCTCATTCAATTCTCTAGTCTGTATGATTTTTAGTAAATCGATTTTTTTAGTATGTTTAGTGGATATTCCTTGATGAGATGCGTTTTTCGTCAATTACAAAAGAAGAGCACTAGATGAGCGAAGGACAATCGTCTCGAATATGACCAGCTTTGGCACAAGCAGAACAAATCAAGGTTTCCGCATCTGGAGCATCATCTTTGCGGTTTAGTTTTCCCAACTTATATTGTGCGATAACCCGCTGCTCATAGCTTGTTCCACTCAGAGGACCAAAGGATCGCTGCTGCTCAAAATCCGCCGGGATATCGTACCGAGCGCAAATCCACTGGAAAATTTGGATCGTCGTGCTCGGAAGACTAGACGCGCCTTCACGGCAATATTCGACGTTTTTATGTATGTATTTGGGTACGAACTTTGAAAGATCCTCCTTTTGGCTTCTGGGGTAACGAAGACAGCTTTTGACTTCTTGCAAGCAGCCGGAGATTCAAAGGATGACACAGGGCTTCTTTTCGCGGAGACGAATTTGGGCGAGAAGATGCTGGCGTTTGTTGGGGCGTGTCGGCTGCGGCGGCGGTCTCGTCGCTTGTCCATGTATCCTGCGTACCGAAATTGAGGCGACGCTGCGCAGAACTGCCGGTCTTGTTATTTCCTCTGGTTGTGGGAGGCATAATATCACTATCACACAGAAAACAAGAATCGTTGACGGCTTTGATCACTGCTTTGAAGGCAGATTGGCTATTGGAAGCAGCGATGTCGAACAATATCTGTCGTGAAAAGTTATTGTTGAATAAGACCACGAACGTGGAAGTGGAAGCAGTTTTGTCCGCGAAATCGCCGATCTCGAAAGAGCGCGATAGCAATACCGAGGATCAAGTACCGCTGTGAGATGTGTATCATGTGTCACCATTTTTTACGGCTAGTGGCCTTTATGAGTATGAAACTATGTGTGAAACATTTGTCCGTTGACATGACTACTTAACCAATTCAGGTTTTATTTATAGAATGTCCACCGTTCGCGTGATTGCAGCTAAGGTCAATGTCATTTTATTATTTTTTCAAGCCCATAGCTTGTGTAACATACCCATTGTAATCAAGGCGAATGCAAAGATTCACTTTCTGAGAGTGATACAAATCATCAGACTGGGTCAGCTGCGACATAAAATCTCGGAGGTTCTTTGAGAATACTTCATCGAACCGACTGATCATCCTGGGGTAAGACTCGCCCTTGATTTCGTGCTCTACCCTAGCTGTTTGTCGCTGGATTCGTTCTCTTCGTTCCATTCTCGAATTTTGAATTGTTTTCTGCAACGTCTTCTGGTCGACCAGGAAACGCCTCGAGTCTCTTCTGTCATTCAGTGTCCGCTGCACGACTTTCTGCTTTTCGTTCGCAACATTGTACTTGTCGTCTGATATCTTTGTTGCTTTCATAAAGAGCTTCATCTGATCGGAGAAGAGTAAACAAGTTTTCATCAGCTTTGTCAGCGACCTTACCAAGTTGCGGTTGGTTAGCAAGCAAGCCTCCAGCGCTTGATTGAGAAAGCGCATGTGGACATTGACGATATCGTCAATCGTTTCGTCTTTCTTGCCGTCGTAGTCAAAAATGAAAGCCTCCATTTCTAACCATTGGGGTTCAAGCACTTCATGCATCAAATAGTAGATGAGATTTTGAACGAAATGCACCATCCGTTGACGGAGAAGAAACGTCGGACCAAGGGCTTTACGGAGGGATTGTAATTCTTTCATGTCTTGATGGTCTTGCCAGATTCCAACTAGTCTTCGTTCTACGTACTTCGCAAAAAAGAGGTGTCTGAACAAAAGCTGGTAGCTGTCCAATGCCTTTTCGGAAAGGATCAAAGAAATTGGGAACGGAATCGATTTGAAATCAAACATGAAGGCATCAAGACCCGTCAAAGTGTCTGAGCCTTGACCACCGTAAGCATGTCGAAGTGGAGTCCACGGCTCCTTCGTGTCAATACCTCCAGTTGCGGCAAACAGCTCATCCAAGCGATCTGCTAAGCTTCCCGTCGCAAAACAGCAATGAAGCCCGGTAAGCGTCAGCCCTTGTCGGGATGTTGCCTTGGTAGAAGGGGAGAAGCCTACTGTGTCCTCGGAGTGCTTATCAACATTCTGTATGAAGAGATCCAACCAATATTGGATCCTTCCATCGATATCGAGTCCAAGTCTTTCCGCAGTTCGTCTTCTGCCGCGTCCAGGAAATTGATAAAGAAGTCACCTTGGTCCAAGAGAAAGAAGCGCTTCACTAGGCGTAGCGACCCAATCAAGTCAAAGTCATTTAGGAGAAGGTCGACAAGAGCACGGGAAGCTCTCTCGTAGTTTCCTTGCACATAATTGGCGAATGTGGACGTGCTTTCAAAGTAACAAAGCGGCTCTGACGCGATACTTGATTCAGTCTTGTTACAACTTCTCAGAGCATTCCAATATCTTCCAGTCGCCAAAATTCTGTCAACTGTCAACTCAGATGGAAAAATGTCTTTCAGAACATGTTCTTGGGCCACAATGTATCGATATTCCCAAGATCTGCTTTCGGTTGTCTTTTGAACCATAAACTCAGAATGCTGGTCAGAACTAAGTTCTCCGCATTCCAACCACTCACTGAGCATTTTCAGGTACGGGACTGCCGCCGAATCAAGGAGTTGGTGAAGTACCGACTCTGCAACGTTGTGACCTTCAAAAGATTGCAGAACGATATCGCGCAAGCTATTCAAAAGAGCACCGCCCTTCTTCGTACGCGCTGCAACAGTTGCAGCTTCGAGCACTAGCATCACATCTAATGCCGGCTTTACCAGTACTTGCAAGTTACACAGCGTCAATGCATTTCCGCTTTCATTATGTTTTCGGAAGTCGCTTTCGATGCTTGATATGAAACGGACGTACTCTTGCATCATAGCATCTAGTTCTTCGCAAAATGCATGAACGATACAGCCATATGCGTATCCAGTCTCGTGGGTACCCAGGAAATGTTTTACATTTACGTAGGCTTTCGAGAGCGGAAGCATCTCCTCGACAATATGCCGGAAGAACTTGTCAAAAGAAGAAGCAACCGAGTTGTCGAGGAGAAGCGAAACTCAAAAGAATCATCGTTGGTATTCTGCACTTTGATGTATTCTCCTCGAGTCCCAAGAAAGAACCCAGGACTTCATCAATTAGTAGCATCTCTTGATTGGGAGCTTCCTTTGGACATGGTGTTTCCTTTGAGGAATCTTTGTCGCTACCGCCCAACCCCTGAAGATAATACATCCCTGACAAAATGGGTGTTGCTCTCGCTGCGAAACGCGGGAGATACTCCAGAGAGGCGATGAAGGAATCGCTGAAGGTAAAAGTGATAGGCCTCAGCGTGCAGCGGCACCATGCGATCGTGCCGCTGCAGTTTACCTAACGTCGTCGCGTCATAAGATGCATCATGACGAACTCTGTTCGGATCATGAGAATCTCCAATAAGGCGCAGGTCTTGGAAGTCATGCTCTGCGAGTGACAAGATACCACCTGTATGGCAATTACGCAAGACGATCGGGTCTCCAAATTGGACGGGCCCTGTTGGGCCAATTTTCTCTCAGGATAACTTCATTATCAGCGGCTGAGCGTCCAACATTAATCCCTGTCTTGAAATCAGCCCGTATTACCCTCCACTGCTCAGCGGGGCCGGGGAGGGTTTGCTTCGAAAACCTACTTCCCAGTGTCTGCGTCGAATAGCACCAAGCAAGTGGCCTTTATGGCGTTGCGATTTCAGGACGATACGATCCCAGTAGCAAAGTACAGTAGGATCATGATTGTTCACTCGGGACATGTTGGATTCGTGGATGTAAATAAGTAAGAGCTCACCCGACTGACCTAACCCATGTCCATTCATTTTGAATGCAGTGCCACTGTCGTCTGGGCTCGCTTGAATGCTGAGGGTCCTTAGCGTTTCTTGTGAGCGCAGGACAACCGTCGATCGGTCTACAATACATGCTGGAGTAACAAGCGGATCGCTCACAATCGGCTCCAAGTCTTCCATAGTTAATGGCCGATTTGAAACCGGTGTGCCGCCCTCGTCTTCGCTGTCATCAAGGCCTTCTTCTTCGCTTTCCAAATTGCCGTGATTTCTCGCAAAATTACGGCGCACCGTGATGTTTTCAGTCTCGTTTTTAGCAGCGATATGTTGAGTGATCTCTGCCGACTGATCTTCGTTACCGTCCGTTCCGTTGATGTGGAGTTTTGAATCATCTCTATGTGTGCCTTCATGACTATCCGATTGCGCAACGTGTGATTCCTTCTTCTCTTGGACCCCGTTGAGACGGCGAGGAGAAGTGGTCCTCCTGACCGACGCCAACAAAGCTGCAACCTCATCTGCGACCTCTGTACTCCGTTCCAGCAGAATTCTGTTTCTCATGTCGCTGTTGTTTCTCGGTGAAAGAGATGCCCCATTCAAGCTGGTATTCGTTTGACGCCACGGGATTCACCAATTGTAATATGATAGGAGATATCTTTTCTCGAGCTCGGTGATTTGATCGGCACTGTTGATGTAGTTGTAGTAACTGGCATTTGCAATTGGTATTGTTCTGTCGGCGCAGCAGGTCGATCGGAATGGTCCGAATCATTTTTCAAATTCGGTCGATTAGCGCTTGAACTCTGGCCGTGCGCATTACTTTTCACATACGCGTCATTCGCCGTTTGAGATACCGCACCACTTTCATCCAGATTCGAAAATGAACTTTGCTGGATTGTCCAGGACGTTGCTTTCGAGCCATGTAGGCGCGATTTGCAATCATCTCCTTTCTCGCATTGGACTTCATATTGTTCAGCGTTCACTCACAAGCGACAAAGATAACGAACACGGGTTTTCTTCTCTTGCGTTTATGTTCCAAATAACCAGAGTATCCTCTGGGATACCGGATTTGATAAAGATATCTATTTGAAAACGATTATGCATTGGCAAATGACAAGATGTGCGCTTCGTTTTGCTAGTGGAGGTCCTCCCAATTTCAATGCGGAGAATGAAGCGGCCAAAACCGCGTTATCCATGTGAGTACTTTAGGAAAGCCATTGGGGTACCAGTGCGAAACGTTGGTAAACGTTCACAGTTCACGGAGAAAAACTAGGATGAAGAATAAAGTGGTCTAGAGAGTATGCGCCTCAGGTATATCTATCAATTGTCTAGCCGTCCCTGGTACCAGTCACTTTCCACGAGAATAAGTTACCCACAATACTCGACACAATAAATATATAGCTTTAAATCATCATAGTCTGTTTCTCGAAAAGGCTTAGCTGAACGCTGGCCAAAAAAGCTGGGAGACTGTGAAACTTGGTCATGTACTCGTAACTGGGACTGGAAGCTAATACGTTGGCGAGTTCAGTGCCAAGAATATCCAGTGCCTTGACTGTTTCTCCTCCTTTGGGCCACTTCAACATAAGATGATCTTCCTCGCGTTCAGCAAACATTGAGCGCACGCGAAATGTCGGGCGCTCTGTTCCTGGTAGCATATCCACTTTGAAGCCCGTCATCAAGTAAACGCCCTCGCGAAAAAGTGCAATTTGTTCTTTGAAATTTTGCTTCAATCGCTGGTTCAATTTATCAGGGTCCGGGGCTAGTTTTGACGAAGACGCGGACCTAACTTCGAGCTGTCGCTTTAGGACTTGGATTTCCTCTTTGAGCGACTGAACCAGGGCGTTTCCTTCAAGTGCAGAACTCGCGTGCGATTTGGGTCAAACGACCCTTTACCTGCTAGAGCCTCGGCATCAATCGCTCTCGCCTCTGCTTGTTCAACTTTTGCGCGTTCAGCTTGAAGGGCATCTCGCAGCTTGACAAATTTGGCTTTGACGCGTTCGAGTTCGTCCTTACATTCAGTACTTTCCGACTTTGTAGCTCTTAGCTGATCCTTCAGTGCGTCTCGCTCCTTCTCCAACACGGCAATTTCCTGGTTTTTGGTCTCTAGTGATAACTGCAGAATACTCAGCGCTAGTGCATCATTTGTGTTCCCGATACCAAGGAACCATGAGGTGCCAAAGGCAGGTTATCGAAGGTCCTGATAAGATCGCGCAAACTTTCTGTCTCACCTTGGTATATAGAAATCTTTCTCTTTAAGAGAGCTGCTTCTTGTTCAGATGCAGCAAGTTTTTGCTCAAGTTTGTTTAATTCTTTGGACCATTCAAGCTGTTTGCTAAGATGCTGAGAAGATTGGCTTTCCGTCGATGCCAGAGCTTTCTCCATTGAGGTAACTTTTCCGCAAAGCTTGATGTTCTCCTGCTGCGTTTGCTCCGCCTTTTGAAGTACCGAGTCAAAAATTCGCAGGACTGTTGACACTTCAGGAGGCAAAAGAGATCACTCGAACTAACCGAAAGGTTGTACAAATCCGTTCTCTTCAACTGCTGAAAGAGCTCCTCGCCGAACTTTTTCCAGGCAGTTTGGGCTGCTAACAAGTCTTCGTGTTGTTTTCGTAATGTATCGAGTTCCCCGAGCACTTTGGGCAATCGTTCAGCCCCGCGCTGCGCCACTTCTCGTTCGTCAACTAGCGTTAGATTGCGCTGCTCCACTGCCTGAAAAGATCGTTGTAGTTGACGATGGGCTCGTTCCGAATCGGCTAATTCAATACGGACCCGTCGTAACTCTTTCATGAGATCGGAAGGGCATCTTCAGAAAGTCTTGAATCGAGCTGTTGCAAATCGGGCGACTCCGTTAGAAGTATTTCTTTCGAAAGCTTTTCGACCTCCTTCTCTAGAATTTTATTTGACTCAATAGTTCTTTCTCGTAGTCATCTTGAAGGCGGCATTTATGTTTTAAGCTGTTGTATTCTGATTTCCAGGCGTAATCCTCATCTCCGCTCTCCGCCTCTTCCCTGGCATAGACGAGCTCACGTTGCAATTTGCGGACTTCCTCATAAGCCATATCTCTTGCGTCTATCATTTTCTGGAGAGTGCTTTGACTCTCGGTGCGGAAGTCGTTGATCAGCTGCTTTGCATTTGTGGCTTCCTTAACGGCAAACTCGACCTGCTGCTCTAATAGCTCCTTCTGTTGCTGGGCCCGTCGCTGATCAAGAATTCTCAAAGATCGTTCATGATCCAGTTCTGCTTGTAAACTGTCTAGTTGCTGTTCAAGTATTAGGGCTGGGACGTTGGCGATCGGGCGGTGCGTTGTCGATAGTGTCGTTGTGCGTTGCCGTTTCGGGGCAGGAACATGAGAAGGATCTTCCGATGACATTGCAAGGATGGGCACCAAAATGAATAAAGTGCTTCGAATTAAATTAAGAACGCGAAAGATAATGAATGTTCGTCTATAGCTATGCTCAAGAACTGTCAACAATAGGCCGATGATTATTGCATCTTTGCTTTGCATCGCATGAACGTCATGCTCCGTGCTGCTGTCGTCTTGCTTATATGCCGTAAATTTTTCCATTACCACTACGACTAGCCACGCTTTCAACGAAATAATATATCGTGACCTATGCCTTAGGTTCTCTAGACACAAAACGGACGAAGTCAATGGACAAGAAGTTTCGAACGAGTTAGCATGATGAGCAACTAATTATTGTCCTAGAGGGACGACAAGTCCACACAATATTTTATTATCTGTTATCACCCGCTTTTTTGCTAAAGGTCATTATCTGATTGTAATGCAAGGTTGCAGGAAATGAAACCAGGGATGCTTATTTAAGCTTACGGGGTAATTGCGGTGTAAGCCGATAGGCTGTGTCGGTAGATGCAGTTTCGGGTGGCTCGTAGATTCACGTCGTGCAGACTTGGGTGTTCGAAGATAAGACTTTCTCAAAGCCGAACCCAACGACTTGCCGGCACGAGCGGATATTGGACGAGCTTTGATCACTGATGAATTGATACCCATATGTGTCATTGATGACTGAGCACTCCGCACAGCGCTGTTTTGTTGACCCTTTAGCTTACGACAAAGCATTTCGTGCGCCTTTGCAGCAGCGTCATCTCTGGCGCTCATCTGTGGCAATTGAAACGATGGTGGAGTAGGCGTGTCCAGATTAGATACAACAAGTGGTGTGCCAGCAACTGCACCCCAAGTAACAAGCGGCGACGAGTCCTCCGTTCCCCGTGTCCCTGGAACTATGAGCGGCGTCATACGAACGAGTTTGCTTGAGTCTCGATTCCGCTTTTAACCGCCTGTAACCTTTGAACATCTAATGAAAGGCCAGACGAACTGTTTAAATCGGTGACTTCACTGCCATCATCAGTTGAAGACCAATAGTCAGTCTGGCTTTCCACGTCCCAGTTGTTACTCGGCGCAGGCCTTTGAGCGAACCCCTCGACGGAAAGCGAGTGGCAGATGGTACGATTTCCTTTTGCGAAGCACACTTTTGTTGGAAATATACCCCACTAATAAAAGATCTTTGTTTGACGCCCGGTTAATCGGAGGTGGCATACTAGTAGTTTGAACGGAGATGATGCTTCGATCGTCACCACGGGTCACAGAAATATCGGAGGGCGCGGCTATTGCCAGCATCTGGCGATCAGAATTCTGACGAGCTTCGGGAACAAAGAAGAAGTAATTGTTTGATTCTCTTTCAAATTCGGTAATAGAACAATGATTTGATGGTGGGTCGAAATGATCTGATGCAAGCGGTAAAGGACTCATGACAAGCGAGCTGCTTCGTATTGCGGGACGAACTCTTTTCTCGAGAAAAGCGGGCGCGTTACATAACACAGCAATCTTGGCTTGGTGCTTCAATTCCTCGTTTTGTACCTGATCAAACGAAGCATTATCTTCGCTTGTGAATCTCGCGTGAAAGCCAGAAAGACTTTCGAGATGGAGGGGCGCTCGTGTTACACTCGAATCGCCTGAATCGACAACAGCTGTACATTCTTCGTCTCTTTCTATTGATTCTATTGACTGGTAAGATCTTTTCAAGTGAACGCCTCGCGGGATATTTCCAGTTTGACGGCGCTGTTGCGTCTCCAGTTGTTTCTTCAGTTCGTCGACTTCCGGAAAATAGTCGCGCAATATGATATCTGAAAGAGTTGCCTGGTAATCATCTTCTTTCAGGATTGTGCGCTTCTGAGATTTGATTGAAGTCCTCATTCTCCTTGAGAGTCGTTGCAAATTGTTTGGAAGTTTATAACTCAATCGTCCGTGCTTGTCTGCTCTTATGAACAGCCGAACATCATCGTCGTGAAACTCCAGCCTGACTTTTTTTCTTCTTTCGGCTTTTAAATTCCATGTGGAATCTGGAATGTCTCTTTTAAAATAAATTTTAAATAAAAATATGTCGATCAAAAGCAGAGCGTTCGGCTACCGTACCAGGTACCGTACCATCATACGATATTCGAGGTCCGAGGTCCGAGTCCGAGTAACGTTCCGAATTTCCGATAAGATACGTTATGTAATATAAGATATTCCGTACCCTATACCCTATAGAGCTAAAAGTACTCTGTAAAATCTCGCCTAACTTTTAGTATTAAAAATATCGCAGAAGGTTGAAGTTACGCACACAAACGGAAAACGGATGACCGGGGACATATGACTATCGTAGTGCTCTAACCCTGTTGGTTTTCCCCAACAAACAGGGTAGCCACGTCAACGAACAGGGTACGGTACCTTCCTCTTCCCCTGACCTGGCTGTCACCCGTATTTAGTGTCCGACGTCTGTTTTACAACGCAATATTGTGTACTGGACCGGTCCCACAAGGTCATTCACGCATCATGACTGGCCTGATACCTTGTTCAACAGGGTACGGTAGGCGAAATCGAACAAGAGGGGTGAGGAACGGGGTACCCTACAGGCTACAGGCTAACCCTTTTCAAACTTCAAACATTTGACAAAGGACAAAGTCTACACAAACTTATGTAGAAACTGTACCAGGCGCTGTCAGCGTCCCTAAATCCGATGACCGACGACCGACACAGTTGACAGTTGACACGCTGGCGAAGAAGCAGCGCCCGTTTCTTCGTTTTCCTCCGTACTGTACTACGTACGACATCGTGATCAAGTGCACTGTATACTATAGTGTTGGGAGTACCAGTGACCGTGACCCGTGCAACGTGCCGCCACTAGATGAATAATGACATGGGTCGGATCAACCCTTTTGACCGTCGAGCTTCGAACTTCCCCGTTTGTTTTTCAAAGTCAATCAGCGGCAAGCGGCGGCAAGGTCAAGTGACATCGTGAACAAATAATAATGGAAGGAAACGCAACAATGAGTGCTTCTACGGACGGTCCGATGGTCAGCTTTCAAGAACAATCGAAAGATCTTGAAGATGTCGACCTAGAAAAAGGCTCTCTTGGCAGCAACGAAGGGTCGACAACCCTCGCAAGTATCAGGCACAGGGCTACAGGGCTTTTGGTGTTAATGATTATCATCCTGGGAAGCGGTACTGCCGCTGCTTTCTTAGCTGTTGGAATTAGTTCAGCTATAACAGAACAAGACGAGCAATTTTCCCGTAGTGCTTTGGATCTAATAAGCAAAATTGAGGGTGCATGGGAAGACTATGTCACCGCCGCAGCTTGGATTCACGGACGATGCAGGTCCAGGAATTTCGATCGTGTCGACTTTCGCGATATGTATGAGTATTTAGTTTTCTCTGGGCTGGACTTTCAAGCAGCACAATTTGATCCGAATATAACGCACGATGAGCGAGAGGAGGCGGAAGCTGAAGCCAGGGCGTTTTACGAAGAAAATTATCCCAGCGTTGACTACCGAGGATTTGTTGGTTTTAATTTCGAAAACTCAACAAGTGTTGAGCCGCGACTTGAGGCCGATTATTACTTTCCTATTCGTAAGTGTAGATTGCTATCAGTTGAACAGTCGTAACTGAATTGCTTACATCATGCTGACCCTTTTGTCACTGTCACAGACTACATGGAACCGGTCATCGGCAACGAGGCCGCCATTGATTTAGACTACCACGCATCAGGCGTACGTCGGAAGACGGTTCTGTCATGTATTGAAGAAGGAAAACCAGCACTTACCGATCGCCTGCGACTTGTGCAGGAAACAGATGAAATATCGTATGGGGTCGTATTAATGCATCCTGGTATAGAGCTTTCAACTGAATCGGATGTTTGGCCGAAAGACTTGGCTTCCATTGTTATTCGTATTCCTGATTTGATCAAAAGATCCGCCGAGAAGCAGCAACAAAGTTCTGCTGTTTATCTCTTTGACCAGTCTGATTCCAGTGCGATCCCGCTCTTTCTCGGAGCAGCCAAGGTAATACCCTACGGTGACAATAGCGGCTCGCTGCTTACACCACTTCCGGAAGTTACTCTAGATGAGCTACGGCAAACAGACAGGCTGTATCTTGAGCAGAATATTTTGGCCGCGAATAAGGTCTGGTCCGTCTCAGTTCTTTCTGTCGACGACACGTTCAAGCCGGATGTGCTATTTGTATCTATCGGCGGCACCATTGTATTTCTGGCCAGTCTGTGTTTAGCTCTGTGGGTTTATACGCATACACGAAGAGTAGAGCAACTCAATAAGATGAAAGCAGAAGCAGATACGGAAAGAGCAAAGCTGATTCTGGAAAACGCTCACGAAGCTACTAGAGCTGAACGCGAACTGAACGACTTTCTCGGTCACGAGGTACGCAACCCGTGGCTGCCGCAATGGCTGCATGTAGTTTTGTGAAGACGGCTGTAAATGAAGATGATCCACTATCAACCGAAGAGGCGCGCTCTACGACTCGACAGGACGTTGTTATAATCGAGAATGCATTGAAATTCGTCAATGACCTCCTCCGAAATATGCTGGACATGCACCGTGCAGCTAACAAGCAGTTGAAAGTGACCATGGAACCGACGGATTTGCTTCACGATGTTCTCGAGCCAGTCCACTCGATGCTGAATCAGCGGAATTCCAACTACCAAGTCGAAATAGACTGTCCTCGTCACCTGTTCGTGACGACCGACCGCTTGCGGTTGAAGCAGGTGGTGCTGAACCTGGGGAGAAATAGCTTGAAGTTTGTAGACAGCGGTTATGTGCGTCTCCGCGCCCAAGTAGTCGAAGGTATGGTGGAAGTGTCGATTGAAGATTCGGGCCCGGGTATCCCGCCAGAAAAGCGAAACTTGCTGTTCAACAAGTTCCAGGAGAGTCTCGACAGTCTTAGCCAGGAACCGTACGTACTTTGTGTTCGCATGAGTGGGTGTCTGATTTTCTTTTTTTATAAATAGGGCAACTTATCTGACAACTCCGTTCATCATCATGTTTCATGTTGTTAGGGTATCGGATTATTTCTGTGCAAGAACCTTGTTGAGCTGATGGGAGGAGAGATTAGTTTGGACGAGTCGTTCACAAGTGGATACAGAGACCAACCCGGTTCGAGGTTCGTTGTCAATCTTCGCCAGCCACCATTGAACCCCGAGTCGATTGCATACGAATCCGAAGAGAGCTCGGAACCAAACTCACTCCCTGATGCTAGCAAGGACTTACCTGAAAAGATCTCGGTTTTGTTTGTCGACGACGATCCGATTTTGCGGAAACTGTTTACAAGGACGGCTAAGACGGTGGCACCTGGATGGTCTTTTCGAGAAGCCTCGAACGGTGAAACAGCGCTTCATCTCGTGGAGAACGAACACTTTGATTTGATTTTCATGGATATGTATATGGCGAGTGTCGAGAAGCAGCTCCTTGGGACTGAAACTGTGACAGCCTTGAGGAAGAAGGGAGTTGATTGCAGGATATGTGGTCTATCAGCAAACGACAAAGAAACTGAGTTTCTCGAAGCTGGAGCGGATGTATTCACTTTCAAGCCGTTCCCTTGCGAATCAAGGGCACTAACTCAGGAGCTTTGCAGGGTTCTTTATTCCAATGCAGGTCACAGACCGAGAGAAGAAATTGAATAATCATGGTGTATGCTTTCGCTTTTAATTCTACAAACTTGCATAGCTCGTTTCACCTCCTTCCTTTTGATTTTCGTCTTTGTTTTGTATGATTTCAAGGATTTGTGACAAAGGAACCACCACGTAGACCTCAAGTTTTCTAAGAACGCTGCCACTGCGAGAATCTGCCCTGGCCGGAGATGTGCACGTTTCGCCAATGAGGAGTCATCGTCGTTCTGATTATATGCAACGAGTTAATGATTCTCAATGGCATCTGCTCCGTATTAGTTAAAAGCGGAAACTGAACGGCTTGGACCAGGATTTTGATGTTTTGAGGGCCTGTACCGATGTTACGAATAATTTCCTTGTCGACGTCTAGTTGAAAAGCGATGCTTTGTTGAACTGATCTGAAACAACAATTCAAAAGCGCATTGATGCGAGATCGTCCCTGCAGAAGCGCCGAACTAATTGATACCTTCGAAGATTCTTTTGATCGAAGTTGCGAGAGGACACGAATGTGAAAATGTACTCCGTAATGATTTATTGTAAGTTGTGAGCACGTCGTTGTCCCGCAGTTCCTCCATTAGTCGATATCGTAGCGGGACCGAAGCGGTTAATAAAACAACGGAGGTGTTGTTACATGTCGCACTGGCGGAGAACCGTTAAATTTTCGGGTGACCGAGTTGGTACTGTATACTCCGGAGTATTTTTTCAACGCCACACCGTGACTGCCTACTCCGAATTCGCACATTCTGTCGAACTGTCAAATACCTGGTAACCTTACCGGTACTCCGGACTCCGGAGTAATAATGCGGACGACGAGGTCGAACTTTTCTGTTGTCGAAGATGAGACGATTGATTGTTTATTCTTCGCAAGTGCTTACCTGGTACAGTTTGTTTGACGATGTTCGTTAAATACGAGCTATAAAGCTACACCTTTTCATCCTACAACTCTTAATCTCCACCTGCATCAAAATTAGATTGCTTCGAACATGAACGCCCAAGACGATTGTCGTAGCGACTCAATCACTCCTCAAGTGGTAACAGCTGGTATTCTTCGCGATGTGCTTCCCTCGCTTCAACCTCAGGAGGGCAGCCCTGCCAACACCTTCACCGAAAGTGAATTTCAGAAGCTACAGGCTGTTTTGCCAAATCTTAACCTACGATCTTCGGACAGCAAAAGAAAATAGAGCAAATCTTCTAAATATCTGTGATAACTGGGAGCCGCAAGCGTGCTCAAGTTCAGACTGGCACGGAGCTCCCAAATTCCAAAATCCCGATATTCAGATGATCCGCCAATTTCGTCATAGGGTTCGTTGCGGAGA
This sequence comes from Fistulifera pelliculosa, assembly GCA_026008555.1. NCBI lineage: Eukaryota > Bacillariophyta > Bacillariophyceae > Naviculales > Stauroneidaceae > Fistulifera > Fistulifera pelliculosa. The sequence continues at coordinate 297,292 of BROJ01000033.1, forward strand.
GTTCACTGGCCCCACCAACGGAGTCTGCCCCGGATTTCTGCAGTGTAACCTGGTTGTTCTGCCACAAGGCCCCACGGCTTTCGATTTCCTTTTATTTTGTCAACGCAATCCACAAGCATGTCCCTTACTTGAAGTATGCGATGTTGGTTCAGCTGTTCCTACGTCGTTGGCACCAACAGCCGATTTGAGAACGGATTGTCCAAAGTAAGTTATTGCTGTAGGATCTCATCGCTGAAAAGAACTCTATACTCACAATCGAATTGTCGGATAGATATGCAGTTTACCGAGATGGAAGACTAGAAGAAGAACTCAGTGATGTTACAGATATTTGGCCGGAAAACTCCGTGGCGTTCTTGATAGGTTGCAGTTTTTCTTACGATGGTGCACTGCAGAATGCTGGTATTCCTCTGCGTTCAGCGGAACAAGGTAAAAATGTTCCCATGTATCGAACGAACCTACCATGCCGACCAGCAGGAAGACTGAAGGGGAACATTGTGGTCTCAATGAAGCCTATTCCTGCCTTGCAAATTTCAAAGCATGTCGAGATTACATCTCAGTTCCAACACGCACACGGTGGCCCAGTTTGTATCGGGCGACCAGACGTAATAGGAATCGATCTGGATAGTGCGCCCGACTGGGGCGAACAAGTGTTTATACGCCCTGACGAAGTTCCGGTTTTCCATGCGTGCGGTGTGACTCCACAGAGCGTTTTAATGGATAGCAAAGTACCCTTTGCCATTACTCATGCAGCAGGACACATGTTCGTCACTGATCGTCGGGCCGATCTCTCGGATTAGCCATTATTCGCAATTTTAAAGTGAGACCGAGTAATAGTAAGCAATCATTTTCTAAAAGCAACTCTATACATAATTACGTTCGGCGTTCACTGTCGCTTTTCACAATGCCAATACAATTCAACAACGCATTGCGTATCGACAGAAGGCTATGCGCGCCCGTGAGCCTGTCTTGAACGTATTGATGGCTCTTCATCTCTTGCAATCATGTGCTCATCAATAATCGAAACACAGACAGTAAAGTATTCAGTCAGAGCGTTGATCGTCTTCTTCGGACCCGTGTACAGCAGCAACATAATCCAAGTTGTTTCTTATTAACATAGTTCGGTAGACTGGTAAATCATTCTTCAAAACGCTGACTTCCCTTTCTGTTGGAACTCCCCACGGATTCTCCTCCAGATATTCTCCCACCGAGTCTAACGTATCTTCGAAATAAACACTTTCCGAAATCTCAGCCGCATATCATCCAGCACTGACTGAATATCACTTTGAAGGAAGACGTGACTGTATGGCGGCATATATCTGGCTAGGTGTTCACCAAGACAGGAGTGACCACACGCCGCTTCGCATGTTGGCTTTTGAAATGAGGGTCTGGGAATTGAATCGATACACGCTGCAACATAAGAGGGGCTCTTTGAGAATGATAACGGTCCATGATCCGTTTCAAATCTACATTTGCATTGCACCCGACATAGTCAAGGACCCTTCAGCTCCATGCACCGGAATGCGCTCTTTGGCCAACAAGGCGACACCAGGCCGAATTTCAAGGCCAAGATAATTGTAGGGCAGAGGGGAGTTCGATGACTTGCTATCTACAGTCGCCTTTTGACCGTATCCAAAAGAAATCCACCTTTTCCACAGCCTATATCAAGATGCAAAGGCTTGTTGCAATTTGTGAAAGTATCACGAGGCCAGTCGTCTGAGAGGATCGTGGGCTGTTGATATTGTTTCGCAAGTGGATTCACGTGCTGTCGAAATCGTGCATTATTGTTGCGCTTGCGATTCGACACTCGTTCCGAAACAATCGGAGAATTCCATGGCGGGACTTCTGCTTCTGATGAAAGGTAGAGGACAGGAGCAAACTTCGACGGCAGCCCTCGCTTGAAATGCAAAGCAGTAAATGCCGATGTTCGACGCAAAGAAGTAGTAATCAAGGTCATAATAAGAACAATCTGTTTCATTTTCTACCGGTTCAAGGCGAACACAAACTGAAATTGTTATTTATCGCGGGGCAAATTAGCAAATAATAGTAGCGAATGGTGAAGATCTACAATGAGCAACGAACAAGTACGACCCCGATCAACATCAACATCATGGCAACCATCAACTCTTTGGCAATTACACCATGCTGGTGGACCATTTGGAAATTTTAAAAGTCGCGAGCGGAGCGAGCGAAGACCAGACGCTGAATCGCTTACCCCTCGGCGCAGCAATCCATTTTTTGACGGAAAACCCAACGAACGGGCAAACAACAAAAGTGGAAAACGTAACGGATCGAGTCCAACACATTGGACCACGAGCGTTCTTCCCATTCCCATCCACTTCCCGTTTACGCAGAAACAAGACCAGTAGAATAGGCTACAAGGATCGAACTAAAAATATTTGTTGCTACAATCCGGCTGTCGAAGTTCGAACTTTTTTGGTGCGAACCGTCCTGTCAACGAGTTCTTTTCATTGCGGCGAGTGACCAGGAAGACAGCAATCAACCGCTTCAATGGTAGGCAATGAGGCTTTTTTCGCTGTAGCAAGGGATGGGTTATCAACTGATAAACAATCTACAACGAACAAGCAGCTTGCTCGATGTAAGGAGATCTGTACCGCCATAATAGGCACATGGTACTGATGCGGTTTCGCCAGTTCAATCAGTCTTAACTGGTCGGAATTTTGGGTACGACGGCATCTGCAGTGCCGTCGCGCTTGTCTTTACTTCGGAAACTTCTCTACATAATGAGGAGCAGTACGTAACTCTGCATAGGGGCCTGAGTGGGGCCCGGTTGTAAGACCATTCTTGCGCCGCTGCGGGGCAGCTTTATGGTGTGAGCTGAGAAGCGAAAGCTTTAAAGCAATAATGTTCTCTGGAACACAAGAATGGCATTCCAATCCCTCTGTTTGCGGAATTTTCTTGCGTTCTCGTTTGGTTGGCATTAGAAAATGTTCGTCGGATGAGCAAGTGATGAGCGAGTCTGTTTTGTTTCATTGCGTAGCCTGCCGAGCAAACACGGAATTGCACTGTCAATGCTGAGTGTCGCTGTGCCGCACTCGCTGCTATCAAGAGCTGTTGTATCTATTAACAGAATCTTGTCACTTGGCGCTACCCATTTTCCCCATTTGCTGGATGACTAGTATGTATCAGAGGTAGCCTGGCACAATGAAATACTACCGCCCTACTTGTGGGGTCCCTTTAACATGTAATGTTACTTTATACTTAAATTTTCTCAGCTCTTTTATCGCCCTGGTAGGTACAGATTATCTTTCCTGATTTACTTGATCTAGCGGCAGGACACAGCGTCTGTGGACGCCCACAAGCCTTACAGTGTCGCGGTCTGCGCTTTACCCTGTCAGCAGTCCGGACTTTTTTCTTTGGTCGGCATGACTCCGCATGCTCTATCTCGCGCACAACTACATTACCAGCTATCACTGCGCCAATTTGCTTAATCATTCCTCCACATACACCAAAATTTGGCTTTGGGAGCAAAGGAGGAAGACAAAGTGTTCGTACGGTAGCACCGCCAGCGTTCTCACTACGTCCACCACTGCACGATGTATTTGATTTCAAGGCGGACTCAATGGCTAAGGTAACCGTTATATCGTTGAGTTTGTTGAGCGCATCCAAAGCGTTGGTCATTGATTCGACAGCAGCACTGATGCGCTTCCGCTCCAGGTACTTTTTCTCCATTTGTCGAATGTATACAGGTGTTTTTGGGAAGATTCGAAGACCATCGACATGCGGTAAAATAGCGAAGCACATTGCCATCTCAAATGCGGGATTCTTTGCTTGAACTCCTCCGTCCTGAGTCACAGCGAGTCGCAGCCTCGGGTAGAGTTTGAACTCTTCAATGGTTGAAAACGGTTTATATGGTAGCTTTGTCCCAATGCATTTAGCCACATATCTCATATCGTTAGAGAGGTCCTTTGACAAACATCTTTGCTCGGAAGTCTCTAGTGTTTCGGCACGTTCGTTGATTGCTTGAGTCAATGCCGTATCAGCAAGACGGACAAAACCATGACGCTCTGGTGTCGCTGCAAGATCACTGGAGTTTGTCCAATTTGGATACAAAAGAATTCCACGTCCTTTTCTACAACATTTTGTATTGCATCCACTAGCCATGGATCAAAGTGTCGAAAATTTGGAAAGTTTGGCCGATACTTTCGAGACGAGATCGTGTTTCTCCGGACACGCAAATCAGTCAGGAGACAGTCCATCATTTCAGCCCCAACTTTTGAGTTGCCGATAGGTCCGAGGAGATTCTTGTGTTCGTTCTCCACATCATTCGTCCCTCTGCTGCAAGTAAGCAGAGCGAATCCTTTGATCCCGGATAATTTTTCCGCAGCCATCCACTCTGTACCGGTAAAACGAGACACCGGGAGGATCCGAATAGTAGCCTTTGAGTATCTCTAAAAGCAAATTGTTTGCCTTTCGCCATTCATTTGGTCCAAATAAAGGTTTCTTCGACACACTATCGATCTTAGGTCCGAAGTAAGACAGAACAGCCCGTACACGCCAATAAAGGAGATGCGATGGAAGTGCACGTCGCTCAACCCGTGACGCAAACCATTGTATACTGTAGTACAGACGTGCCTCTATCTCTTTCTCCGTAATACCAAAGCCAAGCAATGATGCCTTGACCTCGCGTAGCCGCTCAGGATCCCACTCCAGAAATGCTCGCACAATTCCGGCGGAGTATGCTTTGCGACATTCATGCTTGGTTGGCACTCGCATTCTCATAATTGCATGAAGAATGTCGCCGAGCACAGCTGAGATGCAGACGGGAATGTTGGCGGGTGGTTCATCCAATTTAACATCAGCTGATGGCAATAAAGGAGAACCCACTTTATCGAGTGCACGTTCGATAAGACTGTTTATCTCACGTATACTGGCAGGCGTAAGTTCGGACTCGTAGCCAGGTTCATTGCTAGTATCATCAGCATCTGCGTCCAATGGTTCTGATTCTTTGTCATTGCTTTCAAATATAGCATCGTGGACAAGCAGATCATCCCTTTCAAAGTCAGAATTACTAGGCATGTCATTTGAAGTCTTCAAACCATTGCAAACTTCTGCAACTAAGGAATCTTCGTCAATCAAGCAGCCCTTTCATTGGATCCCGGTGACCCAGAGATCCGTCTCCGGGTGTGTCGATGGCGTAATTGAGAAAGATCCACCATGAGAACAAAACCTAGATCTCCCAATTCGTTTACCATATCGCCAAGTGAGACTTTAGCCTTTCCTTCTTGTAGCTGCGCATTATCAAGCCAGGCGCAAGAACCTTTGTTATCCGGACAAGGACGTGGAGGAGTCCAGCTTTGAAGCTGTGAAACGATTTCTCCTCGGCACAGAGCGTTGCAAGATCTGCTAGACTCCCTTACTGGCAACAATATCAACTTGAGTTCCCGCGATGATTGCTGACCGAGGAAGTTCTGCCGTTAAGTCAGGTAGCTTGTCAAGACAATCATAGACTTCTAAGCTTTTAATTGCATCTAAAGCAGCGTATTCTAGTTGCTTGGTTTGCAGGGGCCTGGACCAATCAGAAAGCCTTTGTTCTTTTCCATTTCTTCATTCAGCTGGTCTTCGACAAGTGTCACTAGACTATACAGTCCGTTTGTGGCACCACACCTCGGCGCCTTGCCATCGTCCCCAGATCAATATGATTGATCAATGCATCCTTCATGTTGACAAAGTCCCGTTTCAATTTGCTCACGTCGCCTGCAATATTCATTCCAACAAAACTGACAGATTTCGAGCAGAGAAGTTGCTTCAAAACGGGAGGAAGTCTTGTGGCTGTTTCTTTTACGATCATAACTGCGGTGCAGATGTCACTTTTCAGTTTTCCATGACCACCGTAATATGCTAATTGAATTGTGGCAGTTCTTCCCGAACTTTGAACGTTGCCATTGCTGAGAAAATGCACTGGCCATTCGAGATCCAACGCCACAATTGCCTTTTCTGCTACTCTTTCGTGAATTATATCCAGCGCACTTCCTGCAAACATTTCGATATCATCGGTGCTACGGAGAACTGCATACTTATAGTCAGTCATTGAACAGAGCGGAAGCTTTGGATGTTGCAGGTGGCGCAAAGCGGACTTAATTAGTTCAGACGAACTGGCGTGATTTTTCCGTCGATTGTTTTCCTCGTTAGCTATTGTGTCGTACGCATCTTGGCTCTTCTTTAAGGAATCAAAAGTAGCTAAAAGCATTTCTGCATCTCTACGCGGATTGTCAGTGAAAGCAAGTGCGGGGCCAGTCTGACCATAGGAATCCATCGTTGCTTTCAAGGCTTCTAATGGTGGTCGGATTTGGTCATGGCTCTCGCCGAATATGACAAATTGCGAACGAATTTCTTTGTAATTGTTTTTCACTGTGATCAGCCCATCATAGAATTTTTCGCCCCGGCCTTGTTTAAGCGCTTTGTGATTTTATAGGATGCATCGATTTTAATAATTTCAGCGTCTCTCTTCTTTGTGTCGGCATCAGCCTGTTCCTTGAACGAATGAACAAGCTTCATATAAACATTCTGAATATATTTCCCAGTAACCCGTCGGCCATTGTATCCCGTTCGATCATCAAAGTCACTAAACAGCTTTGCGGGCTTTTTGAAAAACTTTGATCGCAGGTGTCCTGATTCGCCAGCAGCATTTGTTCATGGTGTTCACGATGATGCATTTCAGCAATCATTGCGGAAATACTATGTGGACGAACGCCTGCCGCAATTAACGACCGAATGAGGTTCGCTAAATCGACAGTGACTCCGCTTTTGTGCGTTAAAATTGCCGGGAACAAAAGCTTCCGATGACACTTCATCATATTCAAGCTTTGCGGGTTGTATCCGCGAAATGTGTCAGGCCGTTTGTTCTCTTCGCAATCGTGGCAGATGTATCTTGCTGTCATAACATATTCATCCTTTTTTAAGCCAGTAACACGACGGCCTGGATATCCGGGATCAAATCCATGACGGCCAACACGATCATTCCAATTGCAAGTACCACAGTATGGCATCTCCTTGAACTGAACATCCGGTAGCCACACATGCACTGTACAATAGTAAGCAGGTTCACTGCTCTCTATTCCAAGTTTTAAGCAGACTGTTTGAGCAAGCTGCCACGGAATGGAAAATTGGTGATCTTTCAGCATTCCAACAAGCCACTTCCTTTCCTCTGGAATTTGAATGTCTCCTTCTTTGAAGTGGCAGCGTTTCGTCTTTCAACCGTTTCTGGATTTTAGACATGTATTGAAACATGCAGCCCTCCTTTGCCAAGTCATCACTGTCATCTGTATAATCCGCTTCTTCGTCAAAGCCAGTACCATCATCATCGTCATCATCATCACTGTCGACATCACCAGATCCACCTGTGTTACTTTCGATAACAATGCGCTTGCTAAACTTCTTTTCCAGCTCTTCAACAGTCAGCTGGGCTTCTTGACTGGATTCTTCGAGATTGATGACGTCGGGGACCGTTTCTTTCTTATTTCTCTTGAACAGAGCATCAAAGCTGCAGCTGACGCGTCCTTTGCAGCTTGCTTTTTCCTCGGCCTTGGCGATCTCTGCTTTTGTTGCACGATGTCGCTGCTTTTTGTCTTTTCCGCGAACGTTTTAGATTTTCCTGGCATTGTTTTGTTTGTTTTGAACTTGTTTGCACTGCGATTTCTTTGAAATGCCGATCGGTTGCAACAAATGACAGATGCGCCTCAAATTCAGCTGGCCGAATTGGCCCCCAAATTTTCCTAACGGATTTGCTCCGCCTCATTTTTTGAAAGCCGTGAACGGAGCGGATTAGGGGTAAAAGCGGCCAGTACATTTTCTCAATAGTAATTTGGATACTAAGTACCGGTGTGCTGTTTCATTGTCTAACGGATGGCGCACAGTCAGCTAAAAGGTCTCATTTGGATGGTGTGTTTTGATTGGTCGTAGCAATAGGACCGAGTCAACTGATTGGCTGAAAACAAAACTTTTTGGATGGCATGTCGCTTTGGTTTGTCTTTTCCTATGTAAATCGGACGACAGACGGTCCAAAAGGGTCCACCAGCATGGTGCAATTGCCAACTCTTTTCACAACCACGAAAACGAAACATCGCTCCATCATTATTGTTCCCCTCGCAGCGGCACCCATCAATTGCGGGACGCCGGACAGAACGCGGAGCCGCTGAGTCACGATCGGAAACACGTATGCGGCGGAACGAGAAAGTTGCGGTTCGTTATATTGCACTTGGCGACCATTTTCGAATGTTTCGCCATTGTTTCTCGTCGGCTTTCCATTTCCAACAAAGAGCGAAGGCTGCTTGGGATCTCATCGAATAATAAAGCAGTCACTTTATTGCAGTAAGACCGAACGAGAGACAAAAAATGATTGCGCGCTCTGTACGTATCGTCCTTTGCCTAGCACTGCTTCAGTTTGGCGATGCTTTCGTTCCGAAACAGTCCTCTGGAAGAAGCTGCCAAATAGCTCTCGAGCCGAAGAGAACAGCGGCGGGCCTTTTCAAGGCGTCAAAACTTTTGCTGAATTAGATGCCTTCATCGACGATGCCAGTGCCCGTAGATTGGGGAATGGTGCTGCTTTCTATGGCAAGCGCAAGTCTAACTTTTATGGTGAAAAGGATAAAATGAGAAAGTCAGATCGCGATACTCCCGATCCCACAGAAGATTACCAGGGTCCATCGGGTGCGGGATACTTTAAGTGGATGCCGGATGAAAATGGTAAGCTTCGCAGCAGCGTGATCCGGATTCGTCTGTCGACTTATCATCTCATGTATTCGCCTGTCTCGTTCGACAAAATAATAAAGGCCGATTGACTCCTGTGACCCGTTTAAAGGAAAAGAACATTGAACGGAATCCCAAATTTTGGGATACAGTTTTGATAAAGACGAAGATTAAGATGAGCATACTTAATTTGCAAAATAGGAATCATGCCTTTTAACTCAATCAAATTTGGGCTCATACATTATACATTAGTCACCTTTTGAGTTCAAACAGTGCAACGCTGCCGTCGGTTCCTCCCGTGCAGCACACGCATCGGACTTCGTCGCTCTTATTGACAGGAACTGTATACGAAAGACTAATATTGCTGATAGCCGGAGAAGACTTGTTGTTCACAGCGGGCCAGAGTGTGGGCTTGGATTCAAAGTAACAGCCCTGCCGTAGAGGAATCAAGCGGAGTCCACCATCTACACATCCAACTAGGATGAAACCATCGGCGTACGCCATGGATAGAATGGAAACTCCAACTGAAACAGCATTTCGGCGTTCCAACCGACTTCCATCTATCAAAGAATACGCAGCCACTTTGCCCGTAGAGAAGGCCGCAAACATGCAGCACCCCTCCTGATGAAACCCACTTCACGACCGAGCAAGGACCCGATCCCCGCTTGGCAGGTTCATTGTGAATCACTACCTGTACTCCATCACTATGTATGTTCCAGACACAGAAGCTTCCATCAGCGCAACCGGCACTGACGAGGATGCCACCGGTAGGAATGGAGATAGCCGACACGCAAACGATTGACGAAACTGCGTCGAAGAGTTCGGCTAATGGTTCTCGGTTTACCGCAACTGTTTCACCTCCGGAGACTGCAACGGACCACACTTTCACCGTAGCGTCCCAGCTTCCGCTTATCATAATGTGCGTCGCGTTCTCCAACCAAAGCGCATTTCCTGTATCAAATGGTGATCGAGGTATCAAGTCTAGTCCAGTGACTGCGTCTCTGTGTGAGTACACAGAGGCTACAGCGCAGGCCGAGTTGATGCCATAGGCGAGTACGACATCGTCATGACCTCCAGCAAATGCCACAGCCCCTCCTGTGCCGTCCAAAGCAAGGACGAGACTCGCCAGGGGTCTCTTGTGGAATGACTTCGGTATTCGACTAATTTGGATGAACCTGGAGACAGCGAAGCTTGTTTACGATTTATCATGGCAAATCGCGAAAGAGTGGAGGCAATCAGATCTTTCGGATCCATAGACGTTGGTTCAAGTAGCATCGATTGAACCTTCAAGCCTCCATCTAACGACGTCGTGACCAACACGGACTTACTGTTCTCAAGGGATCCCAACAAGAGTGCACAGCCGCTGACAGAATCGTTGTGTATTTGCCTTCTTTCGAGAATTTGCATGTCCCACTTGGAAACCGGCCCTCCAGCGTCAGCTACATTCAATGGTAATGAGCTCTGCAGCTTTGAAGGGTTGGAGGATAGTGATTTCTGTACGGCAGAAGTCGTTTCGTGTGGTATCTCTGAGGATTCTCGTGCTTCAATATCATTCGTGCCGGCAGAGATCGTACTTCCGCTTATATCAATGGACTTTGCAGTTGGACCTGTAAACGACTGGGGCGAAATGTCTTCCAGCTCGGGTGATTCGTTAACCAAGTTAGGCGGCATTTCGGCCTCTATATCCTCGTGGCTGGACGGCGGATCTAAGAGCTCCCATGCCTCTCGCCCCGAGTCATCCCGACTCGACGAACGACCAATATCCTGCGAAACACATTCCTCTGTAAATTTGTCGATCTGGTCAGGATGCGGACCGATGAACAATGTATCCGGAACAATGCCAAACTCTGTTGCCTGTAGTTCCGCCTGAAAACGGTCTTTGGCTGATTGCATCGCTGCCAAATCATTTGGCCCAAGATATGCTGTATGATGAAATAAGTTTGCAGCTTCCTTCGCCGCGTCTCCTCTTGATTTGAATCCAAAGATAAGATCAATCCACTTTGGTAGCATTTTCGTGGTAATATCCGATTCCAGCGCTTCCCGATGTTTCCTCAAGAAATCTCGAGCCGACCGCGCCCATGGAGGTAGCTGCACATCGTTCACATGATCACCATTTTGCGTAGCTCCCAGCTGTAAGCCTCGAGCATTGATCAAGAAATCAAAGTCTTGACTGTAAAACTCAGGAATCAGTTCCTTTACATCGGCATGATTGGTAAGCACGCACTGATAGCATTGCTCAATGCTGTGGAACATTCGATCCGGTGCATCAAACTTTCCATTCTGCAAGCACAACATGTGCTCCGGCATGCTTCTCACTAAATAATATAGCACATAGCCAGGCGCCGAATAATGAGTTCCATATAAAAGTCTTCACCCATATCGTGCATTCCCAGCAAGCGATTGCGAAAATACTCGAGACGCTCTTCATTCAAAGCACCAACGGGTTTTGTCATATTCCGATACACGGCAGGGTTGGTCAAGTCCAACTTGCTGCTGCTAAAGTCACGGAGTACCCACGGAAATACAGGGTACCGTGATAAATCATGAAACGTGCGCCCCGCTGCCGAGTTCAAAGCCAGCAAATACTCGAAATTACTGAGCTCCTTCTTTGCCACGCTTCCAATACTTGTAAAACAAACTCTCGATTCGTGACGCAGGGCACTTGATGCAAATGCCGCAACACTTGTTCGCGTTCATGTCTCCTCTCCATGGCCAGCAGCGTCGATGTACCATTCTGCCAGTAGACTTCCAAAGCACAATCCCGGAGCCCCGCATAACGCCGCGCCGTAGCCGCCACTTGATCGAGATACCAAAAGGATGAAGCACCGGAATTACTTTGAAAGGTGAATCGCTCATTGGTGAGTATCAAGACACCGTCGGTACTTTGCAACGGTGTCATCCATTGACACGGCACCGGACTCGTGACAAGCTGTTCTCGGACATGAAGCATGGCAGGATCCATCACAGGAGGAGCTTTGATAGATATTGCTTCCAATTGAGCTAGCTGATGATGACTTTGTTTTTGACAGATTTCGTAAAGGTTCCCGGATTGTCGAAGCAACGTCTCAGCGGAGGAGTGCAAAATTCGATTCGAAAATGCACGGCATGATTGACGGTTTGAAAAGGAGCTACGACTGAATGAATCGCAATATGCTTCTTCGCAATCCACTCGACAATTTTCTCACGACCTGCCGGTTCGTCTTGCAGTTTATGAAATGGACAGCGCACAATGGGGTACGCCGTCGAATTCGGTTCAAACACCAGTGACCTCGAACACAAATGCAAACGCCCCGGCCACGCATTCATGTGCGCAGTGGGACTGGCGTCTTTGGACGTGTCTTGCTGTTTCCTGCGACGGGACGAATGCTTCTTGGGCGTCTCGCGCGTTGTTGATTGTTCCCAATGAATCGACGTCGGTCCGGAGGACGAAGGCGATTGCTGTGACGAGAGCGATACAGGTGTCGAGTTTGCCGTAACAGCCCAATCTTGAATCGACTTTTCTCCGTGCTCGAGTAGTAATTGTGAAAAGCGACTGCGATTGTCATTTTGCGGCTGCGATGTCGCTGATTTGTTCGGAGACAGCAACTTGATAATATCCTTCAGCGGAGGATTTGCTCGATTGTGAGAATCGCTTTTGCCGCTCAGAAACCACAGTGTCATGACTGTGTGCTGTTGCTTGCAACAAAGTTAGTTGATAACTAGGAAAAGTAACAATTTATTCAATAAGTTGTAACGATTCTAAACAACCTTGTTCGTTTTATCATTTGTACCAGGTACCCGCAATCTCACAACTCGCAACACATAAAACACAAGAAAAAAAGGAGGCGCGCAGAACAACGCGATGATCTCCATTTTGCAGTTCTGCCGTTGAGACGTGTAACACGTTTATCATTTACTGGGAGGTGTCAGCATCAAGACGTATCGGTACTAGGTCTCGTCATCGAATTGCGACAACGTCTTTATTCTTCATTATTCATCTCTCCGAGACGTGAAAAAAGAAGAAAACTCTAACAATTCATCTTCCTTCGGATGCTCCTTTGTCGAATACTCTTATGAAAGATCGATGAATCTTCGCAAATAAACCGCCGCTCACTACCATGTTCAACACTTCCAGAGCTCTCCGACGAATCATTATTGCGCGGCGCAAGTTTTCGTCGCAGTATTGTTACAGACCAAAAAACAAGTCCTCTCAACAGCAGCAACAGCAATTGCCTCCTTACATTTGGGTCACTGCAGGCGGAACCGTCTTATTGGGCGGATACTGTTACTATTCCTTCTTGGATACCGTTCCCTTGACCCAACGATCGCGTTGGATTGCCACTTCGCCCGTTTGGGAGAATGAAATGGGCGACCAAGAATACAGCAAACTGCTTCAACATTTTCAACGAGACATTCTACCTCCGCATCACCGTGCTTCCGTGACGGTGCATCGCGTGGGAGCGCGGATCGCCAAGGCGGCGCAAGATTTTTCCAGCGAATACCATTTACAAGACAGCTCGCGGCCCTTTACCTATACTGTCGTCCGATCGGATGTGGCAAATGCGTTTGTACTGCCCGGTAATCATGTCTTTGTCATGACGGGATTGTTCAAATATGTCCGCAATGAAGATGATCTGGCGGCCGTATTGGGTCATGAAGTCGCTCATACATTGGCGCGTCATGCGGGGAGCGTATTTCGGGTTCTGTTGTCATGTCCATTTTGTCTCGACTGGCAATCTTATTGGATCCTTCTGGAATTTTATTTGCCGTTTTGATGCCTACATCGACTATACTTCGTGACTTGCCGCACTCTCGCACACAAGAGTCGGAAGCGGACCAGATTGGCTTGGATTTGGCGGCACGAGCTTGTTATGATCCTCGTGCGGCGAAACGAGTATTTCAAGCTATGCAAAACGACAGTGACCACAGCCACGGGAATAGTCCGCCCGAGTTTTTGTCGACTCATCCATCCCATAAATCTCGCATCAGTCGGTTGGACACTTGGGAGCCGGGTGCGATGCAAATCTTTGAACGAGGTCAGTGTCGAGTGATACGGCAACAGATGGAAATTGCACGCCAACTCGCCATGGAGCGTCGGTAGTAGGTAGTTAGAATAAATTCGTATGTAGATAATATCAATACAAAGATTTATTATGTTATTATAGTTCCTTTCTCTCACATTTTTAGATTTGAAACTGCACTTCATTTCGAAATGACCTCCCCGTCGCTTTGGCTACTTTATGCGCTTGAAATTTAATTGCCGTCGCACTATCGATTTCCAACGTCTTTTTCCACTTTTCTCCCACACGTTCACAGACATCCTTGTTGGTCCTTTGAGCCACAGCGATACTCTGGACTCGGATTTCCGTACCGACACGACGGCTCCCAGAATTTCCGAACCCGACGTGTCCAGTGTTTCTCCCAACATGGCCATGAGTGTAAACAGCCAATACTGATCGCTTTTGCCCATGCGCGATTCTTTTTTCGTAATGGTTAAAATGAACTTTCCTCCATTGGAATTGGCCGGGTCTTCCCACGTCGGTTCGACATTTTCCACAAAGACCGAATAATTTGACTGCAACGGCACTTGTGAAGGCGGCTTGATATAATTGTAAATACTCCAGAACTCGCCGACTGTCTTGAATGTTCCAATTTTGCGCAAACATTCTTTCCAATCTCCACCGGCTACCATTTTGGGATTGTCGTACCAAATGGACCATGTGCGGTGGAGTTTTAAATCGCTGGGAATGCCTTTTGTTGTTGGCTTTGTAGTGTGAGCAGAGTCGAGCGCCTCCTCGTGTGCTGCGGTTTTTGCCATTGTGGGGGTAATGCGAGAGGTTATTGACAATAGATGAAGAGAATGAATAGAAAAGAAAGATGTATAAGGGTCGACAGAGTGTTTACAAACCAGCACGGAAAAAGGAACAATGGCAAAGAGTCTTTTGGCTGCGGGCGCAATTTTTCCTGATAGTATGCCTTGGGTTTTGACGTTTTCGATATCTTGATTTTTGTACCAGCTAGTACCAGGTGCTTGTCGTTTATTTAACAATTGAAAACCATTTTAGAACCGCTTCCGAACTATGGTCGAATATGTAGTATCAATTGTCTCTGGTGGTATCCCTCGATTAAGGTTTAATGAACTTTTTGGATATCCACGACTAATCGTTCCATGTAGTCACGAGTATATGTTGTACATAATTGACGACAGTCGCAAGCGGTTTCAAAGGAAAAATTGCAGCGCGGGCTTGGGACATCCGATCCACCGCGACAAAACTGCACGCACAAAAAATCGATGAGTAGAAAAACGCACGGAGAGAAAATCGATGCGGGCGAAAACAAGACGGAGGAGGTCCTCCGCACGCCGACAAAACAACGCCAGACGAAGACAAAACACACAACATACGCTAAAATAATAAGGCAGCAAGCAGCAACAAGTTGCCACTACAACAAACTTTATTTGCAGAGTTCTATTTACTTGCTAATCAATTTACCAGTTGATTCATTTATTCTTCGAAGCAATGCTCGGTTCAGCCACAACACCACTCGAGGACATTTTCCCTCCACTGCTTCAATGATTCTCGTCACTGACTCGGTCGAACAAGAAGGAAGGTTTCTCGTCCAATCATGGCTTTCCAATCAAAAGTCTGTTTTATGGCTCTCGGGAGGACCTCCTCCTTTGGGAAATAAAAGCAATACAAAAGGTGTATTCCAGCGGAAATCGCAGAGTCGCAGGCATTCGACGCCGAGACATTTACCAAGCAACTCTTTGTTGAAATCAACGAATGGGCAAATCAACAACAAACCGGCGACATCAAAGACGATCCATGGATCGTCCTCGACGACGTCTCCCTCATGTCAACTTTATTAAGTCCTCGTTTGATTTACGCATTGATATTGTCGTTGCAAGCCGAACAAAATACAAATTAATGATTCGCTGTTCGCAAGAAGAGAGAGACTCTCGTTGATAATTCGCCCGATGCCGTGTGGATCGGAGCCGGGGAACCATGGAACACCAAAACGCAGAGAACAGTGGGAAACTGTATTGGTGGAACTGGCGGACTGGATTGTCGATGTACTTCCGCTCCAAAGTGGATATACGAGAGAGGCGCAGGGTCGCCTCATTTTGAGTGAAAATACAGGAAAGAGGAGTATCACTGGATACAATTTCATTTTTCGAGAAGGCAAGCCAGCTGTCACTCTGGTGTAGCGTCGCTCTGCGCATTGAACATAGAAACATTGCTTTGCAACTTTATGATTCTCTATAGTTTTCTAACATTATAATAGTTATTCATTCATTCATTCATGATCGGGCAGATAGTCAGTGACAATGCAGGTCGAATTATTGAACCTTTTCTTGTCCTTGTTCCAAGAACCAGCCTTGTTTCGTATGCTATTGGGAAGTAACAAACAAGCAATCACGACTGCCGCTACACACCAATGAAATACACTGGACCAGATCCAGGATATTGGGTCAGGATCATCGGCCATGATGCTGTGATTGGGATCATTCGTATTGTTCTTGGTGCTCAATAGTCGAAACAGAAATGTGCGATAGAAAGGGACGGATACCGAGACGGCATTTTGTAACACATCCAGCGCCGCGAGTACCGAAAACATGGAATGCAGCGGTGCCACATGCGTCAAGAGCGATTGCAGTGACAACTGGGTCATTCCGAAACAAAGTGACATGACCGGGCATAGGACTGTGAGGAACAAAGGCAAACTTTGAAAGCGCTCCAAGAGCAAGGTGAACGCCAACAAGGCAGTAAAGAGACAGACTGTCTGTCGCTCTCCGCCACTCCATCTCATTACAGCTGCTACCAAGGTCGATTGCACAACAAATTGGAGAAATTGTTGATAAGAAGAGATATAACCTCGCTGATGTGGCTCCAGACCATACATGTCTTCATAGAAATTTCCCAATTGTGAGTAATTGGTTGCCTTGGCCACCCACGTAAATATCAGCCGCGCCAAAACCACCGAACCAAGGTCGTGTGAAGTGAAACACGACTTTAGTTTTGTAGAACCGAGATGCGTTGTCCTGCTCTATGATTTATTACTTGAGCATCCGTCTCAAGAGGATGATGATCCGTGTCTTCATCATCGGCTGGCAACCACTTGGCGGCCAGTAGAATATTCAACACAAACAGGGAGCACGCTAAAGAGCCGGCGCTCTGGGATCCACATAACGATACAGCATGGCCCCGACCGACGGGCCGACAATCCAAGCGACCGTCGATGCCGCCGACAACCGCCCCATATACTGTGCTCGTCTCGTTCGCGTCGTACAACTCGTCAACATGGCCGTCGTGACGGTCATGGTTTGTTTCACCAATCCCACCAAGACACGACTGCAAATGAGCGCCGTGAACCCTCCGTAAGCAATGAGTGCATACGAAAAAGCCGATCCAGCAAAGGAAATGAACAGCAGACTCCTCCGCCGCACCAATTTGGCGTCTGTCACAAATCCCATGAGAAGGCCTCCGACAATCTGCGACGTTGAAAAGAGAGACGATAAAGCTCACGCTGTCCTGCATTGTTAACTCCTGCTGATTTGTAATACTGAAAGAGCAGAGGAACTACCAAGGAGACAGCAAACATGTCGACGAGGACGAGCAGAAGCAACGTCGTCGAAGGAGATAAGGTATCATCCACCGAATGCAGACGCGATAGCGATTGCACAACTTTTCGACGGAAATGAGGGTTTCTTCGTTCGGCGATCAGAACCGTATTGTGATGTGCGGGTTTGGTGTAAACCTCTTCTTCCTCCGAATCGGAGGGCGGGTCATTCCGTTTGTCGGGCCCTTCCACGAGCATTTTGGGTCGAGGAACCATTGTAAATAAAAATAGTGTTTATTGTTGTTTTATTGAATGAATTATGAAATCGGAGATCGTCCACGACGTTTTATAATGTATGTTGGCTCAACCTCTTTTTATTCTTTGTGATGATGTAAACGAAACCAAGAGGTGAGGAAATGTCGCGCGACCTCCCATTCTCCGTTTTTCACCTTCCGTCTTCAATCTGCAGGAACGAGAACGTTGTTTTCTACGTAGTTTTGTACTAGACAATGTACGTAGCCTTTCCGCCTCCATCATCATCATCAACGTGACGTCGAGGTCGTGAATTCGCTCGGTCACTCACTGGTCATCGCGCTGAATGTCGCAGCAGCAAACAAATCAAACGGACGACATGCAGACAGCCTTGTGAAAAGGAAAGGACGAGGAGATCGTCCGATGCGAAATGCGAGCTTGCATTATTTATTTTATTTTTTGCAACTGCTGCAGCGTCAATGCCTGGTAGATTTCATAATAATACGTCGTAGAAGAATGACAGCAACACCCAAAGAAAAGTTGAACCAAGTATTCCAATCTACAGTGGCGAAATTGGCGCAAGACATGCCTCTGTTGATGCACGGCGCGGGCGACGTCATGCCCCACGAAGTCAATTCAGATACTGCCGCACTGGTCGCCGCTCTTACAACACATTACATCGAACAATTGGTCGAAGCGGCTATGGATGCACATCAAATGTCTCGCGACAATGCTACAGTTCGGAAAGATCCTTGCTTGCCTCCGCCGGCGTTTCAAAAGTCCCTTCAGCCGCCGATTCCTTCGCCTCCGGAAGCCTTGCCTCCTCGACGCAATAATATTGTCGTTGACAATGATAACAACCAACAGCAGCATCGAAAGCGAAAGCGTCGCTCAGTTGTACAATATTGGGACGAACCGTTGCCCGAACCCAAAATAAGAACAGCTACTGACAACAAATCAGACGAACCGCCGCAAGAAGACCCAGACCAGTGGGTAGGTCTCGCCGGTGTCGATTTGTTTCATGACCGCACGCGTGCGGCATATGTACAAGCACCCGCGGCTCTATCCACGCAGTCCTTTGTGTTTCCTGTCTGTCATGATACTTATACATATGGACGAATTGTCGAACAGCAGACATTCAAGCAAACGCTCGAGCCGGTGCTAATGGATCGAGTGGTGATGGAAATGGTGCAAGCCGAAGGTCAACAACAGCACGCCAGGGCGCTCAAAAAGAAAAAAAGGCGACCAAGAACAAGAAGAAACAACAAAATAAAGACGGCAATGGAAACATAAGTGATCCTGACGATGAAGATGGTGACATTTCTGTGGAGGAGGAAGAAGAGAAAGATGCACCAATGTGGCCTGGTTTGGATTCACTGCTACCATTCTACATGTGACTGCCTTGTAAAAGGAGTCGCTTCTGAAGCTTAGATTTATTGCCCATTGGTGTCGCAAACAGACAATGAGCAGTACAACTCATCATGTTGTCTGCTTAGCTTCACCTTGACGACGTTCAGCCCGTCGTTCGCTACTTCGCAAGGACCTTCCCTAAATAAGAAGCTTACTATAACTCACGGGTACCTTTGCTTAGTCTAGATAATTGCGCTTTTCCCACACCGCACATAACCACTAACCGTAGTGACGCGAGATCAACGAACCACTAGTTGTTCGTTGACCTCGTCATCACGTCCTTGGAACGTACAGACTTTCTGTACGCAAGGTTTTTCTGCCTCTTTTTTCATCCCAAATTCAACGTGTTTATGCCGCATTTGTCCGTTGCGTCGATACTCCTTTGCGAGAAAGAATCGTTTGTCGATCAAAGGGACAAGATAATGATTTGTCTGTTGATTATTAATGAACTTATGCACGTGAAATGAGGAAATTGATACTTCTTGGAAATCTTTGCATTGTTTGTTTCATGCGAACTTGCACTTCATGGACACTTCAACGACGACACACAAAGACCTCAGAAGAGTTATCGATCGAACCACTAGAAAACAAAGCACATTCACTCCAGACACCTCATTCGGGGCGAAATTTTCTTCCTCTCATCCGGCTTACCGAAAGCCGTACTGGCGCAAGCTCTTTTCGAAACACCGCTGGAATTCACGTTTTACAGAGGGCTGGTATTATCGTTTGACGTTGAAAGATGTCAGTTTTGCAATCATAATATCCATTGAAGATCCCGGTCATCAACCACCTTCTGACTTGAGACTGGCGTGTATTCAAGTCGTTGGCCCGCGCGATGGGTACATTGTCCAAGCATCTCGAGATGACTCCATCTTTGGGCTTGGGACAAGCAACAAGGTCTCGGTTGCAACTTTGAGTACAAAGCCGGTTACGATAAGCGGGTCATGAGCACGAGAGCGAAGCTTTCGCCGGAGGTATGGAGAAAAACAGTAAAAAGCGGGTTCCAGATATTGCCGACACACTTATTGGGGCGTGTAAGAGGAAGAGATGGGACCGTGGGCGGTCTGCTCGATCACATAGACGAGGTATGCACATGCGACTTTGATTTCCAAGTAAAACCTTTATGCGGTTGGGGCGACGTCAACGGTACGCAAAAGAGCACAGCTGGTTGGCTAGCGTCTTTTGAAGTGTTTGAGCCGCATTGGCAAGTTACCATGGCCGATGCGCGTGCGTCGGGCCGGATCACGTGGAATAACCAGACCCACGACTTTGTTGATGCTCCGTTCTATGCAGAGAAAAACTGGGGAGCTGCTTTGCCGACGAAATGGTACTGGACGCAGTGCAATTCGTTTGATGGTTATGATCAACTATCTGTCACGGCAGGTGGGGATTCGTATTATACCATTTGGTCGTAAAGAATCGCTGGGAATGGTATCTGTTCACTACAACGGTAAACTTTTCGAAGCCGTTCCGTGGACCGGCTCTATGCGATGGAAAGTCTCAACGTGGGGATATTGGGAGCTAGAAGGCGAATGTACGGTAGGAGAACGTCCATTCGAAGTCAAAGTGGTTTACGAGTGCGACCCTAACGAAATCAAAGGCCTAGTCTTCCGCGCACCGACGCCTGAAGAAGGAATGGTTCGCTTCTGCAGAGACACTTTCGAAGCCAAGACGACCCTATCACTTTGGGAGCTTGAGTGGGATTCCTCGACCAAGTCGTTTGTACGAAAAGAGGACCGCCATTGATAGATAGAGCCCAAAGTAGCCAGGGAGGCGCGGAAATCGGGGAGGGCCTTGGTGGGATGACTGGGAGCGAGCTTCTGAATTGAAACAACCTATTCGGTCTCTTCTACGGTTGCCAATTCGACTCAAGACTTTAGCGAAAAGGTGAAACAACGAATTCGAAAAAGCCGACGAACCAAGTAACTGCAATACAATTCGATGGAGATCATACTATAGACTGATTCAATTATACCCGACGAATTAATCGCTCTTAATTCTAGAATAGATGTATCTCACGAACGCCAAACTGAATTGGAAAGACGCGCTCCCCAACATGATGAAGAAAGCGTAAGAGATGACAGCCATGTATCCAAAGAAGAATGATGCTTGTAACGCGCCACTCATTTCGCTTCTGTTGAAATAATAATAAAAGGAGTATGCAAAGATGAAAAGCCCTGTCATTCCTCCATTGACATAAGTCGCCCACCACCAGCGATGATCTTCTCTGGCCAGTTGAAAGTAAAGCAAAGCCACCGTGATGAATGAAGTCACTATAACCAGGAGAATAAAGGCCAGAAACAAGATACCGAAGAGAGTGTAGATTTGATGACCCCACATGGAAGCGAAAATGTGATGCAACTCAATGTAAATGGCCGAAAAGGGAAGAAATCCGGCAACCGCAACAGAAAATGCACGTCCGCGGTACCATGGGATTTCCGTCGGGATTTCTCGAGCAATCTTCTTCGTTCGCGTCGGGGCATTGAAATCGCCGCTCGCATAGTTTTTAGCAAGCACTGCTCCCACAACAGTCAATGGGAAAGACACAAAGCAGTAAAGACATGTGACCGTCAACAACGCGGTGAATGGAAGTGCACTGGTAGATCCATGCATCAAAGCAAGGGTATTCAAAACAAGGAATACCGTAGCCACAGGTCCGGGGAATAACGCTGCAGTGGTAATAGCCAGACGGACCCAGTTTTGCCGTTCATTTGCTTGTAAAGTCGCATGGCAGTGTAACCACCGACAATAGAAGTGAGTGCGTACAAGACGACCACTCCTGCCATAATCGATCCGCGTCGTGTGGTCGAAATAACATGAAGAAGTGCCAAAAATGTGAAATAGAGTCATGATCAAGAGTTGGTTTCCTGTTCCAACAGCGGCACAGAATAAATCAGAATATTCGGGAAATCGGAAAACGTCACCATGAATCAATTTCCATCCCGACTGCAAAAGAAGTAAAAGAAAGTGTTGGCGAATGATTATCATTGACAAGATTTAGATGGGCTTTCGATAACCCCGAGACTTACCTCTTCTTCCAAGGATTCATCATCTAGATCCATGTAACGTGCAAAGTCATTTTTCAGAACACGCAGCAAGATGATCAGCAAGAAAGCCGTCAACAGCAGTACCAAAACACACGAGTTGATGATCGAAAGCCAATGAATCTCAAACGACTGAGGAACAAAGCTTTGGTGCTCCGCATATCGAGACATACGATCCTTCCACTCCAATCGTTCGGGAACCCATTCGACGGAATAGGAGAATTTCACGGTTTTCGGAATGTCAATTCGTGTAATATCAACTTTGCGTTCCAACTGCGGGTAGCAATACAAGGTTAGTTACGGATGTTTGATTCCTGGCATATCATAATTGCACAAAGTGAACGTACATCAGTTGTAACCTTGGCCGAAACAATCTGGTTTCCGTTGTAACCAAGTTTGAAATGCAAATGCGGAAAGAGAACAGTTCTACTATCATCCAAGAGAATATCTTCATCGGCAACGTCACCGACATATCCCCACATGGCAAGATCTTCCACAAACATTTCAAAAAAGTAATTTTCATGAATCGCTTCTTTGAATTTTTGCAAATCTTTTGATCCAGCGTAACCTTACACAGCAAGCGCCACTCCACATCATCCAGAAAACTAATTTCGTACGGTGAAGACTCGCGTCGATCGCCTACCATAGATTCTCCGAGACGCTGGCGGTGGCGAATAGCAGCCTCGCGGCGTGAAGTAACACGGTCAATGCTCACGTTTTCCGCATCTGCTTCTTCCTCCTCTTCATCTTCCGTAGAATGCTTCTGGCAAAGGGGAGAGAATAATATCGATAGGTCTCGATAGGATTGTTGAAAGGGCTGATTATTTATTTTAAATTAATAAACGCGTGAGTTTGACAAATAATTACAAAGAGATCGAGAACGGAACACAAGGAACTCACCCTACTTTGTTCACGACAATATGAACATCGTCATGCTCCTTGTATTTTCTTCCTGCAGGTACGCGCTTCACCTTCTTCGGCAGAAGCGCCGCTACAGTTTGCAGAAGAGCGAAAAGGACAAGAAACTTTGTTGCCGCCATGGTTCAAAAGGGTTGTGTGATGTTGGGCGAAGCAAATCAACAAACAAGCATCGTCGTCGTGGCTGCGGCAACGGTGGCGCAATGACCTCCTCGTAGAATAACACGGCGGGGCTTTCTTGTAGCCACCTCTTTCTGGTACTATAAGTATGTAGCCCACATGGTTGTAAAGCTCCTGAAGCGGAGTCTCAACGGTCTTGTCCCAACGTCGCGAAATTGGAAATCGTCCGTTGACAATAACGAATGACTTCGCACTGGTATTCAAACCGTAAGTTCAAATTGCAAAGATGGTTGACTATAATTTCAAAAAAGTAAAAAGGCACGACACACTTTTTCCTCCAAAGTTCCAAGTTTCAAATAATTCAACACCACAAAATATTTCAATCACTTCAAACAAACATACCATTGTTATTCCTAAACACTTATGTTTAAAACGAATTTCCCAGTCGAATTCCGTTAATGATGTGGACGAGGATAGTCACCATAGTGGCAGATCCCAAGTAGGCGTGGACCGTGCGAGCGTTTCGCCTCGATGCGAAAAAGTTGGGGAGGACGGCTTGGAGAGCAAACAGACTCAAGACGACGGCTGCCGTCCTGGCGTGGGGCGATTCCAAAATAGGTTGTCCTTGGGCATGGAGCAGAGATTCCCAAAACTGCTCCCACAATAAACAATAAGAAGACTCCACTCATGACCTTTGGGTGGTGCTCGCGAACCGTGTCGCCCATGGAAGTGAGCTGTTCTCCTTTGCCAAGGCGGATCTGCCATCCCAGCCAGGCACCTGAGGAAAAGAAAAGATGATTGAATTACAGGAGAGAATAAGGAGAATAGGCTTCTCTGTATGGAGCTACTCACCGGTAAGACCCATGGTCAAAAGACGATTGCCATTACCGTGCCGTGTCCCCAATGCAAGCCTGGAAGGTTTCCAACATTGTTTCTGGCTTGTTCCATCAACGGCGCTCCATTTTCGACGACCTGATTTTGTACATTCTCTCGACATCTTCCAAAGCCGACTGTCGGACGATGGGAACTCGCATGCGTGAATGCGTCTGAGTAACGGGGACAACAAACGCATTGGCTGCCGCGAGCATGGTGGAAAGGAGAGCAAAGACAATACGCGCCATGATAGAAGTTTCAATTTTGTTTCCTGCCGAAAGCCTGTATTTGATAGATTATGAGAACGGTAATCATGTTGCGCGGTACGTCCTAATGGAAAGTTGAAGTTCATCGGATGGGAACCGTGATGAAAAGAAAGTGTCATGAACATTATGCCGCAAGGATTCGAGCATCACAGTACGCGTACCAGCTACATGGAAAGTTTCAAAACATAAAATGGCTATTCTTTCGTCGGTGCAAACACGTCACGGAATTCTAGCGTTGTGATGGATTCGAAAAGTACCGAAGGATTCAAAGTCTCGAAATTGTGTTGAACAAATGCAGAATGCAGAACTATATCCGGTTTATTCCTAATGATTTTTGACTGTTATTCAATTATTAGTTCATTTATTAAAACAACAATCCGTTGAATTCCAGTAGCAGCATGGGCAACGAGAGCCACCATGGTAGCTGTGCCAAGGTAGGCGTGTACATCACGAGCTGCTGGGGCCGATGCAAAGAACTTTGGTAGAATGGCTTGAACCGCCAACAATCCCATGGCAACGGCCGCCGAAAGAGCGTGGGGCGATTCCAAGATACTTTGACCTTGTGTATCAAGCAAAACGAGTCCTCCTTGTCCTCCCAAGAGGAAGAAAAGAAAGCCCCGCCAATGATTTTCGGGTGCTGCTCACGAATCGTTTCACCTAGTGTGAGGGCATTGACTTGCTCTCCATTGCCCAATCGAATTTGCCATCCCATCCATGCACCTTGTCATATATAAGTGGATTACTCGAGTAAAGAGAAAACATGAACCAAACAAACAAGTACTCACCAAGCATACCCATGGTCAACAGGACAGTTCCCATGGCGGCACCGTGACCCCAATGCAAGAGAAAATCGGGAGCCAATCCAGCATCTTTGGCTTGTTGAAACATTGGCGTCCAAATGTTGACATAACTTTGAACGGGTTCCTTGATTCCATCAAACGCCGACTGCATCACGAGAGGACTTTGCTGTTGCTGCTGTTGACGAGCATGTGCCAATGGGGCGACAAAAGCATTGGCTGTCGTGAATGTGGTGAGCAAGGCGAAAAGGACAAGACGAGGCATGATACTGTATTGGTGGATTAGATAGGGAAGGTTAGTGATTCTGAACGTATTATTTTCAACCTCTCGCTAGTAATGAATGATATTACTCAAAGCGAATCTTTTGATGCCGAAACAAACTTCCGACGCGAAAACGTTGCGGCTTGTGATGTGAGACGAAGAAAGGTATGCCCGAAAAATGAGTCAGAATGTGATGGGCAAACGAAAAAAGGCGCAATGATTTTTTTGTCGGCATCATATTATTCTTCATTGAGTTGCCGGATGGAAGGGCAGACAGCCTCACAAAACGAGTTTTCCAAAAAAAAATGCGCGTGAAAATAGAAATCGGTCGACATTCTATGAATTTGGTTTTGGCAAAAGGGTGTTCTGAAATTAAAACGGAAAAGAAAAACAAACGAACGATGCACTCAAATCTATTTACGTCTACTATTAATCGTTCGCTCCTTCATTTTAGCTGCTGTAATATTGACGATGCAACCAAACTCAGCTGCTGCAGTTGTTGACCGAGCCGCCCTCGTGACAGGCTCCACCGACGGCATCGGGATCACTACGGCAAAACACTTGGCTGCGAAAGGATATGATGTTCTCATACACGGAAGAGATCCAAAACGCATTGAGGCGGCTGTGAAGACTGTGCAGTCCTTCGGAAGCAAAGGAAAGGTACTTCCACTGCCTCCTGCTGACTTGTCGACAGTTAACGGATGTCGACGTTTGGTGAAACAAGTCGAAGAATTGTGCGAATCAGAGAATCTGTCTCTTTCTGTCTTGATGAACAATGCGGGAGTGTTCGCAGAGGACCACATTCTTACTGAAGATGGTCTCGAGCTCACGTTTGCGGTCAATGTTTTGGCTCCGTTTGTTCTTACATCGCTTCTTCTCCCGCGATTGTTGAAGGAATCGACTCGTAACAATCCAAAAGCGACCAGTCGTATTGTCATTGCATCGTCTTTATCGCAATGCGGGTCTATACGAAGTTGGGAAGATCTTCACTATAAGAACCGACCGTACACTGCACACGCAGCTTACAGCGAATCGAAACTGTTGGATGCCATGTTGACAACCGAGTTCGCCAAGCGATTGCAAACGTTCGGTACGGAACGAATCACCTGTAATTGCTTGGATCCAGGGACTGTTAATACGAAAATGCTGATGGCGGGCTGGGGACGAATCGGTATTGAAGTCGAAGATGCTCTAGACGAAACGTGGTTATGCGCTTCACCCGACGTGGAGGGTGTAACCGGAAAATACTTTGTGAATCAACAGGCTCGTCGAGCATCGTCGAGCGCGTATGATGAGAATCAACGAGCGCGCATGTGGAGCTTACTGGAAGAATTGGCTCCCGACGCGGCGCAAGTTTGGGAAACTCAAGTGACGAAGCAAACGTAAATAAATGTGAAATGAAGCTGAGAGAAAAATTATTTTAACTAGGCCGGAACTCTTATTAGCTATTATTGACCCGACTTGCTGGGAAATTGAATCTTTCCTTTTGGTACTGATCCATCACCATTTCTCTTATTTGCAAAGTCTTGGCTCGCACACGAGCAATGATTTCGTCGAGTTCTCCACCTTCCTTGTCCATGATTTGTAAAACTTCTTTCCGTTCATCTTCTATCGTTTTGGAAATAGCACTGTATTCTTCTGGAGTATATCGCTTTTGCAATGCATCCAATGCTGAATCATACGCTTCTTCGACATCCGTCAATCCAGTATACTTTCCATCCTTGTCCTTTTGAAAAACCTCCTCCAATGGAATTAGTCTTTT